>JAJJWW010010973.1:0-600000 GCA_023531295.1 Papaver armeniacum | reverse complement strand
CATTCCAAGACCCATTGCACCACCAGATTCCCATCATTTCCATTACCAAAACCATGGCAGCACACATATCAGCTCCATCTTTGCATTGCAGCATCAACAAAGTTGCACCTGGAATTTCTACACATCCCATCTTCATACTCCGTTGCACAAGCCCTGCAACAATGCTAATCTCAGTACTCATATCAATTCCGCCTTTCCATTCAGCTCAACCACTTGCCTGTAATCAACACAGATTCGACACCTGCATCGCAATGCCATTGCATCCATCACCAGCTCCATGCCTGCAATTTCCTTAAACTTCAATCGTTCTCCCCATTATAGTTCTCTCATCCACACCCCCAATTACCAAATTCCCGCGAGTAGTTTTCAAAACACGCAAAACAGCACCAGAGTACATCCAAACTCCACTTGAGTCACTACACCTGCAATTGCTCATCAAGCACAACATTGTAGCTGCAATTCCTCCAACCCATCAGCAACAGCTCAAAGCCATTTCAGTTGTAATAGCATCAGATTCATTTCCTCCCTATAACTCAAACAGATCCACAAAACCCATTAGCTCAAACCTCAATTCCTGTGACTTGCACTAATCACCAACAGCAGCAGACAACATCTTCTGAGTCTCAGAAGAACAACCAGATTCATATCCAAGTTCAACCCGAATACCCATTCTTCTGATTCTTCAACAACTCAATTCTCATAAATCATCATCTGCATCTCTAAAATCCGTCAAAACCCTGGAACATCAACCAATTTCTTCATTTCCCTTAAACCTAGAGTATTAATTCAAACCCTAATTTCTCGATTCACAACAAAACCCATTCCTAAATTCTATCATCTCTGTGTTATTAATCCAAAACCCATTTTATTCACACAGCAAACCCCATATGTCCATTTACAGCATCATCATCTTGAATCAAACCCTAATTTCATCCTCTATAGCAGCACCATCAACAACCCTGCCATTCTTCTTCATCTTGAATCGAACCCTAATTTCCGTAAATTACAGAGGCCGAACCATCATTGCTTCGCTCAACATCTGCTTGATTTCTCGATCTCAATTCGACATCGGAACTTGTCAATCTCTTCTCACATTCAACACTACTTTTTCGATCACTCGGATATACAGCGGTTGTTGTTTCTCTCGTCTTTATTTCAGGTGGAAATGAAATGAGAATGATTGAGAAAGAGAATAAAAATTCTCGATTAGGGTTATAGTTCTTGTGGGGTGGATTTAGACACACCCTCAGACTCAGATATGGGCCATCCTGATTGGCAACCCCTTAACCATAGTTGGCCAGTCTTTAATACTCCTCCAAGAGAGAGTTGCCCCTTAACCATGACTCGGCTCCAGATGATGTTCGCCCATGAAATGACAATTTTGTCCTTTTGGCTCAAATTGGGTAATTTCTTCTTCTTTTCCTCCATATGACTCCAAAGTAACTACAAAACTCAAAAGCACTCGTAAAATACATAATTTACTAGAAAAATAGCAAAGAAAGCATAACCAATAGATAATAAATAGGGTGTATTCTACACCCTATCAGTATCAGCCGAGAAAGGACAACTGATACTGGAAGAGGCTCATGAAGGAATATGTGGTAGCCATTCTGAAGGGCGCAGTCTCGCGCATAGGATACTTACCCAGGGATATTTCTGGCTGTACATGCAGAAAGACGCTAAAGAATATGCGCAGAAATGTGTGTCATGCCAAGAACACACTCCAATTCTGAAAAGGCCCGCCAACAAATTACATCCAGTTTTTAGTCTCTGGCCATTCTCTATGTGGGGATTAGACATCGTCGACCGCTTCCCAAAGCTCCTGGAGGCGTCAGATTTGTATTAGCCGCTACTGACTATTTCACCAAATGGGTCGAGGCAGTGGCACTGGTACACGTTACCAGACATGATGTGAAAAGATTCATATGGGAGAATACGTCTGCAGATTTGGAATCCCGGACGCGATAATATCAGACAATGGGAAGCAGTTCGATTCTGGGGTGATCAAAGACTTCTCTAAGAACCTGAAGATTCGCCACAATTTCTCATCTCCTTACTATGCTCGGAGCAATGGGCAGGCAGAAGCAACCAACCGTGTTATTATGGATAACCTCAAGAAACGACTAGAAAAGGCGAAGGGAAAATGGAATGAAGAGTTCCCTGGAGTCTTATGGTCCTATCGAACAACTCCAAAAATATCCACTGGATTTTCTCCATTTACATTGGCGTATGGAACAGAGGCAGTCATACCCACCGAGGTACAACTCAAGACTACCAAAACTCGTGCTGTCAAGTCTGGCAAAAACGACAACATACTGGCTTTGGATAAAGAGTTGATGGAGGAACAAAGAGAAACATCCTTGCAGCAGTTGGTCCGATACCAGCAGGCAATCAAGCTGAGATATGATCGTAAAGTCAGAGAACGATCATTCAAGCCAGGGGAATATGTCTTGAAGAAAACCCGAGCAGCCACGATTGAACCAAACTGTGGGAAGCTCAGAGAAAACTGGGAAGGTCCGTACATAGTGGATAGGCCAGCGTCTCATGGATCCTACTACTTAAGGAACCTCGATGGAACTGAGGATTCAAAGCCGTGGAAGCCGTGGAATTCGTTCCACTTGAAGAAGTTTTATCATTAGAAGTAGCTTCAAAGCCTACTAAGCTGCACTCTTTTTCCTTTATGATGGTTTTATCCCACTGGGTTTTCTACGTAAAGGTTTTAATGAGGCAAAATTTTTTCAGAGAGGTATTTATCTTGTTATTTCTATTCAGAAATTTAATTCATCATTATTTTAGTATTTCATACTTTATCGGAATTGTTCGTGTTAATTATAGGATGTTGCGGATGATCAAATCCGCAGTCAGTATGGCAAGATAGTACAGTTCGAGTCTACTGTCAGTAACGTCTCTGACACCTCGCAGATAGGGCGAGTGCACATTTCGAGCGTTTTTACCCTATCTCAATTTTATCCCCACCGTACGGGACAACAACAAATGTGGCGAACATTTTCACTGGTCCAAGCATGTGAAAATGTACACATCTCAAACTATGCGCGCATCTTGAGTAGCAGGACTGGCCCCCTGCGCGAATTCAGGGTAGCAGAAAAACTCAACTTTTCAGTCCATGCGCGAGCAAAATGCAGCAGGGAGGTGCACCCCTGCGCGAGCATTGAGCAGCATGACACAAAACATACTGGGGGCGAGTTATATATCACCTCAACCATTTGGGGGCGAGATATATAACACTCTAGCACAATCAACACATCCTCAGGGGCGAGTTGCGTAACACTATGAACAGCACGCTCGGGGGCGAGTTACGTAACACTCCAGAAGAATGCAAAATCATAAGGGAACCCTAACTTCTTAACCCATAACAGGTTATGGATTAAGAGGGGGCGATGTTTGTAACCTTAATATTCTACAAAAAAAATGGTCAAATTTAGGCCTACATATCTTCTCCTATTGGCTAAGAAAGGTTCATTGGGCCTGGAGTTTAGCCAACTGGGCTGCAAAGGCTTCATGTGCAAACCCATGTGCAACAAGCTAAGATAGGCCTCACTATCAAATACTCAACTCACAAGCCCATGAGAAAGAACTCCAAGTTGGGATAAAAAGTCCCACATAAGCGCTCCACGTCACCAATTCCTAGCCAACCAGCAAGTTACACGTCAGCATGGACGACACGTCATCAAAGTGCCACGTCAGCAGGATGTATGCCACGTTATCATGAATGATGACATGGCATGTGACGCGTCAGCAGGAAGGACGGCACGTCAGCAAAGCGGTTCACAGTGCCACGTCAGCAAAGCATCTGCCACGTCAGCAAACAGAGTGCCACGTCAGTAACGGGAGATGATGTGGCCGGCGGACCAAGCCGGCGGCAACAGCGAGTGGTAATCGGCGATTAATCGTCAATAAATCGGGAATTAATCGGAAATCGGAGATTAATCAGCAATAAATCGGCAGCATGAGAAGTTTCGGTTATGTCGATGCAACTTAAATCTGTAGTCCCGATTTGGTGTGGCACGACGCAGCTTAATCCCGTATCCCATGGATATTTGTGCCCACTTCTCTTACACCTTTGGTTATCCACACCCCATTGTAATTCCTTAACCATAATGGAATTTTCTGGAATATTCTGGGAGCCATGCAGGGGATCAATGCCATAGCCATGCAACCATGCAGTTATGCAGGAGAATTATGGCAGGGAGGCATGCAAGGGCCAGTTGTAACAGCTGACATGCAAGACCATTTACTGCAATTCATGCCTGCATCTAAAACGGAAATTGATAACCTATAAATGGATGGTTTGACAACCAAAAAGGTAGGCAATCTTCTTCACTAAAACTCCTGTGAAAAATCTCTTGCTAACTTAGGCATCGGAGGGTTTTTTGCAGGTACCCCCCTACTCTGTTCAATTGAAGATTGAAGCAGTGATCGATTTCCAGCAAAAACATCATACAAATTCGTGTTTGGGGTAGAAGAAATTTTACCATACAAACAATTATCATATTTCAATTTGTTTTGGTTCTTTTATGATTCATGTTGTTAATTTTACTTAAAAGTATGGTTTCTAGCTCATGATTGGTTTTTCCACTTGATTATTAATGGTGGCTGTTAGATTGGTTTTTTGCTTAGATTGGTTTTTTGCATCAGTAGTTGTTTATTATTTGGAGATCGATATTTGGAAAAGAAATAGGTTCTTTGGCTTGTAGTTGGAGATCAGTTGAGGTCTTGATTAGTTAGGGTAATTTCCCCTGCGTGTTCTTCGCCAGAGAAGATGGTGATTCGAATCGGCCGTTTCGTTTCTGTTTTGGCCTCGTATCGGTTTGGAAGAAACTTTCAGTTTTTCTTGCAATCTTGGTATAGGGGCGGCAAGAAATGGTAGAGGGGCGGCAACCTAATAAGACAAAAAAGGTCATTACAAGGAAATTCAAGTGCCCCTTATCAAAGAAAATCTAGAAATGACTAATTAGCCTTATTGTTAATAATCAAGATTAGTAATGATAATCAAGATTAGTGTTGATAATCAATTTTCACTTATTATAACTCTAAAATCAGATTTTTAGAGTTATAAAAAAAATTTTAGAGGAGAAGAAAAAGAAAACTTATGTGATATTTGTGAAACCCTAGATTTTGATTCACTCAACCAAAATGAGTGATTCCAGTGGAAAATTTGAGGTGGGTGAATCTCTATATGATAGAGAAAACAAGTACTACATACCTCTTGATGGAGATCCTGATATGGAGTATTTTTTAGATGGTAGAGATGTTTTAGACCAAAGTGAAGGTCAATCTCAACCAATTGAAGAAATTAGCCAACAAAGTGAAGAACCAAGCACTGAAAATGACCAGGTATACTTCTAAACCAGTTCTCATTAGCTTTTTGTTGCTCAAAATTCTCTAAATTACGTAAAAATATCAAATTTTTAAAACTTTCATATGAACATACGGTTGCAATTGAGCATTAGACCAACCGTAACTACATGTTACGGTACATAATTTGTAGTTACCAACCGTAACTGGTTGGATTTTAGGGAAAACCCAGAAATTATACCAGTTACGGTTGGTAAAATTTGTTGGATTACAAACCTTAAAAAATTATGGTTGCTAAGTACGTGCAGTAGTTACCAACCGTAACTTATCATGTGCATGTGAGTATTTACTGCACTAGTTACGGTTACTAATGTGTAAATCGAGACCAACCGTAACCGTATTACGGTGTATTGGTGACTTTTAGTTACCAACCGTATATTTAACTGTGTGTTTTACTATTCTTTTTGATGTATTTATGGTATGTTGGAGGATGAAAATTACCAACCGTAAGCTTATTACGGTTTGTAAAGGATTACAGTAACCAACCGTAACTGTTTTACGATTTGTTTATTCTCTTTCGTTACCAACCGTATATTCATATATGTTTTCGTTTTATTGACTCGTTTAGACTAATGTTGGTATATTTTTGTCCAGGTCGTTCATATACCTCCTATAATGGATGACCAACCTTTAGCAAATGAAGTTCTCACCAAAGATTATAGCTCTCACTATTTAACCGAGGAGATATGGAAGGAGAAAGACGATGCAAAGAAGTGGGCTAGAGAACAAGGAAAGTTGATTATGTGTATCATAGTTTGTAATGGTACCACTAGTGATAGTGCCTTTCAAATGGTTTGCGAGTGTAGTGGACAACATAGAAGTCACGCAAAAAAGGATACCTTGCAAGTAGCAAAGACAAAGAGGAAGAATACTACTTTCAGTAAGAAGACCCGATGCCCCTTCAAGCTTCAGTTTAAAAGGAACGTGGCAAAAAGGTGGTTTTTGGAGAAACTTGTATGTGGTAGTCATAACCACCCTATACCGGAGAGTTTGCTATCACACGCTTATGTTGGACGCCTTACCTAAGAAGAAGAGAAGATCATAGAATCATTGACACAAATTCGTATAAAGCCTGTTGATATCCTGGCTCACTTAAAGGAAACAAACCCACAAAATGCTTCTACTTTGGATAACATCTACAATGCAATAAAAAAATTGAAGGCTAAGAAATGGGAACAAAGGAACGAAATGCAACAATTAAGGAATTTAGAGGGAGTTGCATAATTACTCGGTTTCCACGATGATGATGAGAAAGGACGAATAAGACATCTTTTATTGGCTAATCCTGAGTTTGTGAAGTTGGCACGGTGCTCTCATCAAGTGCTTCTAATGGATTGCACATACAAAACCAACAAGTTTGAGATGCCGTTGTTGAACATTGTCGGGCAAACTTCTACCAAGGCTCCTTTTAGTGTTGGTTTTTGCTTCTTGAAAGATGAGCTCGAAGAGAGCTATATGTGGGCACTAAAACAAGTGAAGTTATTTTACGTAGAGGGATATACTCCAAAGGTGATTATTACCGACAAGGAGCAAGCTTTGTTGAATGCAATAAGGAGGGTTTTCCCGGAAGTTCATAACCTTCTTTGCACGTTCCACTTGTGGAAAAGTATTGAAACTAAGTGCATGCGTCTTGTCCGTCCAACCCGAAAAAGCGAAATGGATAGAATAAAGAAACTACCGTTACATAAACAAGATGAAGCCAAAGATAAATTTAAGAAGGATGACAAGTTGGCGGAACTAAAATGGGAAAGTTTCAAAACGGAGTGGAGAGCCTTGACCTATTCTATCACCGTGGATGAATATGAGGATAGAGTTCGTATGTTAGTGGCTCATTGAAAAAGAGGTTATCCAAGTGTTGTGAAGTATTTGTTTGATAATTGGTTGGATCCGCACAAAGAGAAGAGAAGTTCGTATCGGCGTTCACTAACCAATATAGGTACTATGACAACCAAGCTACAAGTGTGGCGGAGTCATCTCACAACCGTTTGAAGAAGAAACTTCATAGTTGTAATGGTGGGTTAGTTACGTTATTTGAAGCCATGCATTCGTATTTCCTCCGTGATCACGATAGAGTTACGGAGTCTTTTGAAAAAGGCCGAAGTAAACAACACACTAAATGGATAGACAATGAGTGGCTAAGGGAATTACACATCAAGTTTCGCACAAAGCAATTGAGAAGATAATGTATGAAGTACAACATTATGAATTGGGGGATTATGAAGAAGAGTGTGTTTGTCCAAACATGACAAGTTTTGGACTCCCATGTCGGCATGTTATAGCCACATATCAAGACAAAGTGATCTAGATTCAAGATGTTGATCACTTTTGGCAACAATTAACATTCCGTGAAACAATTTTTGATACATAATTTGGAGGAACGTTTGCCGATACCGAGATTAGAAAAGCTCTAGCCGAGAAATATGCTACACTAAGCCAAGGCCAAAGGCAAATATGGTTGAGTAACTTGAGAGATTTCTTATATCCATAATTTAGGTATGATATCAAGGAACCACCAAAGGGGAATGGTAAGGGGAGGCCTCCTACAAAAAAAAAAAAGAGGTACATAGGAAATAAAAAAGCAAGAGAATTGGCGGAAGAATCAAAGAAAAGAGATCCTTGTGGTTATGAATGGTTGAGAAAGGAATATGAAGCGGAGGATGAGATGGAAGAGGATGATGTTCAAGGTAGAAACAAACGAAAAAGAGGTCAAGCGGATAAAGGAGAACCAAGCCGTCGAAATGTACAACAAAAATGTATCGAGCTTCCTACTAAAGAAAGTGCAACAATCAAAAACTAACCACACAACCATTAGTTCTTGATAATATCCATAAACTAAAAACAACCACACAAAGCTAAGAAATAAGAAGTTGTCCTGCTATCAAATGTCACATAACCATAATTAACCACGAGGACCACGACCTCTTTTGTTAGTGGTACCACCACCACGAGTGTGAGGACCATCACGGCGACCACCGCGACCACGACCACCTCTTTGGCTAGTACCCACACCATGCACATCCTCTTCCAAAGGCGTCTCTTCGCTGCTAGATGACGGCTGACTATGGCTAGTACTCGCACCTCCAATGGACTTTCTGCCCCTCTTTAAGCCTCTTTCTTCCGTAACCAACCCCTCATACAATTCTTTCCTGGTTGGATCATGCATGTTCCTTATTTGCTCTTGTAAGGTCCTTTATTGAGGAGCGTTAATCACACCATTAGCACGGATGCATAAAGTCATACTATTTGCCAATTGTTGTCCTCGCTCTTTCTATTAACACATTGAAAAGAGTCTTAAGAGATTATTCCATAATACTATAAATTAGAAATAAATTCCAAGTCATGAGGATAACAAATTTATGTACCGTCATGAAATTTAGTTTCCTCCAAGGCATACCAAATAGTCCCTTTGTGTCTTTGCTCTCCTCGGCAGCCTTCCTTTTTTCTATTGCCTTTTGAATAACTGGTTGGGCCTCCGGATCATTATTACTCACATGTGGATGACCAAAATGATAATATCAATCTATGTAATCATCAACGGCTTCTTTCGTGTTGTTACAAGTCGTTGCCTCTCCCGCTTGGATTTGGTATTGTTGTTGATGGCGGTTATTCCAAACATCAATCGTCGGAGTTGGGCGGTAGTTGAGTACAATGGTGGGGTCTCTTGTCTCGGATCCATCCTTGGATAATTTGAAGTTTTCCTTAACGACCTTTTCTTGAATATGGGAAATTTGGCGTAGAGTTCGACGAGGATTAGTCATAACATAACCTGTGGCATGATACAATGGTCCGTTGTAGCCTGATATATGTGTGAACTGACGAACATCAACTCCATTTTGAATCCTCAAATAAGGGTCAAAGATAACATCTTCAACAGTGAAAGCATCTATTTCCTGCCTCACTTGAATGAGCCTATTTTCTTTATTCCTTTTTTGTGTACCAGTGAACATAAACTTGTTTCCTGTAGGTCTATCATCATCTTCTTCCCATTCAGTAGGAGGTCTCAAGCTCGGAAAGTGGTCGTACATCCATGCCTAGAAAAATCTAAAACAATTTAAGCAATTGGGACATGAATACAAAAGATAAATATAAGAAATAATCATAAAATAAAAAAATGATAAAATGTAACCAAACTTACCATTAGAAGCGCAACATTCCCAGCAATTTCAGTAGCTCCAGCCCTCGAGGCCTTTCTTAGACTTTCAAGTAGATATGCAAGCGTGGCGGTGCCCCATGAATACTCTCTGGTCTTCTTCAAATCCTTCAACAATTGTAGGTAATGGACATTCACCATATTTCCCGAGTTATCGGGCATGAATACGTTCCCAATAGAATACAACAAATATGTTGTGGCTGTACGCCTAGCCCTTGTGTCATCTATCACCTCACCTGCCAATTGCTTTTTGAGGGTGTCTCCAAACTTCGTCCTCAAATTATTCAACAACAGCTTCTTTACCTTGTTAATCTTGTTTGGTTCCGAAGGGTCATAACCACCAGCCAACATAAACTCCATCTCGGTCTCGTATTTACTCCACCCAAGTGTTTCTTCAACAAGTCTGTAAAGATCAGTCCAAGACATGTTGTTATCAAAACCTTCATACACAGATTTTCCTTCAACTTCCAAGTCAAGAATTTGCTTCACATCGTCCGGTATTATTGTCATCTCTCTAAATGGGAGATGAAAAACGTATCGTTTTCTGGCCAATATCGTTCCCTAAAGGCAGATAGCATTATACTATCATACTCCGATTGGGTATTTAGAACTCCAGGCCCTAATCCTGAACTTGACACTAGAGTACGAACATCACCACATTCTACACCTAATGGCCAATGACTAGCCCTTTGACGCTTGACCAATTTGATCGCCCTTGCATGCTCCTTAAAAAAAATACAAACATATTTTGTTAAACTAAGATTAATGAAATATACATAAATACAAAAAAAAAAAAAAAAAAAAAAAAAAAAAAAAAAAAACAATGTGTTAAGAGAAACATACCCTAGTCTCACAGACTTTTGCGGCCCAGGAATTGGTATAACCAAATAAGATTGAGGACTTATCTGGTGCCTCTCCCCAAGGTTTTTTATTCTTCTTCCTTGGCAACAACAGGTCTTTTCCTTTAAGAATATGCAACCCTTTTGGTGCGGGTTCCTTTCTCGGCTTCTTTTCTTTCCTTGGTTTAGCTAGAGATGGAGTTGTAGCTACAACAATTTCTTTCCCCTTGTTTTGTACTCATTCTTCATCATTTACTTCCTCTTCCTCATCTTCATCATTTGCTTCTTCATCCTCCTCTTCTTCGCCATTGGATTCGTCAGGATTTTCTTCCTCTTCATTATCATCAGCTTCTTCAAGGTTCTTTTCAACTCCTACCTCTTCAATTTCTTGTTCATTAGGTTCAGCTTCTTCAAGTTTCTTTTCAACTCCTACCTCTTCAATTTCTTGATCATTAGGTTCAGCTCCTTCTAATTCAACCCCATAGTTACCTACAGATGGTTCTCTAAGCCTAATCTCAAATTAATTCTTCTTCTTCTTCTTCGTATTCTTGGGGACACCTCTATAATCTACCCCTAAATGCTTGTCACCGCGAGGGGTGGGTGTATGATCAATCGGAGTTAAGTTATTCCCTCTCTTTTTCTTCACCCTATCAGGATTCCTACACAAGTAATAATTTGAATGAATTCCTAAGGGTGGAACAAACAAAATGTAACAAACAAACCAAAAAAATGTGACCAAAACAATATACGGTTTGTAACTTTACAATCGTATCAAACCGTATCATGGATACGGTTCGTAACAGAATAATTAAACAACCCGTATATCAAATATGTTGGTAACTTTCTTATCGTTATCAACCGTAACAATACTTGACACAAGGTTTTCAAACACAGGATAATATACAGTTACAAATGTACACAATTATGAACCGTACCTAATACATGGTTGGTAACTAACATACAGATAGACACCGTAAGTGTAGGATCATAATATCGCAACGGACAAGGTTCGCGGGTTAATAAACGACGGTGTCGCGAGGGAGTCGCAGGAGCTAAAATAAACGACGCAATGAATAACGACAAGCAAAACATAAAGAAGACGTGAAACCTGGCGAGGGTTAAGAAGTGTCGCGAGAACGAATGTTTGTGCATCTGCGACACTTCGCGGGACATTCCCGAAAATAAAGGATAGCTTAGCTGTCATCCACTATGTATTACCCTATATAAAGGGCTGAGTGAATCTGTTGTAGGGAGAGATCTTTTTGGAAGGGTTAAGCAAGTCATTAGGAGAGAGAAAGTTTAAGAGTGTTTTATTTGCTAAGTGTAATTCTATTTTCCTGTGTAGACAGTTCATGAAATCAATCAATAAATATTCTTGATCATACATCTTTCAATGAATTAATTAAGCAAAACTGAGTAAGGGGTGTAGTGTGGGATTTCCTGCAACTACATATGCGCTAGAAACAGGGAGAGAGCAGAGATTGACGCAGAAATCGGAAAGAATTTGGATTAATAGAGAAAAGATTTGGAGTGATACTCAAGAATTCATTGAAAAAGAAAAATGGCTAGAAGAAGAAATGTACAAGGGCAACCAACGATTGTAAGAAGAAGTGGGAGACTTGCTGGAGAAAGGAGGAATGAAACAGGAGAATCATCAAGGATGAATATGAGAAATGATGAAGAAAATCAAAATCAGCCACCGATCTCCCCAAAGAGCAAACGCAACGGTGGATTATGATAGAGTAAGTGTACATACTTGGAGGTCTGATTCTGAAGATGAGAGGGAAGAAGAGCAGCCGCTGATGAACAATGGACAAGGAGGAGGAGAGCAAGGTATGAATGGAGGAATGAATCCAGGACATGAAGAAATCGCAGCGTTAGAAAGATTGAGACAAACAATACATGAAGAAAGGCGACTAGAGGCAGAAGAACGAGCAAACTTAACAAGACAGAATCATGAGTTGAGAATGGAAAATATGAGATTGCAAAATAGAAGATCAAGAAGTAGTGCGAGATCAAGTTCAAGATCGATTAGGGACGAAAGAAGGAGAGTTTTACCAACAGAAAGTACCGAGGAAGAAAACCAACAAGAAACACAAGATCCAAACACAGAGCATGGCGAGAGAAGAGGAGAAATGGAAGATCGTTATATTCCTCAGCCCGAAAATCTTCAAGATGAGCGAAATAGGGAAAATCGAGGAAACATGCAACTCCAAGGACTGAATGACCCAGCTGCTGAAGGGAGAATAATCTTGCACGGGAGAGAAGCATTGAGAAGAAACAGAGAGATTGAGGATGACATTGAGAGGCACTACATTGAACAAGCGCGGCTAGCTCGCGAGAGAGAAAGGGTAAGAGCAGAAATGGAAAATCAAGAGATGGAAGAGGCAATCCTGCAGAATAACCACGACAACCGGGAAAGAAGGAGGGAACAAAATCGCACCAATAGAAATATTAATGAAGAATATGAGAGGGTGCAGAGGAGAATTGAGAGACAGCCAAGAAGAGAGAACAACCAGTATAATGGCGTGCGAATAGGAGAAAGAAACGAAGAAGAACGTCGCAGGGAAAGGAGAGAAGAAAATAACGAGCAAGAAGGTCAAAACAGGCACGAGCGTAGAAGGAGAGAGGCAGAGCTAAAAAGACCAGTAGAACCAAATTCTGAGGCAAATGAACAAATCTTAAGAGAACTGGCTGAAATGAGAGGATTATCGAATAATAGAAGGAAGGAGGAAGGAAACAATTGGACGAAGCCATCGCAGAAGGCTGCGAAGAATCCCTTCACGCTAGAAGTACGATGGGAGGAATACCTCCTAAGTGCAATCTACCCGCATTAACCAACATCTTTGATGGAACAACTCGTGCGGTACAACATATCAAGGCTTATATGAGATGTATGTTGCGGTGGGAGAATCATGACGTTATACTTGTGCAAATATTTCGCATCAAGCCTAATAGGAGAAGCACTAAAATGGTTTGAAGGTCTGCGCAAGAAACACAATCACATCATTCAACCATTTACAAGCCACATTCCTGGGAGCATACATAAGTAACAACTCTTCACGACCGTATTGAAGATGTATTCGGGTTGAAACAAAGAGTTGGCGAGTTTAAGGCGGTTGACAATAAGATGGAGGACCATGTGTAGCGAAATGGCAGGGATTTGGGTTGAGGAAAGATATCTCATCCTCTCATTTGTGAATGCTCTCTTCGCGACTAACTTGTTATACATTCAAATTTTTAGAATCAAAAATACAATCACGATGGCGGAAGCTGCGAGAGTTACGGGAAGAATATATCGCCTTAGAAGAAAGACAATGAAATGAATTCTTATCCAAATCGCGAACACAAGCTCGAATGTCTGCGAACGCAAGCTTGTTGCCTCAATTCATAAATACAGTGGCGAGCACTTCGCAAGGACAAGAAGCAAAGAAGGTCAATGATGGACAAATGAAAGATAGTAGTCATGGGAAGCCGCGACCAAGAAGAGTTTGAACAAGAAAGGAACTACTACAACCGTGGCAGCAATAATAAGATTCAGAGGCTAGATCATGTTCAAGAAACTTACGGTGGACGAAGGCAAAATAACCGTGGAGGGCAGAGAAGTCGCAGAATAGTATGGGAAGAGATTAAGATGCCTCCACCGAATGCCGGTGTGGAAAAGATCTCGGGAAGCTATACTTGTGATGGAAAATGTACCAAAGACCTTGGAACGTGGGAATGGAACCACCGCCAGGCGATAGAAGTCATGAGTTTTGCTCTTATCACCGCTTCCATGGGCATCAAACAAACGATTGTAGAAACATAAAGAGAATTATTCTCAGGATGATTGATCAAGGGAAGCTGAATCACTTTCTAAAGGGAGAAGAAAAAGGCCAAACATTACCACCACCACCAGAAATGCACAGAACAGTGTCAGCGAAAGGAAAGGAAACATTTGTGATAGAAGTTGGAACAAAAGCTAAAAATTTGAATTGCAATTCTATCGTCCACTCCCATCGCACAATCGAAGATTTGCATGACAACATGCTCAGTAGAGTCTTTGCGAGAGATTCTAATGATAAAGAAATAATGAGTCTAAGCGAGAACGACGCGATTAGAAAAGTGGCGGTAGTCAAGACTATCTCTTTCTCTGCAGATGAAGTGCCAAAAGGAAGAGAAACACATGATAGCCCATTGGTTGTGAAACTAGAGATTAACCCAAAATCGGTTGATGGAGAAGATGATGAAGCGTAAGACTGTTTGGGCGATCAACCGAATCCTAATCGATACCTAAGTTCGGTGAATATTCTTTTACCATACTTACAAGACGATGGGAGGAAAGGATGAGGATTTGATCCCCTCGACATACAAGATATATGGCTTTAATGGCACTGCAAACAAGCCAAAGGGAGAGGTTCGCATGAGAATACCTCTACAAGGGTTATCAACTGATGTTTTATTCTGTGTGGTTGACGTGGAATCTCCGTATAATGCACTGATTGGGAGGCCATGGCTTCATGAAATCTTGGGGGTCGCATCAACATACCACCAATGTGTAAAATTTCCACATCCAAACGGCATTGGTATTATACAGGGAGATTGGAAGGAGTCGCAAAGAATGTCATGAGGTCGATGTAGAAAGTCACAAGAAAGAAATGCCAAAAGAAAGGGTTGGAAGCAACATGTGAGAGATGAACAGAGAAAGGAAAAAACTGATGGTAGATGCTATAGAAGTGAGGACTGAACATGCCTCGCAGGTGAATGCCTAGAGACAAAGTAATATTATGATAACAAAGAGGCGAAGGGTATGAGGAATAAAAGGCATAAGAAATGAATAATCAACACAAACAGGAGAAAAGGTAGCAGTTGAAGTAATGATGTGCGAGAATCTCGCAGTCAAGAGTATATGAGAATTCGGTTAAGAAAGAAAATGAAGATACAACAAATGAAATGGAATTATGCGAATGCTTTCCAAACAAATATCAACAAATAATGAAATATGAATGATTGAATGATTTAACAAAGATGAATGCGAAAAATAATGGGACGAACCTTTATGGCGTGCACCCTAGTTCGCGAATAACATTTCGTAAGAGGCAAATGTAAGACCTAAAGTGCGTCATATAAGGGGGTATCTCTCGCCATGGTTCAGGGGGAAGGTTACACCGCTCCCGAAGCTTTGAACCATGAAAATTTAGGGCCCATGAAAGCCTATCCGGATGAGGTACCTTGGATTCCCAACTATATATATAAGGTTATACCCTGGTTGGGTGACCGAGGGTCTCTTCCAAGGAGTCGAGTGTATGCTCAAGGCGCCGAGGTACACGGTTGAGCCGAGTGCCCTGGATGGATGAACCTACCTGCCATTCTTGGCAAGTCTTGGCATGCGTTGCACTCGCCCGAAGAAAACTCCACTTAGGGTGCAGCCTCGTAACCATAAACCCTATAGGTATAAGGGATAAGAGGTCACAAAACAACTGGTTGTTGTTAAGACCGGATGGGAGGAGCTAGTCTTGTATGGCCGATGTTTCGCCTCCTTGAAGGGGCAACCGGGAGATGATAAGGGCGACGCTCTCCATTAGGGGGAGTGTCAAAACAGACGCAAATGTCATAAGGTCGTGTGTTTTCGCAAGAGAATTTAGGCTTGTCATATTTGTGCAATGATCTGCAGAGGCAATAATACTAACGCGAGGGTAAGGCGAGATCAATGGGTCTTTACACGAAGTGTACGGACGTCTGCGATTTCGTCGCAAGACGGCAATGTCATGGGGCTTTATGTTCGCAAGGATATCTAGGCCTGTCATATTGTCGCAACTAAAACATCCCCGCAGAGGCAAAAATACTTGGAAAATGATAAGGCAAGATCAATGGGTCTTTACATGCAAGTGTAAAGACGTCCTGCGATTTTGTCGCGATGAAAGGTGGCAGGGGAAGACCTCTACTTAGGGAGGTCTAACTTGGAAGACCACACAAAAATGATAAGGCAAGGTCAATGGGCCATTGCTTGAAAATGTAAAGGCGGCCTGCGACCTTGTCGCAACAAGAAGAGACAAAATAAAGACTACCGAAACGATAAGGCGAGGAAAGTAGGATTCTTGATTTATGAAGATACCTGCGACCTCGTCGCAACGATACATTTCAATAACAATAAAATAATTATCCAACAAAATACATGATGGCAACTAAAATCTTCCATCTGAAGATAAATAACAGAGGCAAGTATGGGAATGGAAAAGATGAAATATTGTTATTCATCTTCTGATGAAAGAATTATACATCATAATAAAGAGATACAGAAAGGGGAGTGAAGATTGAATTTAGGGGGGGAACAATCCAAGAAGTACACTATAATAAAGAGATACAGAAATGTACGGATATTACAGGCAGCGAAAGAAAACAAAAAGAATTATCTCTTTGGTGATTCTTCTCCTTCATCTGATTCTTCAGTCCTATTATTTTCATCGCCAGAATTTTCTTCTTCGCTAGCCTCGCTATCGAAACGTCCGAGACAGGCGGATTCTCGGGAACCTTTTCAAGAAGCCAGGGATATGAATGCAGAGGGATATTGTGGTCCTTACAAACATACTCCATGGCTCCATTGCGAAAACGAACGGCATTATTGTTAAAATTCTCCACTGTCGTTAGAAATTGTTTCTTCAACTTGAAATATTTATTCTCGCGAAGGGAGAGACTCTTTGCGAGCTGTTCTTTTTCAGTTTCGAGTTCTTCAATTCTCGCTGGAAAATTCTTGGCGAGTTGTTCTTTTTCAGATTCAAGCTCTCTAATTCTAACTTGAAGTCTCTTCTCGGATTCTACAAATAAGTAACAACAAGTTAATAATTTACGAGCAATACTACAGAAGTAAGAAGCAGTAAGGTATAATAAGTAACCTTCTCTATCAGATATCATATCTTTAATCAAGGAAGTATGCTCGGCATGAAGACTAACATCAACACCTAGGTTATTCCTGGCATTATCTAAAATTTTCGCAGCCCAAAAATTCATCATCATTATTAATAACAAGAAGAGAACGAACTTGCTCTTCTCGCTGCTTAAGTATGGTATTCTGATGAAGGAGTTCATCTCGTTCAACTTGCACACCAAGAAGAGATTTGTGGAATCTTGCTAACGCCTGTGCACCTCTATTAGTAATGCGATCATTCTCATCTATGAGATCACTAATTTTCTTCCTCAAAGTTTTGACTTTCTCCTCGGAATCAAGGTACATTCGTTTAAAGCGATTAGTTAGATTTAAACTAGATCTATGTTCGATCTCTAAGAGATGATATTTGGATTGAAGATCCTTTAATGAAAGGAGGTTAGTTTTATTAGAGGAACTACATAGAGATTGATTGAGGTGAGTAAGGAGGACATCATCATTCATAGGCTCGGAAATGAATGAAGAAGAATGGATTCCTCGGAGAGATTATACACGTCTGCCATGAGAATAATAGTCAGACAAAGAAAAGTAAAAGATAACATGAAAAAGATTTGAGAATTGAAAATTACTATACCATAAAGTTGCTGATTTGAGTTCTGAAGAGTAGATACTCTCTCCTTTTGGGAGACTAGATCGGCTTCTAATTTTTGAATCTTATCGCGAGATGACGCGGCTTCAGCTTCCAGCTCTTGGGTCTTCTTGTTCAATTGTAGATTTCTCTTTTCAAGATTGTTGCGTCTTCTCTCGAGATCTGAGGCAACTACAAAAGAAGTTTTTCCAACCTATGAAAGAAGATAGAAAAACCGTTAATACATATATATTTAAAAGCCGATCAAATTAACGGGGAAATATGACCGCATGCATACCAAGGACCCAAGTGCGTTCAAGAAGTCAGGAGACACAATTCTAGAGGCTCTATTGAAAGAATTATTGCCCTCTAGTAAAGCAGCATTACACACATTTGCGAGAGTCCCGCATAGAGAAGCTAGGGGAGCATCTCCCATTCCTTGGAAAGAGTCTGAGAAGATGCTAGATAACTGATCCATAGGAGAACCGGCCAACGGAATCTCTTTAGCGAGAGAGGGATTCGAATCATGGTTATCCTCGTCGGAAGATTCAGAGCTTGAGCTAAGGCGAGAAGAAGATTGAGTCTTTCGCTTCTTAGTTAATGGGGCGAGAAGATTTATTTTTGCGAACGACGGTTTTACCCTTACTTTTAATCTTCGCGGCTACTGGCTTCTTCAACTCCAACCTTCGCATACGGTTAAAGATAAGAAACAGAGGCAACAATATTGTTTCAAATAACAAAGGAAATGTTTCTTACTTCACCCGTAAGCGATCGAAGTATTGTCAGAGTACTCTCCAACGGATTATCCTTGTAGCTTCTTCTCAATTTGGCGATCTGAAAAATTTCACAAACTCAGCAAATATAAAAGGAAAAGTCGCAAAGGCAAGATTTGAAGAGGAAAACATACCTCTTTTGCCTTATCAGGCCATTTGAATTCCCAAGGATGATATCTGCGAGATTCGCAGAAGAATATGCGAGCCCGCGATGTAAGGGCCATTTAAAATCAAGGGTACAACCCACCACTTCTCATCTTGGGAGTGGCGAGGAGTAGTATTATTGCCCGGGTGCCAGTCAATATCTTGCATGAGTAATTTATCCTCAGGGACATTATCCTTCTTTTTCAGGCGAATGCCCTAGCGAGATTTCGCATTCCTCATATTTATCAATTGAATAATTTTCAAAAAGTTCTCTACGAGTGTACTTATCAAAGAGCTATTTCCAAGTCTCATAAATCGGGGTGTCTAACGGTATTAGGGTATAAAGATCCTTTGCAGCACCACGATTCGCGAACTCAAGCATTAGGCGAATGCAATCGCCACTTAATTGATAAACAAATTCGAGAGAAATTTTCATGGGCCAAGATTTCATAAAATAAAGGCATCTCGAGATTGTATAAGGGAATGGGAAGTCCCGCGAGAAGCTGACCTAGCGAGACTATAATTTTTTGATCATCACATTGATGATCAGAAAACAACTTTGCAGAAAGAATAGATGAAGATTCTTGATCAGGAATGGTTGATAGAGTAAAACCCTTCTCGAGCAACTTCTGTTGAACTTCATCAAAAGAAGATTTATATGCACGACTAATGAAAGCCATTATCAGTATGGGAATGGATGGGAGGTTGGAGATTAGGATCAGCGTTAGAAGGAACGAAGAAAAGATTTGCAGTAGCAGGAGCGCAAATTGCGGAAGGAGAGAGTCAAAGAAAAGTTGCAGAGAGAAACTAAAGGATGAAAAGGAGAGGAAAAGAAAACTATATATAGGGAAAAAGATCCTCGAGAAAAACGAGGTCATTTAATGCGAGAAGAGACATGAACGGTCAAGAATAAGCGGTTGAAAGAGACGTGTCAAGAAAAGACATTAATAATCAAAATCTGTGTAAAAGTACAAAACTGAAACAGATAAAGATAAGCAGTCGCGGCAAATCAAAAGAATCACTCTCATGATACTCTTCCCTTCGCAGAGGAAATATGAGGAGAGACAGGAGACGATACTTCGTATATATCTCAAAGAAGCTTCGGAACTTCGCCAAAGAATAGAGGCAAGTACGTACTTTTCAAGAAAAATATTCTTTCGCTCGTTCCTTCACCAATTGAAACCAAGGATTATTACAACAATGAATTTTTCCTTCAAATCGCTCTTCAAGCAATATTCAAGGAAAAAGAGGCAAGATGTAGGATCATAATATCGCAACGGACAAGGTTCGCGGGTTAATAAACGACGGTGTCGCGAGGGAGTCGCAGGGAGCTAAAATAAACGACGCAATGAATAACGACAAGCAAAACATAAAGAAGACGTGAAACCTGGCGAGGGTTAAGAAGTGTCGCGAGAACGAATGTTTGTGCATCTGCGACACTTCGCGGGACATTCCCGAAAATAAAGGATAGCTTAGTCATGTCATCCACTATGTATTACCCTATATAAAGGGTCGAGTGAATCATTGTAGGGGAGAGATCTTTTTGGAAGGGTTAAGCAAGTCATTAGGAGAGAGAAAGTTTAAGAGTGTTTTATTTGCTAAGTGTAATTCTATTTTCCTGTGTAGACAGTTCATGAAATCAATCAATAAATATTCTTGATCATACATCTTTCAATGAATTAATTAAGCAAAACTGAGTAAGGGGTGTAGTGTGGGATTTCCTGCAACTACAGTAAGCAAATAATTTAACATGCAGAGAGAAATACGGTTCGTAATTCCGTGGAAATTAGCAACCGTAACTGACAAAAAAATCTGAAACCTAAGAACATACGGTTGGTATTTCATAAAATTTCAATTGTTACAAACCGTACGAGCATCAAAAGCTTCAGATACGGTTCATAATAAAACTAATTGCAACCGTAAGTAACCAAAACCCAGGATATGGAAACTTGATTTTTCACCTAAACCCTAATTTTTGATAGAAATTGAAATTAAAACGAACAAAATAAACTAAACCCTAAATGGGTTCCGCAAAACATACCTCATGTATGTCATTCCAACTAATTTCTCCTGTGGAGGGGTTTGGAGTTGAGATTTTTGTTCTTCACCTAATGGAACATTTGCTTGATTAGAATCGCTACAATCTTCGTCAACTTTCTTCTTATTCGTCATCTATAATGTAGACTTCAATCAACGATTATCAATTTTGCGAATCGCCGATTAATCGAAGACGATGAATTTTCGGAATTTGTTTTAATGGAGGTGGTGCTTACGGTTACGATGGAAGTAGAGAAGATGAAACAAAAAAAAAACTGATTTTGATTTTTCTCATAATTAGGTTTATATGATGGAGGACAATTCAGTCTTTTCAATCAAAAAAGCAAGGGTAAATTAGTCCATTTAAGGTGAAAAGGGTAATCTAGTCAATCTACACCCCCTATAAAACACCCCCTAACCAATAAGAGGGACATTGCTATCACACTGGCCGCCTTCTACCATTTCTTGCGGCCCCTATACCAAGTTTGTTTTCTAGGCTTCGAAGTTTTATCTCGAAAAGCGCTAATTTTGCTATCTATAGACTCTAAAGAGGTAACCGCGTGGCGGTCGGTTAACATATACAGCTCTTGTCACTAGTCAACATTAATTTAGGATTTTTTAAGTGCATAATATTTGGGTGGTTGTAACCTCATGGTGATGTAGTCCGTAATGTATAGTTGACGAGTCAACATTAACGTTGAGTGGAAATGTCTAGGAGGGTTTCCTACAGGCCCTGTCCGTTTGTTAGTCGTTTTATTTTTGTGCTTTTTTATAAAAATAAATAAATTTTTCCAAACCGTGCTCCCCTTTATAAAAAAATAAATAAAAATAAAATGAATTTTTAGTCCCTTTTTATACGAAGATTGATCAGGTGGTTGATCTACCGGTTGACAAATATTAATATGGGCCCGCAAATGTACCATGTGAAGACACCTAGCATATTAACGTGTCTCATGTTTAGGGATATGTATCCCTTGGTGTGTCCGGGTAATCCTTATCCATTGTTTGTACTCCATCTATATATATACCCCGTCTGTATAGTTTTGAGAATGAGTAATGGAAGAAGCTGAACAGTCCTATTTTCTCCCCTTCATCTTTCCTTGCTTCATTTTATTATTAACACAAGTGGTGCAGGATGAGAGTACCTATTATCATCTATACATGTACACTAGCCCAAATAGTTATCCAACTATAGTGACTGCTTAATCAATTTGTAAATGGATTGAATACACCACAGCTTCACAAATACGTAAAACGTTATCAGCACGAATTGCTCTGCGGTGATCGACATGGGGCTGACGATACGGAAAAGGATAATTCTCTTCAACTCTTGCATATTTAATTTAACTATTGTCGAATAGTTCTATGCATAAGTTTTGTAGTGTCTAACTTCGTTTCCTATTTTGATTAGGATTTGTTAAAGAGAAAGTTAGACATATTATCGTCTTGTATGTGCTATTTGGAGCACATGAAATTATACGGTATATGAAGAGATATCCAAAATAGGTATGTATTAGCAACGACTCATATTTGTGATGTTATTCGGTTTCCGAATTTAGCCAAATATTTGAGTTTTGCAGCGTTTTATTATTTTCCTCCTTAGCCAACCAACGGAAGGTTTTTCCGCGTCCTTTTTTTTGGATAGCGTAGAGAATATAATTACCTTTGTTGGTACACCAATGATTTTTTTTTGTGGTGTTAACGGTTTTAATATCGACAGAGCAAGGAATTGTTGCATCCCGAGGGATAGAAAAATTGTAATATTCCTTTGCTATAATAATCTCCGGAATTCAAAGTCATTCCACCTAAGGTCGGAATACGATGGAAAAATGAACACTGGGTTAACATGGTTAGCCAGTCTCTATCAGCGGTTCTTGAAATGAGCTGCAATTGATATTGAGATAATTTCTTTTAAGATAAAGAATGTGTTCATATTTCAACTTCGAAAAATTAGTATTTCGTGTATCCTAATAGAAGAAGCTGGAGATTTGTCGGTATTATGTTAGAACCGGTTATATTACATTTTGAATGTTTTCTTCCTTGTTTCACCATTGATTTTTGTGGTAAATAGTTCGGCTTGATTTTAGAGAAGATATATGCACCGTATACAATATTGCGGCGAGCAATAAGGAGAGTCGCATATTTTGCGCCCTTATATGTTCCTGTTAGCTTTACGTCGTGCATCATATGCGCCAATTACATGCATCGACGAGATTTAAGGAGCTAGTGCTTAACTTGCACTTGTATATGTTGTGTCAACAACACCTAGTGCTGCAAATGTTAATTGCGCCTTGTAGATATACAAACTTCGAGCGATAGCGAGTGTTGAATTTTTGTAAATGATATTTAGAGTTAATATCATGTCTTCTCGTCGCCTGAGCTATTACCTAAAATCCTGAATTTGGTGAATTAAATTTGCACTAGTACCTATGCAAATAACTTTATCTTTGGCGAAGAAGGAAAATACAATTGTGGTAGGCATATTTGAATATGGGAACCACAATAGTTCTCGGGTTTAAGAACCTGATGAGAACCGTACCACCGGAAGTGGAATAATACGGGACGGTAGCATAATGATTGGGTGAATAACCATATTTGAGCCTAGAAGAGCTCTGCTATCGTTGTGACATAAAAGACACGATACGCGCATTTGAAATGCCGTTCATTGTTGTTGATCTCTATCGGTCGTCTTGGCAGGACTGGTACCGATATTGAGATAATGTCTATGGTCACAAAATTCGTTTACAGTTTACTGTTAATTTTACATGGAAATGTAAATTCTTAAAATTATTCCAGCTGGACAGTAAACGAAAGAGGAAACCTGATCAGTTACCTCTCTTGGGTTGCGTGTTATTATTGTTTTCTGCACCTAGTTGCTCCCTTGATAGGTAGAGTAATGCGGAACTAAAGGTTCTGTTGATGAGACATTCCCGCCTGAGGATCAGAGGGAGAGTCTTCGACGACATTGGCATATATTAAAGTCCTTGTAAGGCTTGCCATGTAATCGCAGCGATTGTTTCGTCTGGAAATATGCTTAGAAGCATAGACGAAAACCTCTTGTACGTACGAGGTATGCCAATCTAATCAGATAACGTCCATACTCTCTTTGAGTTATGAGTTGATATCCCTCCTGACGAGGAGCACATCCATAAAAGTTGCATTGATATCTCATGGAGAGGAATATCCGCATACTGAATTTTGGTACCAATGGATTAGAATATCCTCTTACTCGAGAGAATGATGTGATATCGTTATTAACTGATTAATAACTTGGGTTGCGATAATGTTCAGAGTATCTACTGAAATTGTTGTGGATAGATATCCCCCTTTGCAAAGGAATTATCGACAAAGTTTATATGATTGGCAGATATGGACATCGGTTCATATTGAGGTATTTTTCTCCCTTGTGTACGCTTTTGGGATCTAAGTCTTAGCATCAATAACAAATTTGATGATTGTATAAAAGCGTAATGTGAGAAAACTAATTGAGGTCGCTTGTTGTGCAGCGTGACCCCTTTAAAGTGAGTTTCCGCAGACACTAACCAGGTTGATGGAAGTATGGTCTGGTAGTCATAAATGACTCGACATCTCCCCTGGTGGTAACTGTGTATCTATACTCATATAGATTTTAAATGAAACTCTTGTTTGTCATCCGTTGATGTTGTATCATCCTAGTAATGCTCTGGGCATTGATGGTGAGCACATTTGATTTTCTTGTGCACTTTGAACTTATTACTCATGTGACCATTGTTATGTTTTTCTATTTGAGACGTGCTATATTCCACTGATGTTACTACTCTATTACAAGATTTGCAAATTTGATGAGAAAGTCTTCCCACCGTTTGGGGGAGGAAAGGCTATCGCCTGAAAAACTGCGTAAAGTATCCCGGTTTGCACAAAGATAAACCAGGATGTATCTCATCTTAGTGTTTTCATCACTGAAAGACATGTCTAAGATTTGACATCTTCATAGATTGCAAATCAAATTGCTTCCTTGAGAAGCTGTAAATTTAGTAGCAAGTGTGTCACTTAGAACACACCTTGAGCGTGGATGACTAGTTGACTTGAAATATTCTGCATCTCTCAAAAGGAAGAGCCAGTCACAATCATTGAAAGATAGTGCTCTCAAAGAGACAATCAGTGGAAGATCTAATTTCTCTGAGTATAGTTCTTCTAATAAGAGAATGTCTCTGCAAAGGCTGTGAAACCTCAAAATGAGAGGATTTTCATAAGGCATGCATGAAATAGAGAAATTTGCGATCGTAATCCAATGATTGTTGATGACATAGTCAAAGTATCCACTGATACTATCGTAGGTGTTGTTGGTTTAAACCACTCTCCATGGGAATGTCATCAAAGGTATGATTGGTTAAACCAGGAGAGATCAAAGCAGAATAAAAGTTTCTTGCGAAAAATGCATAAATTTGGTATTGCAACCCGAACACTTGATAATGTGAACTACTCTTGGCCACAAATGGGTGTTTGCAGTTCTGACATCCGACAATGTAACCCCTAGTGGCTACAGGTGGGTGTATGTGCATAGTGAGAAAAGTAAAGTCAACTAATGGCACAAAGTCTTTTACAGGAACCTGAGATGGATTTATTTGTAACATATTCCATATTATGGATGCAGCTACCTTTATGGTATTAGTCTAGAAGTCCTTTAAGGACTCGACATGCATCTAGTTGATGTGGTTACTGCGGATCTGTATGAAAGACTAGATACAGAAAACTGCATGTAAATTCCTGAAGTTTTTTTTCCAGTAGAATTACCATGTCATAGCATTTACTCAGTAAGGACGAAAGTTATCAATAGTCTAAGTGAATGCTTATATTACCCAGGGATATGTGAACTATTTGATATGCTCATAAACTGTGCATTTACTAGATTTGAAATATACAACATCTATTTGATTGGAACTCCTGAAGAATTCTCCAAAGCACAAAAATGCTTAAAGCAGGAGTTCGAGATGGAAAATCTCGGTAAAACAAGGGCTCAATTTGATTGAGCATTGTAGTTAGAAGTCCTTTAATTTCGTCGACCATAAAGGTTTAGACATGTTTAAATGGATAAGCTAATCATTCGATCTCTTATTTTTAAGATTGACCGACTTACATCTCAAGCAAGAAGATGTATCACTCTGTGGCTTGTATTACACAAAAGATGTGTAAACTAATGGTACATTAACTGAGATGTGTTATAGGTACCTGATATTGGATCTGTAGTAAACATGTAAGTCTGGTTCCATCCAACACCAATATCGAGACATTGGTCCGAAGAGAACCCCTTCATCTTCTTGGTACCATTAAGCTTGATCTTTCGCATAAAAGATCGCTAGATGTCTCCCACAGAGAAAAGATAATCAGGTTGTTTAAGTTTTGATTTTTGGCAGGTTTGATAAATCAGCTAAACATTTTCCTAGCTAATAGTCTGGTAGTAGAGGATAATTGTTCATCCTCCGATCGATTATGATTGTTCAGACAAAGCTAGTGGAGAATAAAAAGCTGATACAACTAGATGATCATTAGAAATTGTACTGAAGAAGATCAGACCGAGTTTCTCAACTAAAGGAAGTCATTGAAGAAATTACAAGATGGTTCGTGATCTCCATGCAGTATGGCACAATGATCAATTGAGAAGGCTACTCATCAGGGGGAGTAAATCCACATAAGACTTTGGATATTATGAATGTTGGACATTACGTCGTGTAATCTTTTTCCTTAGTCAAGGTTTTTTCCCACTGGGTTTTCCTTGCCAAGGTTTTAATGAGGCATGCGAGTCCACTACTATCCGCAATTTGTCATGTTGTACTCTTTTTCCTTCGTCATGGTTTTTGTCCCTATGGGTTTTTCCGGGCAAGGTTTTAACAAGGCAACATCTGCGGGTATATCATTGTTCTGAGAAATTATGTTTTCTTACGCTCAGGTTTTGTCTCACTGGATTTTCCTGACGAGGTTTTTAATGAGATATCAATTTAGAACAGTGATCACCATCTAAAGATATCCATAGAGTTTCTTGAGATGTGGTATCGGATAATGGCGTTATTATTTTTGGTTCGAGTATTTACCATACACAGTTTCTCCTAACAACATTTTATTAAGGCAGCATACGCATATCCAACACTATTACCAGGCGACGTCCGTTGTACTCTTTTCCCCTGGCTCTCAGGTTTTGCCCCATGCGGTTTTCCTAACACAGACGTTTAGATTTTGTTGTAAATAATTTTTCTGATGCAACGTGCCTTAAACGGTGGATCATCCAAGGGGGGGTGTTATACGAAGATTGATCAGGTGGTTGATCTACCGATTGACAAATATTAATATGGGCCCACAAATGTACCATGTGAAGACACCTAGCATATTAACGTGTCTCATGTTTAGGGATATGTATCCCTTGGTGTGTCCGGGTAATCCTTATCCATTGTTTGTACTCCATCTATATATACCCCGTCTGTATAGTTTTGAGAATGAGTAATGGAAGAAGCTGAACAATCCTATTTTCTCCCCTTCATCTTTCCTTGCTTAATTTTATTATTAACACAAGTGGTGCAGGATGAGAGTACCTATTATCATCTATACATGTACACTAGCCCAAATAGTTATCCAGCTATAGTGACTGCTTAATCAATTTGTAAATGGATTGAATACACCGCAGCTTCACAAATACGTAAAAGTCCTATTTTTTTTTTTGTGGAGGAGGTTGACCCTTCCATAAATATTTCCTACGGGCGTATTTTGTGTGAGGGAATATATTCTAAGGGGAATTTTTTCTCTAGCCCATTTCTTTCTTTTTTTATATATGAAACCCAACATTAAAATTCTATATATAGAGAACCCATATTTATTTATAAGTAGAAGTTGATTACGTAAATGACCTTTTACCAAAAAAATTAATTTGGTTATGTCTTAATTGGAAAAAGATAACAGTATGTAACAAATTAATTAATCCCTAAAAAACCTCCCTAATTAATTCTTTTGACTTCCGAGCATGATTCACTCCTAAAATATCTCCCTAGCTAGATGAAGTTTGGTTGTTTCTCTCCCAAAAGAAACATGCCTAAATATTTCATTTTATCCCGTTTGGTTTGTTATCCCATAATTAGTTCTTTTAGTGAAACGGGACAAACAAACCCAATTATCACCTGTGCAGATTTAGGAAAATTCAAGTCTTCACAAGGCGTTGTTTGGTGAAAATGGCAACCGAGTAAACAAACTCAATTATCACCGACGAAGGTTTAGGAAAATTCCAGTTTTCACGAGGCATTGTTTGGTGAAGCTTCCCATTTTCACACTAATTATATTTGGTGAAAATTTCGGTTTTTATTCCTAATAATAAAGTGTTGTCGGTGAAAATTACAATTTTGAACAAAAACTCTAGCTTTTACCTATTGATAATCACAATTATTCCTATCCTTCATCGGTATTTAATATCAAGCGAGATTATCGAAAACTTAGTTTTCCTACTCTTTTACATTGGGACGGCTTCGTTTCTCCACTGGATAATTCTGAATCTTACATTTCAGATGACTCATCGTAAAATGGGGACTCCGTAGCAATTTCGTCAACATCGTCAAGAAAGGCATTTTCTTTGGCGTGATGATCATAGTGAATCAACATCTACTTTGTTTTTGCACTTATGTCGTTCATTAGATTTTGAGTTTGAAGAATTCTCTAATTGGTTTGGCAATATGTCGTGGTGGTTTAAGATAATGACGAGATTCTATCCTCGTGAGAGAAGAGAGACCAAGATTTTGAAAGAGATTAAATATTTTGAAAGAGATTAAACGTGGAATGTAGATACTATGTATAGTTTATTGACCTGCCTAGATAAAATATTGGCAACAAATTCGTTAACAATTTAATTGACCCGCCAGAAATGTTGGTAATTAAGTTAACAAATTAATGGACTGTGAATTTTAGTGAATATCTTTTTTCGAATTTGTTACTAAAAACAAGTGGTTAAAGGGTGTTTTAGTCATGACAAATATTTGTGATTATAAAGTCAATCCAAAACTATTATTTTTAACCGTAGATGATACATTTTGGGGTACATATATATATCATCTTAATGATGGGCTTATAGAAGAGAGAGGCATCAAACTTGGGTTCCTCAGAAATTTCCACTATATTCTAATGTCTTATTTTGAGGAGGCTTTCTTTTTTTCTTGGGAAGAATCAATCTAAATTTTTTTTTTGGGTGCTTCCTTTGATGCCTTATACATTTTATTGCACATTTCAACATATTTCAATTATTTCACAACTGTCTCTGGTCTCGATCTTGTTTCAAGTACGACACCTCAACGTTCCAAATTATTTTAATCAATAGTTTATGCTTACGTTTCAGCCAAGCACGGCCGCATTTATTTCCTAAACCTTCATTGCTCATTATGACTATTTTATCCTGGAATTGTCAAGGCATAAACCTCCCACTTCTATTCAACATCTAAAAGGATTTCGTTAACTCTGATTGCCTCATCTTCCCCTACTGAATTTCAGTATCTCTTCGTCCATTCGCTGACCCGAGGTTCCCTTCAGGCTACAATCACACTTGTCCTGGAAACATATAAAAGCCCAAGCCCAATTCCCACCTACCTCCAACCTCTACCAACACCAAACAACCCAAAACCTAACCAACTCTTTCCCTCCCTAACCATGTCAATCCTGGTATGGAACTGCCAGAGCATAAACCAACCACCAACAACACATCACCTACGAGGATTAATATCTATGTATAAACCAACCATCTTATTCATCTTAGAAACATTAGCCAATAACAATCAAATGCTTCACATTGCTCAAACATTACAATTCCAGAACCATTGTTCTGTCCCCAAAATTGGAAGAAAAGGAGGTCTCTGCCTATTATGGAATAATGATGTCAACCTACAAATCTTAAGGACATCCCAAAGTTTTATTCACGCCATTGTCAACCCCCCCCCCCCCCAACCATGGATTTGCACCGGTATATATGGTCTACCACAGGCGGCCGCTAGGAAAGATTTTTGGCAAGATTTTCCATCCCTATTCTTCAGCACATCTACTCGTTGGATTCTTATCGGAAATTTTAATAAAGTGATGGACCAATCCGAAAATAAAGGCGGCAGACCAATCACCTATGCTCAAACTCATCCTTTCCTTAATCTAATTGATAAGATGGGATTCTTAGACCTAGGATTCCGAGGCGACCCTTATACTTAGACAAACAACAATCAAGGACAAGACAATATCCAGGAACGCATTGATAGAGCTATATCAAACCAACAGTGGAGAACTGCCAATCCTCACACGACAATCACGCATTTTCGACGAATAGCTTTAGATCATGCCCCCATTCTTCTACAAATCAAATCCCTTGACTGGCAAGGAAACAAGAACTACAAATTCGAACATTTATGGCTATCTCACCCGCAATTACAGCAAGTGGTCATCTCAGCTTGGGACAAAATGCATGACTCAGACCCCTCCTTATATCTCCAACTGAAGCTCATATCAACCAGCAAAACCTTGACGGAATGTAATATGGTAACCTTCGGCCATTTACCTATTCTAATTAAAAAATCTACCGCCAAAATCAAGTAGGTAAAACACCAATGTGCTACGCATATGGGCCCAGCGCTGGTCCATTGGCTCCTCCAAGAAAAACAGCTTCGCATATATCACCTCACACTGCTAGACTGCCATGCAACCTACTGGCAACAAAGATCTAGAATACAGTGGTTGCAATTGGGAGATCAAAACACAACATTTTTTCACACCAAGGCTACAATTCATCGAATCTGCAATAACATCCCACAACTCCAAGGACAACAAAATAATTGGATCCATGATAAGGACACAATCATCAAAATTATGCTAGATCACTTCACCAATCAATATACAACACCAAGTACAAGAATTGATGACCAGTTGTTTGAAGACATTACCCCGAGGCTAACCCCTCAACAATTTTCTCTTCTTATTTCAGAGGTAACCCCTGAGGAAATCAAAAAAACGCTCTTTTCCATCGGCTCCGAACGTGCCCCAGGAGCAGACGGCTACAATAGCAGGTTCTTCAAAGTTTTCTGGGAAACAACCCAGACGCAGATAATTGATATGGTACGCATCTTTTTTTAACTCCCTTAACATACACCCATTCATGCCACAGTAACCTCACCCTTATCCCGAAAGTAGATCACCCTTCTAAACCCTCTCAATACAGACCCATAGGACTATGCAATGTCACCTACAAAATTATCTCAAAAATCTTAGTCAACCGCTTAAGACCTCTTCTCCCCTTCCTCATAAGCCCCTACCAGAATGCCTTTATGCCCCAAAGATCTATTCATGATACCATTATATCAAATCCTCTAGCCGAACCAAGGACCCAAAAGTGGCTCTCAAGCTTGACATATAAAAAGCTTATGACTCTTTAGATTGGGGATTCATCAAACGAGCTTTTACCAAAATGGGTTTCCCACAACTCTTTGTGGACTACATCATGTTATGCATCACCATAGTAACATACTCAGTCAACATCAACGACACTCCGCACGGGTACATCACCCCCACTAGAGGAATTAGGCAAGGTGATTGATAGGTGTTGTAAAACACCTAATATTATATCTAGTATTTATGCTTTCTTTGCTATTTTCCTTGGGAATTGCATCTCTTATGAGTGTTTTTGAGTTATTAGGTACTCTGGAGTCACACAGAGGAAAAGAAGAAGAAATCACTCTTTTTGAGCAAGGAGGGCGAAAGCGTCATTTCATATGCATGTGCTATCGAGAGCACAATGGAGGATGAGGGGCTTTCATGCTGTGGTGGCTCTTTTATTCACTCCTACGGGGTGCCCTGAGTAATTACTATTACTACACAAGACCTAAGTTTCAGAGAAAATCATTTCTCATCATTGTTTCTTCTTATCTCTTCATCACTACCTGAAAAGAGACCATGGCAGATTAGGAAGCTGAGAAATTGAGAGAGGATGGGGTATCTGTTAGCTTTCGATAAGAAGCACAAGAGCAATTTGTGTTGCCGTTGCTATAAAATCAGTGAAGAAAGCTAGGGTTGTTGTTTCGGTAAACAAGATGGAGAAATTCAGAGCGAGATGGAACTTGAATATGAGTGGGTTCTCGAAATCAGATGGGTTCGGAGCTTCTGAACTGGGGTTGTCTCTGAAACGATGGATCTGTGGTTGTTGGGTCATTGAGAAGAAGAACATGCTGATGTTGAGACTATGAATTTGAGTTGAAATGAAATTAGGGTTTGATTCAAGATGATGATGCCGTAATTTGAGAGACGGGTTTCGATTAAAAAGGGAAGAAATTGAATCTGGTGATGTTGTTTTTATCTCTGAGATTTAATTTTGAGCTGCAACTGAAGATGGGTCTGATCTTTGTGAGTCAGTAAGCTGAAGGAATAGTGTTAAGGTTGCATTTGTGTTGAGGTTTGTTTGATATGAAACTGATGTTGTTGGTGCAGCTTTTGGCTTAAGATGCATTGCAGATCCGGTGTGCGCAAGAAGCAGCCGAGGTTGGTGATGGAGATGATATGAACTTGTTGTTGTGTGGAAATGCAGGTGGTAATTTAGGTGTCAAGAGATGCGAGTTAATATATTAGGCCACAGGTTAGGGATTTGGAGATTACAGGCAAAGGAACTGAAATGAAGTTGCTGGTTTAGGAGGAATGAATTGCAAGTAATGGTCTGTGATGCACTTGTGGTGTTGTGTTTGCTGCCAGGGAAGGAGCTATATGTGTGTTGGTGTTGGCCTTGAGATATAATGTAAAGAATGGAATGGCTCAAGTATGCTGTGCTCGATGAGCAGCAGCCGGAAGTGGAGCATTTGCAAAGATGAAGAATGGTGACCTGAGCAGGTGGAGTGTTATAGTATTGCAATGAATGAATCTGAGTGTTATGATGGGTTTGATTGAGCTGAACTGCAGTCAAGAAGTAGCCAGTGAACATGGGAGAATGTGAGATGGAATTTCATCTGAAATGGCACTGCAATGGACTGGCGGCCTGAAGTTGTTGGTGGTGATACTTAACTGCAGGAAGGTGCAAGCTTGAGATAATAGGTGATATGAATGGAGGAATCAGCTATAACTGTGATGAATGCAGAGTTGCAGGGGTTGCAATCTGCAATGTTGAGAAGACTGGCATGAGATGGGTTTTGAGCCAGGAACTGGTGATGAAATGCAACTGCAGAGATGGCACAGGATGAATGAATGCAGAACTGAGAACTTGGAGCTTTGCAGGCAACAGAAATAGTGCAGCTCTAGGTATGAACTCAAGTGCATGCATGAACTAAAATTGGTAGCCCATGGCCAGAGTTGGATGAAGATGAATAGAGCTACAGTTTAGCTGAAATGGAGCTATATCTGATGGTTTGAGCTATAGGGATAAATGGAATTTGTGGTTGCTGCTAAGTGGAAGAAGTTGCATTGCTGCTGTCAATCAGGGATGCAACATACAGAGCCAAGATGGCTGCAAAGTTATGCACAGCCAAGATGGCTGGCTAAGGAGATGGTGAAGCACAATCTTGGTGCAACACAGCTTAGGCCAGTGCAATGGCTTTGGCAACTCAACCCATCCAGCTGAGTTGAGTCATCTGACTTACCGAGTTGACCCGAGTCGACTCACTTGACCGAGTTGACCCGTTGACCGGTGACCGGGTGGACTTTGCCGGTCACCTGAAATAGTTTGCCAGCGACTTTTCCGGCCAATTTCCGGCCATAATACCAGCTTTCCGGCGTCAGTTTTTGGGCAGAGTTTTTACATGGGTTTTCTCATACATGGGCTTGGTGGACTTCTTTCTTTTGGACCTTTGAAGACTAGACCTAATTTTAAAAACCAGAGAGCTATTTAAAGAAAAGACTTCTACAACTTTGAGGGGATCTATTATTATTGGAACTTTAGAGAGCCAGTTTTGTTTACGCTTCTAGGGTTTTCTTTTGTTCATCTTCTTATTTTCAATTAATATTTTTGTGATGAACTCCATAGCTATGAGTAGCTAAACAAATATTATTGGTTATGGGATAAAGTTGATTTCTCAATATGTTATATGATTCAATGAATTAGTTTGGTCTCAATATTTTATTGTTTGTGATTCACAATTAATAGTATTATATGATTTGATAGTTTGTTTGGTTGAGTCCGGAATCAATCCGATTTACATTCATCTCTAGAGCTATATTAGGGTTTTCAATACGAAAAAGTTGTTTATCCCTGATTCTAAGTAGCATAATTGTGGGTAGTGCTTGTAGTGATATATCCTACTAGTCACAAGTGAATCATAACTTTTGTTAAAACGATTAGTGCTTTTACACATTCGTTTGCATTGATTAGTCTTATTCCATAGAACTTATTGCTTTTAGGGAGTTAAATCTAATTGTGCTTTTCCACTTTAGGTTGCTTTCTAGGAAGAATTCACATATGCATCTTTTAATGTGGTTGTGATGAAAACAGGGAATTAGCGGGATATACTTGCGATCAAGGTATCCTAGGACTTTTAGTAAATAAGAGATTAAAATACCAATTCTAATCATTGATGAAAATACATGTTTGTGAATGATACTATCCCGTGACCAATATCTTCTCATGATTGATTATTCCAATTATTTGCTTTGCTTTATTCTATTTTTACTTTAGTATTTCATTAAAACAACAAACATCCCCCCTTGGTTACATTAGAAACTGAAAATTGCATAACAACAATTGCCTCTCTGTGGAAACGAACTATTCCTTACCTTGTACTTCATTTAAATTTAGTGAGTAAGAAAGTGAAATTATTTTTGACGGATTGACAACCGATCAAATTTAGGCGCCGTTGCCAGGGAGGCATACGGCTTGTTATTAAGTTTTTTTTTAGTTTCTTTTTATAATTTCTGCTTTTATCTTTGCTTTTTGTTTCTTGTCTTGTTTCTCACTTGTTTGCGAGAATTGTTTTCAGGTACCTAATCCATGGCTTCTAAAGATTGGAACTACCCAAGGTGCGGGATAGCTACTCGAAGAGGCACAATACTCCAACCAAGTCAAGACACAACAGAAAATCACGAGTTAGAAGTGGAAGGAGAGTTACAACTAGAAGGAGAACAAGAGGTTCCAATCGTAGACGAACCACAAGTTGAAGAAGAATAAGCAATAGGTAATGCAAATCGTTCACTCAAGGAGTTAGCTTCTCATAGTCTTGATACACAACAGGGGTGTATTCAAACGAACTCTACTTTTGAGATCAAGCCGGGGTTGCTTAGAGAATTACCAAAATTTCATGGCATGGTGAATGAAGACCCAAACAAACATCTTATGGACTTCCACACCATTGTCACGGCCATGCTTCCAAAATAATGTTGAGGCGGATGGTGCAATGTTAAAAGTTTTCCGTTTCTCTTTGATGGATAGTGCTAAGGATTGGTTATACTATTTACCTCCCGGAAGTGTCACGACATGGAATGGGTTGAAGAAACTCTTTTTAGAGAGATATTTTCCTGCATCAAAGGCTACTCAAATTCGCAAGGAGATTTGTGGGATGAAGCAAAACGCGGGAGAATCCTTATATGAATGTTGGGAACGATACAAGAGATTGGTGGCAAGCTGCCCTCACCACCAATTCAGTGACGCTATGATCATCAAATACTTCTATGAAGGACTCCAATCAAGTGATAGGAATCTTATTGACGCTGCGGGTGGTGGTGCACTAGTTAGCAAGACGGTGGCACAAGCTAGAGAGTTGATTGAAAATATGGCAGCGAACTCCCAACAATTTTTGAGTCGTGGTTCGGATGTGCTTCTAAGAAGAGTGAATGAAGTGAGCGAGGTTGAGGAACTTCGTCAACTAATGGGTAACATGTCAGCAATGATGCAACAAGTTGCAGCCACGGTTATACCAAGTTTCTCTCAAACTTATGAGGACGAGCAAGCTAATGCGATCTTTCCAAATCAACAAAGACGGTATGATGCCTACTCAAACACTTACAATCCGGGATGGAGAGATCACCTCAATTTTAGCTATGCCAACAAGCAAGGAGCGGTTCAACAACCTACCTTCAACTTTCCGAGTGGATTTCAACCTCCACAACAACAATTCCAGCCGAGACAACAATTTCAGCAACCACAAGCACAACAATCAATGCAAAATCAAGTTTCCGATATTGATTCAAAGCTTCAAACAATGATGCAAGGCATTTCTACCATGTTTAAAGAGGGTCAACAGGAAACTAAGAGTGCTATCAAGGAGTTGCAAACACAAATGGGCTCCATGGCTATTGAGTTGAACCAATTGAAGGCACAAAATAGTGGGAAACTCCCTTCTCAACCTATTAACCCAAAAGAGGGTGTCAATGCTATTACGTTGAGAAGTGGTACACAACTTGTGCAACCCGGTTACTTGATTCGGGCAAGGTGGAAACACCAAAGGAACCTGTTTTGGAGGAGAAGAATGAGGATTCTCCCCAAACTTCTGAGGTACCTATTCCTAACTCTAAAACTCCGGTTTCTACTTATGTTCCTCCTTTACCTTTTCCTCGCAGATTTGCAAGTTCTAAGAAGGCGGAACTAGAAAAAGAGATTTTTGACGTTCTAAAGAAGATCCATGTGAACATACCACTCATTGATGCTATCAAGAAAGTTCCAAAGTATGCAAAGGTGTTGAAGGAATTGTGTACCAACAAACAAAGGCTCAAAGGTAATGTAGTGCTTAGTGTAGGGGAGAATGCTTCGGCAATCTTACAACACAAACTCCCACTTAAGTGCAAGGATCCCGGTAGTTTTGACATTCCCTTCACAATTGGTAACACAATATTTAACAAAGCTATGTTGGATTTAGGTGCATCCGTTAATGTTATGCCTGCGTCAATATATAATTCACTTGATCTTGGTCCACTTAAAAAGGCTGAAATTGTATTGCAGTTAGCCGATCGCTCTAATGTCTACCCAATGGGTATTGTTGAGGATGTTCTTGTGCAGGTTAATCAACTTGTATTTCCAGCTGACTTTTGTGTGTTAGAGATGAATGAAGGTTCACCGGACTCGTCTCTTCCATTGCTACTTGGGCGTCCCTTCATGAAAATGGCGAAAACCATAATTGATGTGGACAAGGGAACGTTGACCATGGAGTTTGATGGAGAAATAATACGTTTCAACATTTTCGAGACGATGAGATATCCTAGCGATGTCCACTCTTGTTTCTCCATTGATGTTATGGATACATTGGCACAACAAATGTTTGAATTAAATGGTGATGACGCTTTGGAAACCGTGTTAACTACATCCATGGATAATGGTGTAGAGTGTGGTAATAAAGTCAAGGAAGCCCTTGGTGATCTTAATTCACTACAAGGATGCCCGAAAACTCATAATATATGTTTTATTTCTTTACCATGCAGTGATGAAAAGCTTGTACCTTCAATTGTTAAATCTCCAAAGTTAGAATTGAAACCTCTTCCCGATCACCTAAAGTACTTGTACTTGGGTGATAATGAAGAGTTACATTTGATTGTTTCTAATGAGCTTAATGATTTACATGAGAAAAAACTTCTAAGGGTGCTAAGGAAGTACAAGACGGCCATAGGATGGACAATTGCCGATATCAAGGGTATAAGCCCTGCCGTTTGTATGCACAAAATTCGTTTGAAGGATGATGCAAAGCCTACAAGGGAAGCACAACGTCGTTTGAACCCCCCTATGATGGAAGTTGTGAAAAAGGAGAAACTCAAGCTTTTGGAAGTGGGTGTTATCTACCCCATATCCGATAGCAAGTGGGTGAGCCCGGTACAAGTAGTACCAAAGAAATCAGGTGTGACAGTGGTTGAGAATGATAAGAACGAACTTGTCCCAACTCGTGTGCAAACCGGTTGGAGGGTTTGTATTGATTATATAAAATTGAATGCCACTACTAGAAAGGATCATTTTCCATTACCTTTTATTGATCAAATGCTTGAACGTTTAGCTGGACACTCTTATTATTGCTTTCTTGATGGCTATTCAGGTTATAATCAGATTGTGATAGCGCCGGAGGACCAAGAGAAAACCACTTTCACTTGTCCTTTCGATACTTTTGCTTATAGAAGGATGCCTTTTGGCTTATGCAATGCTCCAGCTACTTTTCAAAGGTGTATGGTAAGTATCTTTTCGGAATATGTTGAAAACATAATCGAAGTGTTCATGGATGACTTTAGTGTCTTTGGTGGTTCATTTGACCTTTGCTTGAACAATTTGTCTCTAATCCTTGAACGATGTGTTGAAACAAATCTTGTGCTGAATTGGGAGAAGTGCCATTTCATGGTAACTCATGGCATAGTTTTAGGCCATATAATATCTTCTAAAGGCTTGGAAGTCGATAAATCTAAGATAGACCTTATTCGTGCTCTAACCCCTCCCACTACGGTGATGGAGATACGCTCTTTTCTTGGTCATGCAGGTTTCTATTGAAGATTCATCAAGGATTTTTCTAAGATAGCATCACCACTTTGTAACTTATTGCAAAAAGATGTGGTTTTTAACTTTGATGAAAAATGTATGGTGGCATTCAATCGTTTGAAAGAACTTTTGATTTCAGCCCTTATCATTAAACCACCGGATTGGAGCAAGCCTTTTGAGCTCATGTGTGATGCAAGTGACTATGCGGTTGGTGCGGTGCTTGGGCAACGTGTGGGGAAGCTTCCTCATGCTATTTATTATGCTTCTATGACGTTAAATGAGGCCCAACAAAACTACACAACCACTGAAAAAGAGTTATTAGCCATTGTTTTTGCTTTAGAAAAGTTTCTCTCTTATCTAATTGCTACAAAAGTTGTTGTCTTTTCTGATCATGCATCGCTTAAGTACTTGCTTACAAAGAAAGAGGCAAAACCGAGGCTCATACGGTGGATTTTACTCTTGCAAGAGTTTTATATTGAAATCAAGGACAAGGAAGGGATTGAGAACACCGTTGCGGATCATTTGAGCCGTCTTACTGTGGACAAGGAGACTATCCCGTTGCGTGAAAGTTTCCCGGATGAGCAACTCTTATCAATTGCCTTTGGAGAACCATGGTATGCCGATATTGTCAATTACTTAGTTTCTAAACAAATCCCAAAGAACTTGTCTCGTGCTGAGAGGGACAAACTTAAGAAGTTGGGAAACCAATACATATGGGATGATCCTTACTTTTGGAAACATGGTAGTGACCAAGTAATACGAAGGTGCGTTCCCGAATCTGAATTTAATTCTATCTTGTCTTTTTGTCATTCTTATGCTTGCGGAGGACATTTTGGGAGTAAGAGAACCGCTCACAAGGTACTTGAAAGTGGTTTCTATTGGCCAAATTTGTTTAAGGATGCACATATATTTTGTACAACTTGTGATAGGTGCCAAAGAACCGGCAATCTAGGTGCCCGAAATCAAATGCCACAAACTTTTATTCAATTTATTGAAGTTTTTGATGTATGGGGTATTGATTTTATGGGGCCTTTTGTCAACTCCCATGGGAATTTTTATATCTTACTTGCGGTTGATTATGTCTCGAAATGGGTGGAAGCTAAAGCCACCCCAACTAATGGTTCTAAAGTGATTTCAGATTTTTGCAAGCTAATATTTTTGCAAGGTTTGGAAATCCAAGAGCCATAATTAGCGATGGGGGTTCTCACTTCAAAAACAGGATTTTACAAAGCTTGTTGACGAAGTACAATGTGTCGCACAAGATTGCAACACCTTATCATCCCCAAACAAATGGACAAGCCGAGGTTTCTAACCGGGAGGTGAAATCCATTCTAGAAAAGACGGTGAACCCAACAAGGAAAGATTGGAGCATGCGACTTAATGATGCTTTGTGGGCTTATAGAACCGCATACAAGACACCTATCGGGATGTCTTCTTTTAGGCTTGTGTATGGTAAACCTTGTCATTTACCCGAAATTGAGCATAAAACGTTTTGGGCTATTAAACAATGCAACATGGAGATGGATGGGGCTGGAAAGCAAAGGAAGTTACAACTCTAAGAGCTAGAGGAGCTTCGCAATGATGCATTTGAAAGTTCACGCGTTTATAAGGAAAAGACGAAAGCATTTCATGATAACATGATTTCTAGGAAACAATTTTGCATTGGGCAGAAAGTGCTTTTGTTTAATTCTCGCTTGCATTTATTTCCGGTAAATTAAGGTCACGATGGATCGGACCTTTTATTGTTACTAATGTGTTTTCTCATGGTGCGGTGGAAATTGTAGCATAGCTACGGGGAAAGAACTTAAAGTTAATGGGCACCGGTTGAAACCATATTATGAGAATTTCACTTCCGAAGTGGTGGAAGGAGTTAATTTTGTGGATGTGCTCCCTCTGGAGGAGTCATAGAATGCAAGGATTGGGTTGACGACTTTAAACCAAGCGCTAAATGGGAGGCAACCCATCGGATGAGTATTTCTTGTCTTGTATTTATTTCTTCTCTTGTTTTTAGTTTTTCTTGTCTTGTTTTTATTTTTTCTGATTCTTGTTAGAATTTCCCACCTTGACTTACTTTGGACGATTCAATTTACATTGAGCATGTAGTTGCAGGAAATCCCACACTACACCCCTTACTCAGTTTTGCTTAATTAATTCATTGAAAGATGTATGATCAAGAATATTTATTGATTGATTTCATGAACTGTCTACACAGGAAAAATAGAATTACACTTAGCAAATAAAACACTCTTAAACTTTCTCTCTCCTAATGACTTGCTTAACCCTTCCAAAAAGATCTCTCCCCTACAACAGATTCACTCAGCCCTTTATATAGGGTAATACATAGTGGATGACAGCTAAGCTATCCTTTATTTTCGGGAATGTCCCGCGAAGTGTCGCAGATGCACAAACATTCGTTCTCGCGACACTTCTTAACCCTCGCCAGGTTTCACGTCTTCTTTATGTTTTGCTTGTCGTTATTCATTGTGTCGTTTATTTTAGCTCCCTGCGACTCCCTCGCGACACCGTCGTTTATTAATCCCGCGAACCTTGTCCGTTGCGATATTAAGATCCTACATCTTGCCTCTTTTTCCTTGAATATTGCTTGAAGAGCGATTTGAAGGAAAAATTCATTGTTGTAATAATCCTTGGTTTCAATTGGTGAAGGAACGAGCGAAAGAATATTTTTCTTGAAAAGTACGTACTTGCCTCTATTCTTTGGCGAAGTTCCGAAGCTTTTTTGAGATATATACGAAGTATCGTCTCCTGTCTCTCCTCATATTTCCTCTGCGAAGGGAAGAGTATCATGAGAGTGATTCTTTTGATTTGCCGTGACTGCTTATCTTTATCTGTTTCAGTTTTGTACTTTTACACGGATTTTGATTATTAATGTCTTTTCTTGACACGTCTCTTTCAACCGCTTATTCTTGACCGTTCATGTCTCTTCTCGCATTAAATGACCTCGTCTTTCTCGAGGATATTTTTCCCTATATATAGTTTTCTTTTCCTCTCCTTTTCATCCTTTAGTTTCTCTCTGCAACTTTTCTTTGACTCTCTCCTTCCGCAATTTGCGCTCCTGCTACTGCAAATCTTTTCTTCGTTCCTTCTAACGCTGATCCTAATCTCCAACCTCCCATCCATTCCCATACTGATAATGGCTTTCATTAGTCGTGCATATAAATCTTCTTTTGATGAAGTTCAACAGAAGTTGCTCGAGAAGGGTTTTACTCTATCAACCATTCCAGATCAAGAATCTTCATCTATTCTTTCGCAAAGTTGTTTTCGATCATCAATGTGATGATCAAAAATTATAGTCTCGCTAGGTCAGCTTCTCGCGGGACTTCCCATTCCCTTATACAATCCTGAGATGCCTTTATTTTATGAAATCTTGACCCATGAAAATTTCTCTCGGGCTGTTTATCAATTAAGTGGCGATTGCATTCGCCTAATGCTTGAGTTCGCGAATCGTGGTGCTGGCAAAGGATCTTTATACCCTAATACTGTTAGACACCCCGATTTCGCAGAATTGGAAATAGCTACTGAGAAGTACACTGTAGAGAACTTTTTGAAAATTATTCAAAGATAAAGATGAGGAATGTGAAATCTCATTTGGGGCATTCGCCTGAAAAAGAAGGATAATGTCCCTCAGGATAAATTACTCATGCAAGATATTGACTGGCACCCGGGCAATAATACTACTCCTCGCCACTCCAAAGATGAGAAGTGGTGGGTTGTCCCCTTGATTTTAAATGGCCCTTACATCGCGGGCTCGCATATTCTTCATTAATATTTCTATTGGTGCGATTTTGTTCCCTCCTTCTTTCCCGGTTGTCGTGGTTATTCTGCCGGATTGCCTCTTCCATCTCTTGATTTTCCATTTCTGCTCTTACCCTTTCTCTCTCGCGAGCTAGCCGCGCTTGTTCAATGTAGTGCCTCTCAATGTCATCCTCAATCTCTCTGTTTCTTCTCAATGCTTCTCTCCCGTGCAAGATTATTCTCCCTTCAGCAGCTGGGTCATTCAGTCCTTGGAGTTGCATGTTTCCTTGATTTTCCCTATTTCGCTCATCTTGAAGATTTTCGGGCTGAGGAATATAACGATTTTCCATTTCTCCTCTTCTCTCGCCATGCTCTGTGTTTGGATCTTGGGTTTCTTGTTGGTTTTCTTCCTCGGTACTTCTTGATCTTCTATTTTGCAATCTCATATTTTCCATTCTCAACTCATGATTCTGTCTTGTTAAGTTTGCTCGTTCTTCTGCCTCTAGTCGCCTTTCTTCATGTATTGTTTGTCTCAATCTTTCTAACGCTGCGATTTCTTCATGTCCTGGATTCATTCCTCCATTCATACCTTGCTCTCCTCCTCCTTGTCCATTGTTCACCAGCTACGCTCTTCTTCCCTCTCGTCTTCGAATCGGACCTCCAAGTATGTACACTTACTCTATCATAATCCACCGTTTGCGTTTGCTACCAAGATCGGTGGCTGATTTTTATTTTCTTCATCATTTCTCATATTCATCCTTGATGATTCTCCCGCTTCGTTCCTCCTTTCTCCAGCAAGTCTCCCACTTCTTCTTACAATCGTTGGTTGCCCTTGTACATTTCTTCTTCTAGCCATTTTTCTTTTTCAATGAATTCTTGAGTATCACTCCAAATATTTTCTCTATTAATCCAAATTCTTTCCGATTTCTGCGTCAATCTCTGCTCTCTCCCTGTTTCTAGCGCATATGTAGTTGCAGGAAATCCCACACTACACCCCTTACTCAGTTTTGCTTAATTAATTCATTGAAAGATGTATGATCAAGAATATTTATTGATTGATTTCATGAACTGTCTACACAGGAAAATAGAATTACACTTAGCAAATAAAATACTCTTAAACTTTCTCTCTCCTAATGACTTGCTTAACCCTTCCAAAAAGATCTCTCCCCTACAACAGATTCACTCAGCCCTTTATATAGGGTAATACATAGTGGATGACAGCTAAGCTATCCTTTATTTTCGGGAATGTCCCGCGAAGTGTCGCAGATGCACAAACATTCGTTCTCGCGACACTTCTTAACCCTCGCCAGGTTTCACGTCTTCTTTATGTTTTGCTTGTCGTTATTCATTGCGTCGTTTATTTTAGCTCCCTGCGACTCCCTCGCGACACCGTCGTTTATTAATCCCGCGAACCTTGTCCGTTGCGATATTATGATCCTACAGAGCACAATGTAAAGTTTAAGTGTGGGGGAGTGGTTAAGCATTTGCGGTGTAAATTTTTGAAATTTTCAACTTTTGTGTAAACTAGTGAGTAAGAAAACTCCAACTTATGGTTAGTTTAGAGTCACATAGTATATATGTCGCTAAGATTACATCGAGATTCTAATAATAGTGACTGAACTTAGAGATGACAGAGAACATGATCGGGTGTCTTAATTGTATGAGAGTTAAAGTTGGATTTAACCATGCCAGTGGCGAATAAGGTGCAGACTGAATTCGGTATTAGAGTAGTGATCCCCTATAGTGGAGACTATCCATGTTACATAATGTGAGGCACCAACCTTCAATTCTTTGTACCTGTCTAAATTTGTGCTTTTAGAGTGTGTGTCACCGTACGTAAATTCCGGGAAGAATGGTGAGCTGCCCAACCTCCCACCATAGAAGCACTATTTTGATCTCTTGAGTGCTATTTTTATCAACCATGATGGTGACATCGAATTGCTAACTTACATACCACTTGTAATCTTGTTCGCAGAGATAGCACCATCCACCTTATCTCTCTCACCAACAGTCCATAGAAACACCATCATCATCAACAAGAGGAGCATCACAAATTTGAAGGAAAGTTTAACACGTTCAAGGTTTACAAGCAACGGTACATAAATGGGCAGATTTCAGATTCAAGTAAAGCAACAAAACAAGGAGCAGAATTTTTATAAGTTGAAGACTATTGTACAAGAGTAAATTATCAAAGATGAGAGTTCGAGAAGTTTATGATATCAAGACATATAAGTTGTGAAGAATCAAGCGGTAAAGTACTTACACCATGGCCTTGTACTTACATTTTTTATTTTATTTGTATTTTACTTTCTCTTGTCTCAAAAAAAAAAAAAAAAATTGAAAAAAAAAAAAAAAAAAAAGACAAGAGAAAATTTCTTTAGGTTCATTACTAGTTTTATTGTTTAATTTCGTTTTTATTTTGTATTTGTTTTATTTTTTTTATATTAACAAAAAAAAAAGAAAAAAAAAATTTATACTTTGGGTTTGTATGTTTGTTTTTAGTTTTGTATTATTTCAATAAAGCCAATGGAAGAGGGAATATCTACAAAGAAGTTTCAAGCACCAAGGAATTAGAGGAAAGAATCACATTGTCAAGATTCTACGAAGTTCAAGAGTTATCATCGAGAGTTGAAGACCGAAGACGAAGATGAAGACACCGATAGAAGACCGAAGACGTTTCTATGGTTGCTGTGAGAGTGGTGCTAGCTGCACGCCGAACGGATAACGAGGTAAGTAAGCATATTCCCACCTTCTTTAAGTGGTTGATTTCCTTTCTTAGAGATCGTCAGAAAAATGGGTTTTCAAAAATGATAAAAGATGTGGGTTTTTAAAATATTCCGGATGGTTTTTACCTTCCTACCATTCAACGTGTCGTAGGATTCTCTCTTCATTCCTACCTGGACACATGTGTGACCCATAAAAAAGCTATTTATTATTGAGAGCAACTTCATAAAACCCTTTCTTGTGAGGCAGAGTCGAGACTTTCGATAACTCCGAACCCGAATTTCTTTCGAGAAGGGATGGTTGTTTCTCTCTCAACTTGTAAGGATGAGATTGTATTCATTTATGTGTCTAACTTCTTATGACTAGTGTGCAGAATTTCTATGTCTTCTTAGCGCGTTGGATGCTATCATTACGGAGAACTAGTAAGTTGGAAAGTAGGTTTTGTGGGTAGATCTCTAGTAAACCCTCACGAGACTATAACTCATCCACTAGGGACACCTAGGGGTTTAAAGGCTTGTTATTTATGCTAAGAGTAACCGTAGCCTCGATGACACGGAGTTGTTGTATTTTATTGTTTTGTTTGATTTGCTCGAGGACTAGCAAAGTCTAAGTGTGGGGGAATCTGATAGGGTGTAGAATACACCCTATTTATTATCTATTTATGTTTTCTTTGCTATTTTTCTAGTAAATTATGTATTTTACGAGTGCTTTTGAGTTTTGTAGTTACTTTGGAGTCATATGGAGGAAAAGAAGAAGAAATTACCCAATTTGAGCCAAAAATTGTCATTTCATGGGCGAACATCATCTGGAGCCGAGTCATGGTTAAGGGGCAACTCTCTCTTGGAGGAGTATTAAAGACTGGCCAACTATGGTTAAGGGGTTGCCAATCAGGATGGCCCATATCTGAGTCTGAGGGTGTATCTAAATCCACCCCGGAAGAACTATAACCCTAATCGAGAATTTTTATTCTCTTTCTCAATCATTCTCATTTCATTTCCACCTGAAATAAAGACGAGAGAAACAGCAACCGTTGTATATCCGAGTGATCGAAAAAGTAGTGTTGAATGTGAGAAGAGATTGACAAGTTCCGCTGTCGAATTGAGATCGAGAAATCAAGCAGATGTTGAGCGAAGCAATGATGGTTCGGCTTCTGTAATTGACGGAAATTAGGGTTCGATTCAAGATGAAGAAGAATGGCAGGGTTGTTGATGGTGCTGCTATAGAGGATGAAATTAGGGTTTGATTCAAGATGATGATGATGTAAATGGACAGATGGGGTTTGCTGTGTGAATAAAATGGGGTTTGGATTAATAACACAGAGATGATGGAATTTAGGAATGGGTTTTGTTGTGAATCGAGAAATTAGGGTTTGAATTAATACTCTAGGTTTATGGGAAATGAAGAAATTGGTTGATGTTCTAGGGTTTTGACGGATTTTAGAGATGCAGATGATGATTTCTGAGAATTGAGCTGTTGAAGAATCAGAAGAATGGGTATTCGGGTTGAACTTGGATATGAATCTGGTTGTTCTTCTGAGACTCAGAAGATGTTGTCTGCTGCTGTTGGTGATTAGTGCAAGTCACAGGAATTGAGGTTTGAGCTAATGGGTTCTGTGGATCTGTTTGAGTTATAGGGAGGAACTGAATCTGATGCTATTACAACTGAAATGGCTTTGAGCTGTTGTTGATGGGTTGGAGGAATTTCAGCTGCAATGTTGTGCTTGATGAGCAATTGCAGGTGTAGTGACTCAAGTGGAGGTTGGATGTACTCTGGTGCTGTTTTGCAGAGAACTATAATGGGGAGAACGATTGAAGTTTAAGGAAATTGCAGGCATGGAGCTGGTGATGGATGCAATGGCATTGCGATGCAGGTGTCGAATCTGTGTTTATTACAGGCAAGTGGTTGAGCTGAATGGAAAGGCGGAATTGATATGAGTACTGAGATTAGTATTGTTGCAGGACTTGTGCAACGGAGTATGAAGATGGGATGTGTAGAAATTCCAGGTGCAGCTTTGTTGATGCTGCAATGCAAAGATGAAGCAGATATGTGTGCTGCCATGGTTTTGGTAATGGAAATGATGGGAATCTGGTGGTGCAGTGGGTCTTGGAATGGAGGAGTTAATGTGACTTACACATGGAATGCTTGGTGCTGGCTGTGCATTGCAGCTCAACTGAAGCCAGGGATGGATAAGTGCTCAAATGGTTTGAGCTGAGTTGAAGAAAAGAGAATCTGGTCTGAGTTATGATTTGCAGAATGGTTATGGGTGATAGCTCAAGTCTGATGTGGTTTTGATGATTGAATGCAATTACATGGCTTTGAAATAATGGAGATTGTGGAGGTGTGATTCTGTGCATTAAAGGGAGTAAAGACATTGCAGGGAATAGGCATGAGTTGTGGAATGGCTGGAGCTGCATATTAAGGAGTTAATTTTAGTTGTGGTTTGCTCTTGAACTGAAATGGTGCTATGGTCATGGAGGATTTGCATGAGCAGATGGTGTTGTGCTGTTGGTTAGTCTTGGTGGTTTGCTTGTGAACTAAATTGCAAGGAGAAATGGAGATTTGACAACAAGAAGATGAAGCTGAGCTGAGGGTTGTAGTGTGCAGAATGCACAGCCATCTTGGCTGGAAGTGAACAGTGATGCACCATCTTGGTGCAACACAGAGATGGCCTATGCAATGGCCTGAGCCAAGGCCAAATAAGCTCAGTCAGGCGAGTCAGTGACTGACTCACACCTTAACTCAGACCTGACTCGTCTGACTAGACCACCTGACTCAGTTTGACTCGGTCAGACGGAGTTGACCCGATTTGACCCGTTGACAGGTGACCGGGTGGACTTTGCCGGTCACCTGAGATACTTTCCGGTGCCGGATTCGAGCCAAATTCCAACCACAATACCAGTTTTCCGGCGACCGCTTTTTGGGCAGAGTTTTTACATGGGTTTTTTCCCACACATGGGCTTGGTGGAATTCTTTCTTTTGGACCTTTGAAGATTAGACCTAATTTTGGAAACAAGAGAGCTATTTAAAGGAAAGACTTCTACAAACTTCTACAACTTTTGATGGATTACATATTTTTCTTGGAACTTTGGAGAGCTGATAAGACACATTTTTGTGTCTAATTTGATCTCAATACTATATATTGTTGGCACTCGATTTTGTATTAATTTTGGTGTTTTATGTGTTTGTAGGTATTTTTGGGCAATAAACATTTTTGGAAAATTCGGCTAGAAAAGTTGTCTAAAGCACCCCGGAGGACACTTGCTATTCGGACTCCCACTTTGGATAAGGGGCACCTCAATTACTAAGGGGCACCCACAGGATATTAGCACCCAAGCAGCTGGATAAGGGGAAACCTCATCCCCTTCGTTTGAAAATGAATTTTTGCGGGAAAAAGGAGTTCTTTGACAGGCAGAATTATGGAAGGATTCTGGCGAGATTTTCTCTCGGATTTTGGTTGGGAATATCCTGTTAAGCTAAAACAGGAGTCATACTCGTGCTGGAATAAGAAAAGGGAGAAAAGTTCACGCATGTTTGAAAGAGCAGGATATACACACGTACATGAGGTATTCTCGGGATTTTCCGAGACATTTTTGGAGTTCTGCGCGTGTGTGGGGAGAGTTTGACTCCTTCGATCGTGTAATTGAATGAGATTGAAGCATGTCGACAGATGATTAAGCATGCAAAGCAGCGTAAAAAGAAATAAAAAAGGAAATAATCCCGTGGAAGAATATTGTTTTACTGTGAAGATTTTGGGCAGTTAATGTCGAGATATGAGCTGCTGTTGGGTATAAAAAAAGTGGAGAGTTTGGGCCAAAAGATAGAATGAAGAGTGAGGGAGAGGTACACAGCCTCAACAGAGCCGGAGAATCAAGTTCCAGAGAACACCATTGCTGCTGCTGCTACACCTCAAGAACACGAAGAACAGACAGCCAAAGACTGTCGTTTTCGCTCAGATGTTAAAGACTCACGACGTGGGTCGTAGTTTATAGGGCGTCTTAAAACAACAACTACGCTTTATCATTATCGTTCTCTTATAAATGGTTTGTAACAAATATAAGTGTTACAAACCCGGTTTTTATTATTTTTCTCCCATTTCATCATTTGTGAACCATTTTTGAGCAATGAAATCAACTTTTGAGCATGTTTCCAACATGATGAGCTAGACCCCATCACTGGGACGACGGAGGAAGCAACTTTTCATGATTGTGGTAAATGAATTAATTCTTTATATGACTTTTTGCATAAATTTAATTGTTTTATGATTTCTATTAATTATTTGTTATTTTGTCTGATGTCGCATGCTTAGTTTAAATTACTTTTGATGCGTCATGCTTACGACTTACATATAATGTTTTATGAAATCTATTTTTGGCAAGGAATTAGAGTCACAACTTCTTTTGTTTGAGCTATATTGTCTAGAGTTAATGACTGAACCACAACAATATGAAAAGTAGTGAAATCCTGCGTCTCAGTGTCTCTTCATCCTGTGACAATATTTGTATATATTTTCTTTATCATGTGGCGCCGCCGACGCGGACTTGTGTATATATTTGTTTTTAGGTTTTATTTTTATTTTTATTATTTTTGTTCCTTTTTACGCGTTTTGGTTTTTCTATTTGCTTTTCAGACTTGGTGCGGAGCTTATATAAAAGAGAAAGTGTTGAGAAGTAAAGCGAAGCCAAAGAAAAAAAGAAGAGAGAAAATCCAAAGGAGTAAAGAAGAATATTTTTGTGTATAGTTAATTCATTTTTATTAGATATTTTTTTATTTTTTATTTTTTTTAGAAACTGTAAATAGGTAATTATTTTTGTAATCTTTTATTTTTGGACATTTTTATTTTTTTTTATATTTGGACATTGAACATTGGACATTTTTTTTAAAAAAAACCGTAAGGAGGGTTATTTAAATATAAACTGCACAGGGAAGGACGACGATTACGATATCGTCTCGGCCCCTCGGGTTCGTACATGACATAGGAGTCGTGGCCCGAGTCGACTTCAACGGTTCATCCCCCGTCTGGAACGGGAGGTAAGAATTCTAAACACCTACGAATCCCCTGCCAGCGGTTTACTGGATGATTTTGTATGCATATATGTTGAGGTCTTGAATACGGCTGCTTTAAATTCCTAGTAAAGGGCAAGGACTGGCCATACAAGATAAGGGTTCGGATTTCATCACCGTTCTCTTCTTGCCCGCCTTAGGAAAACGATACCAAACGCGAACCTTAGGGTAAAATTACTGACTAGAACGAGACCGATAGGGTAACGAGCTTAATAGGAAAGTCATTCGAAAAATATTGGTTACTCTTTAAGCATACTTCGAAGTTCATGATGGTTTCTGTGAGTCGAATGCATGACTGCGCCGCCTTGTAATGCGGTGAGGCCTTGGGTATCAAAGCTCCACGCAGCTTCCCTCGCCTCTATTCAACTTACTTAAACTCGGATTGATTCCAGAGGGGTTTGCTCAGATTGTAACGAATTGCCTTTCGAAGGATTAGAAGCTGGTCTAGAAACAATCTAAGTGGAGCCATCATGCTTTTTGTTTGCTAGAAATAAGTAGGTTTGTTTTGGTCGAGTCAGCCTTGTTTGTGTTTGTGTAGAATTCCCTTGCAGTTAGGATGTCAAACTGGTATTATAATAGCCATCACAATGAATATGAATATCCAACAACATTATGGACATCACTCTTTTTATGACCATAGTGTGAATAGTGGTTGGTAACGCCAACCTTTGGAAGGTTATGGGTCATACCATGGTGAGCCCAATTACTATCCACATGTGCATCGGTCATTCGAGCAAGAAGATTATAGTAATAGTTCTTCGTCTCTAGAGGATACAATCAAACTTTTGAAAAATAGTCCTTATTATGATCCTTCTTTCCTCTTCCTTCTCTAGAAGAGACCCTCGGGGGTTTAGTGAGTCGACACAAAAGTTAGCCGAATCAACATGTAAGTTAGGCGAGGTAAATAACGTAGTTATGGACGAAAGGACTGCAACAACGACCGAATCTTTAGAAGATATCCTCAATAGATTAACTCAAAACTTAGATCCAACACTAAGGGAACTTTCTTTGGAGGGGACCCTTGAGAGGATAGCTGAGTCGACACGTAGACTTGAGTTAGAGAAGAATGAAAGTATTGCTCGAAATAACTTGAATTTCCAATATAGTGTATCCGATAATACCTTTGAGAATGAAGATAGTTATTCACATAATCAAGATGATGAGGTTAGAATTGGTAACACTACTTGTTTATATGAGGTTCAACCATTTTCATGTTATTATAATAATGATTATGATGAGGATAGTGTTGATGAAGAATTTGAAATAAATAGGCATAGTGATCGGAATTTGCTACTCCAATTGAGCTTTATAATAATAGATTTATTTCTGCTTCAGATCCTAATAATTTTAACAATTATTCACCTATTCAAAAGGACGAGGATTTGACTAGAGATACTGTTTTAAACGATGTAGTATTTCCTATTTTCGAAGTCGATAATGGTTTAGAGGAACGGGTTTATCCTGAGAATATTATTTTAGAGTCCAAGGATTTAGAAACAATAGTCTTAGATGAAGAAGATGAACTCGTAGAGCTTTTAAATATGAGTGAGGATGCATCACCTGAGTATAACTTAGAAGAAGCAATTGACCATTTTCGTGGATTCCGATGATCTAGAAATTAGGGAAATTGTAGCTAGTCTATCTAGAGACACCCAAAACTCTAAGTTTGGGGGTGATTATCATTCTCATTGTGCCCTACCTTTAGCTCTTACAGAGATCCCTCACTTGGGACTTGACATATGTGCCTCAACCATTTTAAAAGATTATCTTCATACACTTTTTCCTGAACCTAGTTGTGTCCATAAAGAAATTCAGTTGTTAGAAACCCATCCTCTGGTTGATGTGGTTAACCCAGGCTGTGATACCACGATTGAATTTGTTTTCCCACCAAAAACCTTCCTTCCAATTGTGGGAACATATAAGTTTCAGATGTGTCAATTATTAAGTTTTGAGACTAAACCTAATTACTTTAGGATATTAGGGTCGACACATTTTCTTAAGGAAGACCACCAATATTATTGTGGTCAGCTGTGTAAGTCAAAACTGATTGACTTAGAGGATCCTCAATTATTCAGGCTATTATTATGTGCTTCTAAGTTTTTATTTGAGTTTTTCCAGACTCTAGAACCTGAACATTCGGATCTAACTCACGAGGAAACGCAACCCATGAAAATTTGTTATCTAGACCCTTTTATAAAGCCTGAACCCGAACCACAACTAGATGTAGTTGTCTTAAAAATAAATAAGGGTGTGTTCGATATCTTCCTGGTCTGTTGCAGTCTCCTCTTCTTGTGGTTAGCACTTTTTGATCCAGATGACCCGATTATTCCTTTCTTCGCTATATGATTCTTCGAGGTGACTAATCCTTTCCAATGTCTGGCTGAAGACTTTAAACTTAGCACTTCTTGGGAGGTAACCCATGCTCTTGCAACACGGTAATATCTTTCCTTATCTCTTTTCTTCAAGTGGTAACGATTTCTCCTTGTTCATGTTTTTAATTTCATCGTTAGAACATTGAGGACAATGTTAGATTTAAGTTTGGGGGTATGGGAGAAACTTTTTAGTTGCAAAATAAAACTCCGAGACTAGAAATTTATGCTTATTAAGGTTGGCACTAACTAATCTAAGTGGATGGGAACATCTTGGTTGTAGGAGTTGAGGAACCAATCGATTAGATGGAAACATCTAAAGAGTCTATTCATAAAAGCACGAGCTCGGGTGTTAGAAAAGAAAACATGGTAGTTTCGCCATATCCTCGTGATGGAAACATCGAAAGAATCCCGATCACTTCTTTTTCTTTTTCTTTTTACCACTTTAGGGTGAAATAGAGTGACCGAGATAAAAAAAAAAAAAAAAAAAAAAAAAATTGAGACTAGACCATTAGACCAAATTTAATAAATTCAATAAATTCGACCACCGGTACCCTTGTATATGCCACCGAGTTGACCTAGAGTTAGGATTATCGACCACCGGGTTCCCTTGTATATGCCAGTGTGTTGATATTAGTACGAACAGTGTCTCAGTCCATTAGGATAGGTTCACCTTAGTCAACATCATCCACGTTTTTCTACATCCATCTTCTTAATCTATCCATGTGATTGGTTGACTCCGGTTTATGATGTCTAGAAACTATCTGAGCAGAGCTCTGTCACTTTATATGAATTTTAGTATGCTTGAGTGCAAACTCGTGTACAACAATTGGAATTTCGCATCAGGGTACTTCCTCCTATAGTCAATGATTGTATGCCAACCAAGGAGATTCTTTAGTGCCTTCCAAGGTTCTGCGTTGATAGCTAGGGTCTGGAGTAAAGGTTTTGTGGGTACACCTCTGGTAAACCCTCCGGAGAAAACACTCCGCCACTAGGGCCACCTAGGGGTTCAAATGATTTTTATTTTCTAGAATAAATTTGCTCGAGGACTAGCAAATAATAAGTTTGGGGGTATTTGATAAGACACATTTTTGTGTCTAATTTGATCTCAATACTATATATTGTTGGCGCTCGATTTTGTATTAATTTTGGTGTTTTATGTGTTTGTAGGTATTTTTGGGCAATAAACATTTTTAGAAAATTCGGCTCGAAAAGTTATCTAAAGCACCCCGGAGGACACTTGCTATTCGGACTCCCACTTTGGATAAGGAGCACCACAATTACTAAGGGGCACCCACAGGATATTAGCACCCAAGCAGCTAGATAAGGGGCAACCTCATCCCCTTCGTTTGAAAATGAATTTTGGCGGGAAAAAGGAGTTCTTTGACAGGCATAATTATGGAAGGATTCTGGCGAGATTTTCTCTCGGATTTTGGTTGGGAATATCCTGTTAAGCTAAAACAGGAGTCATACTCGTGCTGGAATAGGAAAAGGGAGAAAAGTTCACGCATGTTTGAAAGAGCAGGATATACACACGTACATGAGGTATTCTCGGGATTTTCCGAGACATTTTTGGAGTTCTGCATGTGTGTGGGGAGAGTTTGACTCCTTCTGATCGTGTACTGAATGAGATTGAAGCATGTCGACAGATGACAGAAGCATGCAGCAGCGTAAAAAGAAATAAAAAATGAAATAATCCCGTGGAAGAATATTGTTTTACTGTGAAGATTTTGGGCAGTTAATGTCGAGATATGAGCTGCTGTTGGGTATAAAAAGAGTGGAGAGTTTGGGCCAAAAGATAGAATGAAGAGTGATGGAGAGGTACAGAGCCTCAACAGAGCCGGAGAATCAAGTTCCAGAGAACACCATTGCTGCTGCTGCTACACCTCAAGAACACGAAGAACAGACATGACCAAAGACCTGCCGTTTCGCTTTTACAGTGATGTTAAAGACTCACGAGACGTGGGTCGTAGTTTATAGGGCAGTCTTAAAACAACAAAATACAGTTTATCATTATCGTTCTCTCAGAATAAATGGTTTGTAACAAATATAAGTGTTACAAACCCGGTTTTTATTATTTTTCTCCCATTTCATCATTTGTGAACCATTTTTGAGCAATGAAATCAACTTTTGAGCGTGTTTCCAACATGATGAGCTAGACCACATCACTGAGACGACGGAGGAAGCAACTTTTCATGATTGTGGTAAATGAATTAATTCTTTATATGACTTTTTGCATAAATTTAATTTATTTATGATTTCTATTAATTATTTGTTATTTTGTCTGATGTCGCATGCTTAGTTTAAATTACTTTTGATGCGTCATGCTTACGACTTACATATAATGTTTTATGAAATCTATTTTTGGCAAGGAATTAGAGTCACAACTTCTTTTGTTTGAGCTATATTGTCTAGAGTTAATGACTGAACCACAACAATATGAAAAGTAGTGAAATCCTGCGTCTCAGTGTCTCTTCATCCTGTGAAAATATTTGTATATATTTTCTTTATCCTGTGGCGCCGCCGACGCGGACTTGTGTATATATTTGTTTTTAGGTTTTATTTTTATTTTTATTATTTTTGTTCCTTTTTACGCGTTTTGGTTTTTCTATTTGCTTTTCAGACTTGGTGCGGAGCTTATATAAAAGAGAAAGTGTTGAGAAGTAAAGCGAAGCCAAAGAAAAAAAGAAGAGAGAAAATCCAAAGGAGTAAAGAAGAATATTTTTGTGTATAGTTAATTCATTTTTATTAGATATTTTTTTATTTTTTATTTTTTTTTAAAACTGTAAATAGGTAATTATTTTTGTAATCTTTTATTTTTGGACATTTTTATTTTTTTTTATATTTGGACATTGAACATTGGACATTTTTTTTAAAAAAACCCTAAGGAGGGTTATTTAAATATAAACTGCACAGGGAAGGACGACGATTACGATATCGTCTCGGCCCCTCGGGTTCGTACATGACATAGGAGTCGTGGCCCGAGTCGAATTCAACGGTTCATCCCCCGTCTGGAACGGGAGGTAAGAATTCTAAACACCCACGAATCCCCTGCCAACGGGTTTACTGGATGATTTTGTATGCATATATGTTGAGGTCTTGAATACGGCTGCTTTAAATTCCTAGTAAAGGGCAAGGACTGGCCATACAAGATAAGGGTTCGGATTTCATCACCGTTCTCTTCTTGCCCGCCTTAGGAAAACGATACCAAACGCGAACCTTAGGGTAAAAATACTGACTAGAACGAGACCGATAGGGTAACGAGCTTAATAGGAAAGTCATTCGAAAAATATTGGTTACTCTTTAAGCATACTTCGAAGTTCATGATGGTTTATGTGAGTCGAATGCGTGACTGCGCCGCCTTGTAATGCGGTGAGGCCTTGGGTAACAAAGCTCCACGCAGCTTCCCTCGCCTCTATTCAACTTACTTAAACTCGGATTGATTCCAGTGGGGTTTGCTCAGATTGTAACGAATTCCCTTTCGAAGGATTAGAAGCTGGTCTAGAAACAATCTAAGTGGAGCCATCATGCTTTTTGTTTGCTAGAAATAAGTAGGTTTGTTTTGGTCGAGTCAGCCTTGTTTGTGTTTGTGTAGAATTCCCTTGCAGTTAGGATGTCAAACTGGTATTATAATAGCCATCACAATGAATATGAATATCCAACTGAACATTATAGACATCACTCTTTTTATGACCATAGTGTGAATAGTGGTTGGGAACGCCAACCTTTGGAAGGTTATGGGTCATACCATGGTGAGCCCAATTACTATCCACATGTGCATCGGTCATTCGAGCAAGAAGATTATAGTAATAGTTCTTCGTCTCTAGAGGATACAATCGAACTTTTGAAAAGTAATCCTTATTATGATCCTTCTGTTCCTCTTCCTTCTCTAGAAGAGACCCTCAGGGTTTAGCTGAGTCGACACAAAAGTTAGCTGAATCAACATGTAAGTTAGCTGAGGTAAATAACGTAGTTATGGACGAAAGGACTGCAACAACGACTGAATCTTTAGAAGATATCCTCAATAGATTAACTCAAAACTTAGATCCAACACTAAGGGAACTTTCTTTGGAGGGGACCCTTGAGAGGATAGTTGAGTCGACACGTAGACTTGAGTTAGAGAATAATGAAAGTATTGCTCGAAATAACTTGAATTTCCAATATAGTGTATCCAATAATACCTTTGAGAATGAAGATAGTTATTCACATAATCAAGATGATGAGGTTAGAATTGGTAACACTACTTGTTTATATGAGGTTCAACCATTTTCATGTTATTATAATAATGATTATGATGAGGATAGTGTTGATGAAGAATTTGAAATAAATAGGCATAGTGATCAGGAATTTGCTACTCCAATTGAGCTTTATAATAATAGATTTATTTCTGCTTCAGATCCTAATAATTTTAACAATTATTCACCTATTCAAAAGGACGAGGATTTGACTAGAGATACTGTTTTAAACGATGTAGTATTTCCTATTTACGAAGTCGATAATGGTTTAGAGGAACGGGTTTATCCTGAGAATATTATTTTAGAGTCCAAGGATTTAGAAACAATAGTCTTAGACGAAGAAGATGAACTCGTAGAGCTTTTAAATATGAGTGAGGATGCATCACCTGAGTATAACTTAGAAGAAGCAATTGACCATTTTCAGGATTCCGATGATCTAGAAATTAGGGAAATTGTAGCTAGTCTATCTAGAGACACCCAAAACTCTAAGTTTGGGGGTGATTATCATTCTCATTGTGCCCTACATTTAGCTCTTACAGAGATCCCTCACTTTGGACTTGACATATGTGCCTCAACCATTTTAAAAGATTATCTTCATACACTTTTTCCTGAACCTAGTTGTGTCCATAAAGAAATTCAGTTGTTAGAAACCCATCCTCTGGTTGATGTGGTTAACCCAGGCTGTGATACCACGATTGACTTTGTTTTCCCACCAAAAACCTTCCTTCCAATTGTGGGAACATATAAGTTTCAGATGTGTCAATTATTAAGTTTTGAGACTAAACCTATAATTACTTTAGGATATTAGGGTCGACACATTTGCTTAAGGAAGACCACCAATCTTATTGTGGTCGCTGTGTAAGTCAAAACTGATTGACTTAGAGGATCCTCAATTATTCAGGTTATTATTATGTGCTTCTAAGTTTTTATTTGAGTTTTTCCAGACTCTAGAACCTGAACATTCGGATCTAACTCACGAGGAAACGCAACCCATGAAAATTTGTTATCTAGACCCTTTATAAAGCCTGAACCCGAACCACAACTAGATGTAGTTGTCTTAAAAATAAATAAGGGTGTGTTCGATATCTTCCTGGTCTGTTGCAGTCTCCTCTTCTTGTGGTTAGCACTTTTTGATCCAGATGACCCGCAGTTATTCCGGTTAGTGCTATATGATTCTTCGAGGTGACTAATCGTTTCCAATGTCTGGCTGAAGACTTTAAACTTAGCACTTCTTGGGAGGTAACCCATGCTCTTGCAACACGGTAATATCTTTCCTTATCTCTTTTCTTCAAGTGGTAACGGTTTCTCCTTGTTCATGTTTTTAATTTCATCGTTAGAACATTGAGGACAATGTTAGATTTAAGTTTGGGGGTATGGGAGAAACTTTTTAGTTGCAGTAAATAAAACTCCAGAGACTAGAAATTTATGCTTATTAAGGTTGGCACTAACTAATCTAAGTGGATGGGAACATATTGGTTGTAGAAGTTGAGGAACCAATCTGATTAGATGGAAACATCTAAAGAGTCTATTCATAAAAGCACAGAGCTCAGGTGTTAGAAAAGAAAACATGGTAGTTTCGCCATATCCTCGTGATGGAAACATCGAAAGAATCCTGATCACTTCTTTTTCTTTTTCTTTTTCTTTTTACCATTGCTAGGGTGAAATAGAGTGACTGACAAAAAAAAAAAAAAAAAAATTGAGACTAGACCATTAGACCAGCCGGAATAAATTCAATAAAGTCGACCACTGGTACCCTTGTATATGCCAGCTGAGTTGACCTAGAGTTAGGATTATCGACCACTGGTTCCCTTGTATATGCCAGTGTGTTGATATTAGTACAGAACCAGTGTCTCACCCATTAGGATAGGTTCACCTTAGTCAACATCATCCACGTTTTTCTACATCCATCTTCTTAATCTATCCATGTGATTGGTTGACTCAGGTTTATGATGTCTAGAAACTATCTGAGTAGAGCTCTGTCACTTTATATGAATTTTAGTATGCTTGAGTGCAAACTCGTGTACAGCAATTGGAATTTCGCATCAGGGTACTTCCTCCTATAGTCAATGATTGTATGCCAACCAAGGAGATTCTTTAGTGCCTTCCAAGGTTCTGCGTTGATAGCTAGGGTCTGGAGTAAAGGTTTTGTGGGTACACCTCTGGTAAACCCTCCGGAGACAACACTCCGCCACTAGGGCCACCTAAATTTGCTCGAGGACTAGCAAATAATAAGTTTGGGGGTATTTGATAAGACACATTTTTGTGTCTAATTTGATCTCAATACTATATATTGTTGGCACTCGATTTTGTATTAATTTTGGTGTTTTATGTGTTTGTAGGTTTTTTTGGGCAATAAACATTTTTGGAAAATTCGGCTCGAAAAGTTGTCTAAAGCACCCCGGAGGACACTTGCTATTCGGACTCCCACATTGGATAAGGGGCACCTCAATTACTAAGGGGCACCCACCGTATATTAGCACCCAAGCAGCTGGATAAGGGGCAACCTCATCCCCTTCGTTTGAAAATGAATTTTGGCGGGAAAAAGGAGTTCTTTGACAGGCAGAATTATGGAAGGATTCTGGCGAGATTTTCTCTCGGATTTTGGTTGGGAATATCCTGTTAAGCTAAAGCAGGAGTCATACTCGTGCTGGAATAGGAAAAGGGAGAAAAGTTCACGCATGTTTGAAAGAGCAGGATATACACACGTACATGAGGTATTCTCGGGATTTTCCGAGACATTTTTGGAGTTCTGCGTGTGTGTGGGGAGAGTTTGACTCCTTCTGATCGTGTACTGAATGAGATTGAAGCATGTCGACAGATGACAGAAGCATGCAGCAGCGTAAAAAGAAATAAAAAAGGAAATAATCCCGTGGAAGAATATTGTTTTACTGTGAAGATTTTGGGCAGTTAATGTCGAGATATGAGCTGTTGTTGGGTATAAAAAGAGTGGAGAGTTTGGGCCAAAAGATAGAATGAAGAGTGAGGGAGAGGTACAGAGCCGGAGAATCAAGTTCCAGAGAACACCATTGCTGCTGCTGCTACACCTCAAGAACACGAAGAACAGATGACCCGAAGACCTGCCGTTTTCGCTTCTGATGTTAAAGACTCACGAGACGTGGGTCGTAGTTTATAGGGCGATCTTAAAACAACGACTACAGATTTATCATTATCGTTCTCTCTGAATGTGGTGGTTTGTAACAAATATAAGTGTTACAAACCCGGTTTTTATTATTTTTCTCCCATTTCATCATTTGTGAACCATTTTTGAGCAATGAAATCAACTTTTGAGCGTGTTTCCAACATAATGAGCTAGACCCCATCACTGGGACGACGGAGGAAGCAACTTTTCATTATTGTGGTAAATGAATTAATTCTTTATATGACTTTTTGCATAAATTTAATTGTTTTATGATTTCTATTAATTATTTGTTATTTTGTCTGATGTCGTATGCTTAGTTTAAATTACTTTTGATGCGTCATGCTTACGACTTACATATAATGTTTTATGAAATCTATTTTTGGCAAGAAATTAGAGTCACAACTTCTTTTGTTTGAGCTATATTGTCTAGAGTTAATGACTGAACCACAACAATATGAAAAGTAGTGAAATCCTGCGTCTCAGTGTCTCTTCATCCTGTGACAATATTTGTATATATTTTCTTTATCTTTAGTATTTTCTTTTATTAAAACTTAAAATCAATCCAACAAAGTCCGAGTGAACGACAACCCTTTTATTACTATAACATCATTGAAAAATAACCATCAAGAGCCGGTTTTGTTTACGCTTCTAGGGTTTGCTTTTGTTCATCTTCTTCTTTTCAATTAATATTTTTATGATGAACTCCATAGCTATGAGTAGCTAAACAATTATTATTGGTTATGGGATAAAGTTGATTTCTCAATATGTTATATGATTCAATGAATTAGTTTTGTCTCAATTTTATTGTTTGTGATTCACAATTAATAGTGTTATATGATTAGATAGTTTATTTGGTTGAGTTCGGAATCAATCCGATTTACATTCATCTCTAGAGCTATATTAGGGTTTTCAATACGAAAAAGTTGTTCATCCCCGATTCCAAGTAGCATATTGTGGGTAGTGCTTGTAATTGTAGTTGCAGGATTTCCCACACTACACCCCTCACTCAAATCTGTTTAATCAATCCATTGGAAGATGAACAATGATGTGTTTTATTAATTGTTTTCTTGAATGATTTACAAAGAAATGTAGAACAAAGTTAAAGAAATTACAATCTCTCCTTCCTCTCTCTCTCCTAATGACTTGTTTTACAATTCAAAAAGCCCTCCCCTACAACAGACTTACTTGACCCTTTATATAGGGTATTACATAGTGGGTGACAGCTATACTGTCCTTTATTTTCGGAATCGTCTCGCGAACGCTCGCGAATATACGACTGTTTGCCTTCGCGACACTCTTAAATCTCGCCAAGTCTTTCACACTTTCCTCATGTTCTGATTGTCGTCATCTATTACGTCATTTATTTACCTTCATGCGACTCCTTCACGATGTAGTTGTTTATTAATCTCGCGAAGAATTGTTGTCGCGATATTCTTGTCCTACATCTTGCCTCTTTTTCCTTGAATATCGCTTGGAGAGCGATTTTTAAGGAAAAATTTGTTACTGTGGTGATCTTTGACATTTGTTGATGAAGGAACGAGCGAAAGAATACTGGACTTGAAAAGTACGTACTTGCCTCTATTCTTTTGCGAAGTTCCGAAGCTTTGCGAAGTGAACAAGAAATAATATATCTTCAATTTCCCACAGAAATTTGATTCCTTAAATCTTGGGATGACCGTTTACACGTGTCTAAAATTACTCTTTCTACCGGTATATTTAATGTTATCCGGTCACCCTTTTTTCTTCTATTTAAGGGAGAACTGCCTGTTAAAACCATTCCTTCTCTTCTTCTATATCTTCTTCATTGTCTGCAACTATTTCCTGCTATTTATCTTCATCCTCTTCTTTTTATTATCTTTCTGTTATCGTTTTCATGGCATCCAGGTTCGTTATTTTCATTGATTTTGATGATTCTCTTGATTGATTTCCCTTATTGCAATTACTTCATCTTGATTTTGTTCTTCTTTTGATATTTCTTTCGCCATTTTTGTTTCAGCAAGAACAAACCCAGCTCTAAATATACCGTGGTGAACCCTAACATCCCCACTGGTTCGCAACCGAAATCTTCTTCGCAACTGAAGTCTCTGGCTTCCAAATAACAACCTGCGAGTAGTAAGGTATTTTTAGAGATATTTACTCCTTTAATAGCAATTTTATTGCCTCTGTTTCTTAGTTGGTTTATTATTCGCAGGATAATAAGAATAATGACAGGTCTCCCAAAAGGTCTCGCCATAATACATTAGATGCCTCTGCGGCTGCTCCAACTGTTCCTTTCTCGGGATTCAAGCATTCTTCTTTCCCTACAGTATCTTCGCAAGGCAAATCTCCTACTTCAGAGACTTCTTCGCAAGATAATCCCATTTCTTCTTCTCAAGATAATGTACCATTCCCTACAGTGTCACCGCAGGATAAATCAATCCATGAATTTTCTGCGAGTGAAATTCTTCAAGACATGCCTATTCCTACTTTTACTTTTACCTCGCCTCCACCTATTGATCAGGTCTCTCCAACTGGCGTTCTTATAACTATGGGTGACTCAACTTTTCCTTCTTCCTCTACCATTTCTTCTTCCTCAAAATCTATCTCTCTTAGCAAAGAAAATTTGGAAGGGATAGACATAGCTTTTAAAAAATTTTCAGATACCATGAATGATGTTAAAAAAGCCTCCACTGATCCCACCAAATCTAGCGTTTTTGAGTCTTTGGGTAAATTCTTTGGTTCCGATACGATATCGCGAGCATCCTTGGAACAAGAAATTAAGACTTTGAAGAATAATCTTCATAATACTTTGTTGGATCGCGATAATCTTCGCAGGAAGAATGAAGAATTAAAAGGTATGTCTCTTTCCCCCCCTACAACAACATACTTGCGGAATTTCCCACACAAAAGGTTGCACTTTAAAAGGTATGTCTCTTTACCCTTTGTTGGATCTATTAAAAGGTTGCACTTTTTCTGTAGTTGTAGGATTTCCCACACTACACCCCTCACTATATCTTGATAATAATTTCTAGATCTAAACTTATTAATCACCTAAATCTCAAAATATAAGTGCTAGAAATTTAAATAGACACATAAGATTTTTTACGTGGTTCGATCAATGTGATCTACATCCACGATTCTTCACTATGATTGTTGAGGTTACATTAATATTACATTGGAAATCTCCATTAATGGATATTTTCTAGAGCTCTAGATCTAATTATTTGGGGGAGAAGATGATAAAGAAAATAAAGTTTCTCTCTAAAAATATCTCCCTCTAAAATAATTTCTCTCTCTCCTAAAATAATATCTCTCCCCTAAAAAATGTCTATCTCTCCTCTTTATATAGTATTTACATAGTGGATGACAGCTCATGTACAACTAATATTTCCTTTAATTTCGGATTTACCTTGCGACATCCTCGCAAGAGTATAAATGTTGAATCTCGCAGACGCTCTAGTTCTCGCAAGATCTTCGCACTTTCTTCATGTTTCTATCATCGCCATCTATTACGCCATCTCTGAAATCACTTTGCGACGGTTTCGCGACGTTGTTGATGAAGATTCCGCAAGTATGTTGTTGTTGCGATATTTGGATCCTACATCTTGCCTCTTTTTTCTTGAATATTGCTTGAAGAGCAATTTTTAAGAAAAAATCTGTTGTTGTAGTTGCCTTTGATCGTTATTGATGAAGGAACTAGCGAAAGAATACTGGACTTGAAAAGTACGTACTTGCCTCTATTCTTTTGCGAAGTTCCGAAGTTTTGCGAAATAAATAAGAAGTATCAACTCTCGAAGTATGCGAAGTATGAAGTATCCTTGAAGAAGTATAAGAAGTACTCAATCCTCGAAATATAAGAAGAATTGCAAATCCATCATGCGAAATTCTCGCTCCATGTTCTTTGCCTCATGCTATGCTCTATTCTTTCGCGAAGTTCCCAAACTTTGCGAAGTGAATAAGAAGTATTAATCCTTGAAGTATAAGAAGTATTGTCTCTGTTCATGCGAAGTTATTATTCCATTTTTGGTGGGGATTCTTGTTGTTCATTGGTGAATATCTTCTTTGGAAGTGATTCTTGCCGAGAAGATAAAGAACATAAAATGTTTTCTTGGTTATCCATAGTTGCCTCTGTTCTTTATCTATGAGGGTATAATCATTGAAAAAGTGTTGAATGAGCGAGTTATTTCTTCATTCTTATCTTGCCTCTGTCTCATGCTTTGTTCTCATGCGATAGTATAATCTCTTCAAGTTGCTTATAATTGTGAGAAATAATTTGGCAAAATAATCACATTCTGCGAAATTCTGAATAATTCTGCGAAACTCTGAATAACTCTGCGAATTTTTGTAAAATACTTGTGCAAATATAATGCTTATGTAATGATTACGTTATGAAATGTGTATGCGATGTTTATGCCATGAAATGCTTATGCAATGCTTTCATGATGCGAGTATAATGCTTGTATGATGAGAATGCTTATCTACTGCAATGGATAGCTAATGTTTGTGTTACTTAGCTCATTTTGCCGCTCTAAAATTGATGTAGCTTTAAATCGCTTTCATTCTTCATTTCTCTGATTTTGTCTCTAGTATATGCATTCCTCTTTGCGTCTTTGTTGTTCCTCGCGAGTTCTTTTGCTTGTGCTTCATTTTTCTTATTCCTGCACTATTAGTATCGCATAATAATATGATCATAATATCAAGTACGTGGCATTTGCATTGCCTCAGTCTCATTATTATGTACATGTTCGCAAGTTTATCATTTAATCATTTTATCAAGCTTGCAAGCTTACCATGTAATCTTTTTTGCGAAAAGATCTCTGTTACTTACATTTAAAATGTTTATGTTGAACTTTGTCATTGCGACAAGATCGCAGGACGTCTTTACATTTTCATGTAATGACCCATTGGTCTTGCCTTATCATATTTCTTGTGTGGTCTTATTTCGCCTTCCTAGTTAAAGGTCTTATTATGCCACCCCTCATTATTGCGACAATATGACAGGCCTAAATATTCTTGCGAAAATAAAGCCCCGTGACATTGCCGTCTTGCGACGAAATCGCAGGACGTCGTTACACTTTCATGTAAAGACCCATTGATCTTGTCTTATCATTTCTTTAGTATTTTTGCCTCTCTGCGGGATGTTTTTCTTGCGACAATATGACGGGTCTAGAAATTCTCGCGAATTTGAAGTCCCATGACATTGCCGCTCTTGCGACGAAATCGCAGGACGTCCCTACACTTGCATGTAAAGACCCATTGATCTCGTCTTACCCTCGCGTTAGTATTATTGCCTCTTCAGGGATCATCGCACAAATATGACAAGCCTAAATTTTCTTGCGAAAATAGAGCCTCATGACATTTGCGTCTGTTTTGACACTCTCCCTAATGGAGGGTGTCGCCCTTATCATCTCCCCCGGTTGCCCCTTCAAGGAGGCGTACATCGGCCATACAAGACTAGCTCCTCCCATCCGGTCTTAACAGACAAGCGGTTGTTTTCGCAGCCTCTTATCCCTTATACCTATATGGCTTATGGTTACGAGACTGCACCCTAAGTGGAGTTTTCTTCGGGTAGAGTGCGGATGTGCCAAGACTTGTCAAGAGTGGTAAGGAAGTTCCATGCTCCCCGCACTCTTGACTCAACCGTGTACCTCGGCGCCTTGGTCATACGCTGACTCCTTGGAAGAGACCCTCGGTCGTCCAACCAGGGTATAACCTTATATAGTTGGAAATCCAAGGTATCTCTCCCGGATGGATGTTATTATCCCCAATCTCCATGACTCAGGTTCCAGGAGCGGTGTAACCTTTTCCCTGAGCCAGGTTAAGAGATACCCCTTATATGACGCACTTTAGGTCTTACATTTGCCTCTTACGAAATATCATTCGCGAACTAGGGTGTACGCCATAAAGGTTCGTCCCATTCACTCACTCATTCATTTTTGTCAATTCATTCAATTATTCATTCTCACAATATCATATCATTTGAAGTAAAGTAAATATTCAAGAGAAATATATAAATTAATCTGCGAGATTTTTCTCGAATCTTTGAAATCTTTAAGATCTTTGTAATTTAGAAACCTTTGAAATCTTTGTAATTCTTTATAATTTTGAAATCTTTGAAATCTTTGAAATCTTTGAGATCTTGAAATCTTTGTAAATTTTTTTTTTTTTTTTTTTTATCAAATCAAAAATCTTTTATTTTCTGTAAAAGTAAAATGTTCAAAGAAAGTGGTACTTAGCTTTTGTGGTTTGTTGTTGTTGTTGTCTCTTGCGAAGTATATGATTTGCTTGCGAAGCTAGCATCCTTGAAATGTATAAATGTCGCACAAAATATAATTATCTCGCAGCAAAAAGAAGTGTCAGAAATGAGATTTGAACCCTTGACCTGCCTCTTGCATATTCTCGCACCATACCAACTGTTCTAACCCTCTCTTGCGAAATTAATTTGCGAGATAATCATCAACTTTCTTCTTTGCGAGATAAGCAAAGTCTGTGTGAAATTTCGCATAACAAAAATAAATGTGCGAGAACAAGAATTGATCCTGCGACCTTCTGCTTGCATTCATGCTTCCTGACCAACTGTGCTAGCCCTGCCTCTGCGAAGTGTGTCTGCGAAATAATCACCTACTTTCTTCTTGCGAGATATCCTTGCGAGATTTTCAAAGACTGTGCGAAGTAAACATTTGCATGAAGTAAACGAACGTTTGCGAAGTGTTTATGCTGCGAACGTTCGCAAGGTAAACATTTGCGAAGTGCAAAAATTCTTTGCGAATGGGGAGATTCGAACTCTAAACATCAAACTCCTTCTCTTCACTGCTGACCATCTGGGCTATTTGCTGCTTGCGAAAGAAACATACAATACTATAACTTTACTCCATTTCTTCGCTCTTATAAGTTCAAAAATATGCAGAAGATGGGATTCGAACCCGCGACCTTAAGTTCCTCGTGTTCGCTCGTGACCAATTGTGCTATCCCTCTTGTGCGAAAGGATCGCAGAATGCTAATACATGACTTATATTCACCCTTTGATACTCAAGGAAAAAATTGACAAAAAATCTATGCGAAAGGGAAGACTCGAACCCGCGACATTATGTTTATACTCTTCGCCAGTGACCAATTGTGCTAGCTGCTGTTTGTGAAAGAAACACATAATACTGTACTTGAGTTCATCCACCCTTTACCGTTCTGGAAAAAATATATAGAAAATATGAGTGATGTGAGGGTTGAACTCGCGACATCCACCTAGTATACCTCGCGCACAACCATCTGTGCTTGGGCTCTTTTTGCGATAGAAGACCATATTGCCACTCTATTATTCTTCCTTTCTTTTCAGCAGTTCCAAAAATGTGTGAAAAATATTGTGCTTTGCGAGAATTGATCATGCGAACTCTAACCCATACTCCTAATCCCTGACCATCTGCGCTACTTGTTGTTTGCGAAAGAAACACATAATTTCATAACCTTATTCCATTTCTTCTCATTTGAAAGTTCAAAAAATATGCGAAAATTCGCGAGAGGTGGGAATTGAACCTGCGACCTCAAGCTCATTGTCTTTACCTCGACCAACTTTGTCAAGCTTCGTTTGCGAACTATCTCTGCGAAATAATAACTTACTTTCTTCTCGTGTGAAATACCCTTGCGAAATATCCATGTAAAAAAATACACGTTCATTGAGATTTGAACTCGCGACCATGAACTCATTAACCTCGCAGGTAACCAATCTGTGCTTTGCCCTCTTGTTTGCGAAATAATGAAACAACCTTGCGAAATTATCCATTTTTTCCTTACGTAAAAAGAAGAAAATTATGCTCGCAAGTGAATTCGAACTTGCGACCTCAAACTCACATGTTGCTCGCTGAACCAACTGTTCAAGAACCTCTCTGCGAAATTAACCCACAACTTTTTTTCTTTATTCTCTTATTCGCCACTGAAAAATAAAAAATATGTGTCTCTGCGAATTCGAACCCGTGACCTCTTGCTTATTCGCTGCAACTCAAACCATCTGTGCGAGCTTATGTTTGTGATAAAAATCACGGCGTTTTGTTCTTATCCTTATCTTCGTTCTTCCTTTATTTCCTTCAACAATTTTCCTCTTGCTTTTTCTCCCGAATATGAAATCTTCCATTAAAAAATTAGCTTTCTTCCTTGAATTTCATCACATCAACCTATTTTTTTCTCTTCCTCTTTTCATGTCCTTGAATTGTTGACGGTATTTTCTCCCTGAAAGTGTGATTTCTTCCACAAAACTTCCATTTTTGAATCTAAACTTTGTAGATCTAGAAAAATATGAACAATAGCTAATCTTCATGGAAATTTCTTGAACCAACAAGCTACGGGAAGGATAAAATCCATTATTCTCTCCCCCCGTTTCTAGCGCATATGTAGTTGCGGGATTTCCCACACTACACCCCTCACTATATCTTGATAATAATTTCTAGATCTAAACTTATTAATCACCTAAATCTCAAAATATAAGTGCTAGAAATTTAAATAGACACATAAGATTTTTTACGTGGTTCGATCAATGTGATCTACATCCACGATTCTTCACTATGATTGTTGAGGTTACATTAATATTACATTGGAAATCTCCATTAATGGATATTTTCTAGAGCTCTAGATCTAATTATTTGGGGGAGAAGATGATAAAGAAAATAAAGTTTCTCTCTAAAAATATCTCCCTCTAAAATAATTTCTCTCTCTCCTAAAATAATATCTCTCCCCTAAAAAATGTCTATCTCTCCTCTTTATATAGTATTTACATAGTGGATGACAGCTCATGTACAACTAATATTTCCTTTAATTTCGGATTTACCTTGCGACATCCTCGCAAGAGTATAAATGTTGAATCTCGCAGACGCTCTAGTTGTCGCAAGATCTTCGCACTTTCTTCATGTTTCTATCATCGCCATCTATTACGCCATCTCTGAAATCACTTTGCGACGGTTTCGCGACGTTGTTGATGAAGATTCCGCAAGTATGTTGTTGTTGCGATATTTGAAGAATTATTTAGGTATGTTGTTGTTGCGATATTGAAAAAGTGCTTGCATTTGTCAGATGATCGCGAGATGAACCTCCCTAGCGAAGCTAACAACCCATTTAACTTTTGAACATCTTTTATTGTCGCCGGTGTTGGCATATCGCGAACTGCTTGTACTTTTTCTGGGTCGACTTGAATTCCTTCTTTGGATACAATGTACCCTAAAATTTTTCCGAGGCGACCCCAAAGGTGCATTTTTCTCGGGTTTACTTTGATATTAAATTGCCGCATTTGTTCAAAAATTTCTTTCAAATCCTGTACGTGGTCTTTTGCTTTTCTACTTTTTATTAACATATCATCAACATATACCTCCAGTGTTTTATGTATCCATCTCGTGAACACCTTCTCCACCATTCTTTGGTATGTCGCACCGGCATTTCGCAGACCAAATGGCATTTTTGTATAACAGTATAATCCTCTTGGAGCAAAGAAAGCGAAGATGTTCTTGGTCTTCTTCGGCGAGAGGAATTTGATTGTAACCCTTGTATCCATCAAGAGAAGATATCCTTTCATTTCCTGCCGTTGCTTCAACCATTTGTGGAATATCTCGTAACGGAAACTATCTTTAGGACAAGCTTTATTTAGATCGGAAAGTCTATACAAATTCGTATTCCTTTTTTCTTCTTTGGAACTATAACCATATTTGCTATCCATTCAGGATATTTTGCTTGTCTAATAATTCCTGCGTCCAACATTTTTTGCAATTCTTCTTCTATTTGAGGATGATATGCTGTCGCGATCTTTCTAATTCTTTGCTTAAAGGGTTTTACATTCTTGTCAATTTCCAATTTATGGCAAGCCACAGATGGATCTATACCAGGCATTTCATCCATATCCCATGCGAAAATGTCTTTATAATCTCGCAACAACTCAACAGTTCTTTTCTCTTCATCCACTTCCATTTTAGTCCCAATTTTTAAGATTTTAGGCTCCTCCTCGGTTCCAACATTCACTTCTTTTGTTTGTTCTGCTGCGACATAGCTAGACTTCGGCTCTCCCATAGGAGTTGGTCCTCTTATTTCCTTCGCGAACTCACTCCCTTCTCCGTAATTTCGCCAGGTATTCCTTTTCCTTCTTTTGCTCTTATCATGTAAATTCTAAATTCCTCTTCTTTCTTAGCTGCTTTTATCATCTTCCTGCGATCTTTTCGCTTCTTCATTTGCCCTTCATAATGCTTTACCTCGATTTGATAATATATTCTTCCTTTATCAATGTCTCCTCTGATCTCACCAATTCCACTCGGTACAGGAAATTTGATGCACCGATGAAGTGTTGATGCTACTGCCTTAATCACATGTACCCAAGGTCTCCCTAACAATATGTTGTATGGCGATTCCATATCCACTACACTTAATGTTACTTGTGTTTCAATTTCTCCAAGTAAAATTCGCAATTTCATCCCCCCCTTTTGGTACTCAATAGATTTTCCAAAACCATGAATATTATATCTTGGAGAACTCATTTCTTCATCTTTATATCCTAATTTTTTGTAAGTATGGTAAAACATGATACTCACCAAACTTCCCGTATCCACCAAAGTTCTATTTATTTCCCATTCTTCCACTACCTTTGCCGATTCTTCTCTTTTTTTTTTGCTTGCATTTATCGTGATCACTAGTGGAGATGTATGATTCAAACTTTCTCTAGGAACTTCCGCTACTTTGTGAATGTTATTTTCTGTTTTTCCCATTCCTTCAAAGACGATGTCTTCTCCTCATCTATAATCTTCTTTCCTTTGAAATCTCGTTTATGTATCCTTCCTCTAATATTTTCATGGAATTCATTAACCATTGCTTTTGTAATTGAATTGTATTCCATTTCTTCACTATGTTCCTTGCTTCTTAATTCTTCTATCTCATCTCGATTTAACCTTTTCCTTTCTTATTTTCTTGATTTAAGCGGTTTTAATTGTACTCTTCAATCTTCAATCTTATTCGTCCCTCGTTTCTAGCGCATATGTAGTTGCGGGATTTCCCACACTACACCCCTCACTCAAATCTGTTTAATCAATCCATTGGAAGATGAACAATGATGTGTTTTATTAATTGTTTTCTTGAATGATTTACAAAGAAATGTAGAACAAAGTTAAAGAAATTACAATCTCTCCTTCCTCTCTATCTCCTAATGACTTGTTTTACAATTCAAAAAGCCCTCCCCTACAACAGACTTACTTGACCCTTTATATAGGGTATTACATAGTGGGTGACAATATATCATCCTTTATTTTCGGAATCGTCTCGCGAACGCTCGCGAATATACGATTGTTGCCTTCGCGACACTCTTAAATCTCGCCAAGTCTTTCACACTTTCCTCATGTTCGATTGTCGTCATCTATTACGTCATTTATTTACCTTCATGCGACTCCTTCACGATGTAGTTGTTTATTAATCTCGCGAAGAATTGTTTTCGCGATATTCTGGTCCTACAGTAATGATATATCCTACTAGTCACAAGTGAATCATAACTTTTGTTAAAACGATTAGTGCTTTTACATATTCGTTTGCATTGATTAGTCTTATTCCATAGAACTTATTGCTTTTAGGGAGTTAAATCTAATTGTGTTTTTACACTTTAGGTTGCTTTCTAGGAAGAATTCACATATGCATATTTTAATGTGGTTGTGATGAAAACAGGGAATTAGCGGGATATACTTGCGATCAAGGTATCCTAGGACTAATAGTAGATGAGAGATTAAAATATCAATTCTAATCATTGATGAAAATACATGTTTGTGAATGATACTATCCCATGACCAATATCTTCTCCTTATTGATTATTCCACTTATTTGCTTTGCTTTATTTTATTTTTACTTTAGTATTTCGTTAAAACAACAAACATCCCCCCTTAGTTACATTAGAAACTGAAAATTGCATAACAACAATTGCCTCTCTGTACAAACGAACTCTTCCTTACCTTGTACTTCATTCATATTTAGTGAGTAAGAAAGTGAAATTATTTTTGACGCTTACGACAGCGATCAGATACGCATCGCAAAAATGGATCCAAAGCTACAGGTTTGCGGTATAACAGCCCTTCGATCATTGAGCATCTCCATGAATTCCGTTTCACCTTTGCAGCAAGTTTCTCATCTTCAGGGAATTCGCCGGTTGTTAGGTACTGGATGTAAGGTTGACGCCAGTCTGCAATGTTTTCAACATGAGTGCCAAAATTATCTGTCGTTGGACTGTCAACATCCATATTGTTGTCGATGTTCTCAGTATATCCCTGTGCTGATGTAGCTGCCCTCTCCCCCCCCACTAGCGTGTTCGAGAGCCAGAACAAATTGGTTGTCGGGGATGCTAGGTAACTCTTGGAAATCTACTACAACGAAACGGGTGGAATCAGTTTCGACTGCAGAAGAAAGATATGCCAAAGCATCTCGCATGCTGTTTTCCAAGCAAGGTCTCTGCCCAATGGAGAATTGGTCAAACTCATTTGCCAGCTCTCTCATATGATCCAAATACGGGGCCATTCTCTCTTCCTTGGCTCTCAGTAGGTCCCCAGAAACTGGTTGACCACTAGCATGGAATCAGTGACCAGCTTCACGTTCTTCGCATCTAACTGTTTGACAACTTTTAAACCGATTATTGCAGCTTCATTGTTTGATGCTTGGAAACCCAGCCTGGTCGCTTTCTCGATCCTCGAACCTTCGGGAGTAAGGATGACGCATCCAACTCCAGCACCACCAACATTTGATGACCCATCAGTAAATATAGTCCATAATGGTTCAGGAGCATCCATTTCCATTGCGGACTCGCCCCCAGTCTGATCAGTGACTGGTTCTATGGGTTTAAACAACTCTTCTTCTTCGCCAGTCACCGTTTCTATATCGTCCACGGGAAAATCTGCTAACAGTGCAGCCAGGGCGTGTCCCTTCTCTGCAGTTCTGGTCTCGTATTTGATCTCATATGCCCCCATAAAATTTGACCATATGGCTAGTCGACTGGAATCATTAGCACGTTCCAGGATTCTCTTTAGTGGGTATTTTGAGTAGACTACGATCTGCCTCCCTTGGAAATAAGGCTTGAGGCGACGAGATGCGTGAAAAAGTGCAAGCGCTATCTTTTAAATTTTCTTATACCGTGTCTCCGCCCCCGTCAAGGATTTACTGACGAAGTAAACCGGTTTTTCATATGGGTCTGTAACAAACAGCACTGCACTCACAGCGTTCTCCGTTGCAGCCAGATAAACTCCGACAAGTTGTCCAGTTTTTGGACTCACCAAAACTGGGGGAGTTGAAAAATACTGCTTGATCTCATCAAAAGTCTTTTCGCACTCATCCGTCCAACCAAAATTCACTGCTTTCTTCAAAACATCAAATAATGGCTTGAATCGATCCGACGATCGTGAAATGAAACGGTTTAAAGCTGCTAATCGCCCCGCTAGCTTCTGGACCTCCTTCTTCGTTCTTGGGGATGGTATTTCTCTGATGGATCTAATTTGCTCCGAATTCGCCTCAATTCCTCTGTGCGTCATCAAGTATCCAAGGAACTTTCCCGATGACAGCCCGAATGAACATTTTTCCGGATTGAGCTTCATACGATATTGTCGTAAGATATCGAACGTCTTCTGCAGATCAAGAAAATACAATTCCTTTAGCTAAGATTTCACTACCATATCATCGATATATACTTCTATCGACTTCCCAATTAGATCCTTGAACATGTGGTCTACCAAGTGCTGGTAGGTCGCCCCTGCGTTCTTTAGCCCGAACGGCATCACAGTATAACAGTAAACTTCCCTGTCAGTCACGAACGCAGTATGCTCTTGATCGTCCTCGAAAAAAGGTATTTGGTTATACCCATAAAAACCGTCCATGAATGACAGTCTCCCATACCCTGCGGTGCATCCACCAAATCTCTTATCCGTGGCAGCAGGTACGGATCACTCGGACATGCTTTATTCAAATCGGTAAAAATCGATACGTATACGAATTTTACCATTCTTCTTCGAACGAGGTACGACATTTGACGACCAAATAGGATATTGCGCTGGTCGAATAAAGCCTGCTTCCAATAACTTTTGAACTTCAACGGTAACTCCATCTTTTTTGCTTTGCGCCATATTCCTTATTTTCTGTCGAACATGATGGAACTTTTCATCGATATTTAGCCTGTGGCAAGCTACATTCGGATATATCCCAGGCATCTCAGCAAAACTCCATGCGAAAACATCTGCGTTTTCCCTTAGCAATGTAATCAAACCATCACTTTCATGTGCGGTGCGAGATCTCGCCCCAACGAATGTTGTTTTGTGCTCCTCATCTCCAATCTGGACCTCGATCAGTTTTTCAACCGTTGGGGGTTCAGCTGCATCCTCTCCCCTATACGATTCTGGAGGGAGAGGATTCTGTAATTGCTATTTCTGCTCGACTCGCATGATCTGGTTCCCGCTGACTTCTGACTTCTTGTACTCATCCATTGCACTCTCATGACACTTTTGGGTGGCCATATGGTCGCATCTAACCTTCACGACTCCTTCTGGGGTAATAAACTTCAGGCATTGATGATTAGATGATGTGACTGCACCGATCTCATGCAGCCAGTCTCGTCCTAGAATCTCATTGTAGGGTGCTCAGCAATCCAGCAACAAGAAGGTTCCCAAAATGGACTTGTCAGCCACTGTTATAGGAATCTTCACCTTTCCAATCGCCTTTGTAACTTCGCCGCTCAAACCGATAATTGGATTTTCATCCTCCTCGATCAAGTCGTGTGGGAGATTCATAAAGGAATAAGCTCCTGAAAACAGCACGCTCACTGAGCTTCCTGTATCCACTAGAATCCGGTGTACACGAAACATGCCAATCCAAGCAGTTATAACGATAGCATCATTGTGTGGAGCATATACACCTATCATGTCTGCTTCAGAGAACTCGATCTTTGTGCACCCCATCTCCCTAGTTTCTGCTCCAATACCGCTGACAAAATCGATGTGGTTTGTCAAGTACCATTCTTTCAACTGCCTGAGATATCTCCCGGTCTCATCTTCCGATGCCCGCCTGGTCATTGAATGGATCCTAGCGTGACTGACGTTAATCACATGAGCGTTAATCACATGTGTTGTGCCAAATTGTCCACGACATTTCCCAAAATCCTTTTTCACGTACTCTTGCAGCTTTCCCGGCCGATCATTCGCTGGACCTCGATCCAGAAGAGCGGCAATTGTCGGTCTTGTGACCATGGTCTTTATGGAACTTGCAGTATTTGCTCTGTCACGTTTATCACGTGTCTCTCGCTGGCAAAGGACGAGGGGGCTCAAATCCTTGCGATTTTCTCATACAACTCGCAAGCCGTATGTTCAATGGCGTCGGCTTCATATCATGAAATTTCTGATATCCAGTTTCTATTTTTTCACTTTGGTTCTTCTCTCGGCCTTCACCTCAATCATTGTGCTTGGCCATTTGGAACGGTTCTTCGACTTGTCCTTCCTCCCATCATTTGGATGATTAGATGATTTGCTAACATATCTTATCTCTCGAGCCTTGAATCATCCTCCACTCGGAATATTCTTCCACTCGATCATACATTCCTTCCGAGTCTTTGGTGGTCTCTTGACTAAGGAACCGTACACACCTCTTTGATCGTGCTTTGTACGCCTGCTTGTAAGCTTCGATGGCGATTTGATCGTTGGCACCATCTACATCTGCTAACTCTTGATTGAAGCGTCGAGTAAACTGTCTGATGCTTTCCTCCTTCCGAATTCCTAGAAGGAAAAAATCGTGGCATACCTTATGATCACGTCTGTTGTACTTGTAGTGGGAGCAAAATTCTCAAACCAATTCTTGGTAAGTAACGATCGACTGTGCCTTGAGTTTATTGAACCACTTTATTGCTCCTCCAGCCAGTGACTGTGGAAACATTTTGCACATCAACTCATCACTATCTTTGCCACGTAGTCATGGCGGTTTCATAGTGCAAAACATGCTGATCTGGGTCACCTATCTTCTCGTCGAACTCTGGCAGTTTCAGAATTTGAAAATTGATTGGCGGTCGGAATTCTCTGATATTCAGCTTGAAAGGGGCTCCAGCAGATCGATGCAACCGGTCTATGTTTTCTTCTCTGGATTGCTTTTTCGACATTACTTTCTCGATCATCTTGCAAAAGCGAGCTTCTATTATTGCGGCCACATCGCCTTCCGAGGAACTGTCTCCATGCTCATAATCTTGGTCCTATGGAATATGAGTTTTAGATCTCATTCTTTTCCTCTGGGGTCCAGCAGATTCTTTTCCAGCTCTGCCTTGCGCCGAACGAGCATTGTAATCATGCGAAAATTATTCATCATCGTTCCAATCTCGAACCTCATCTTCGTCATTCCTGAGATATTTTGAACGGGTGGTAGTTCTGGCCACACTCTGCAAAGTTGTAGCTGGCAGGGTCCCTTCTCGACCGGGTCGTAGAGGCCTTCGTTTAGGCAAATCTCCAGTGCGCAGTGGATTTATCTCTGGTCGATCAAGATCGATCACCTCTCTGTTTGGGTTTGCATCCTGAGGGCTAATGCGACTTCCAAGCCGCTGCCATACCGAACTACCTTTTCATTTGTTCAAATTACCCGTCTTAGGTCGAGATTGGTTCTCACGTTCCAGTCTCAGGAGTGCGTTCTCCTTCTCTAAATCGTCCAGCCGATTGCGCAATGATTCTTCCTCAGTACTAGGAGTCGCGGTACGTCGATCTAGAAGGTCCTGTCCATCGTTCTTCCTCCTAGACGGGCTGCCGAACACACGCCCTCTGTTTCCTCGAACTTGTGGATTATCCCCGTCAACATCCATTCCTTCGTTATCAATCACTGGTTGTTGTTCTCTTCTCCGATTTAGATCAGTATTTCTGTCATGGAAACGATCTCGATCTCGTCTTCGATCCAGCGATTTGTTAATAGCATGTTCTTGATCTCAATCACGATCCAGGGCTCTGTCATGCGAACGATTTTGACCCTGCCAGTTTCCAGTGGGTACTGCTGGAGCTGATTGAACCTCGATCTCGTGCCTTTCAGCATTGCCTCTCCTATGCTGTTGGGAATCGCTATCAGAATCGGCCCTTCATGCAATCTGTCTGATTACTGCCATAACTTGATTTGGTAAAACACGATTATCTTTTCTCGAAAACTTTGGTCGGCGCCACTGTTTGTATGGTAAAATTTCTTCTACCCCAAACACGAATTTGTATGATGTTTTTGTTGGAAATCGATCACTGCTTCAATCTTCAATTGAACAGAGTACGGGGGTTACCTGCAAAAAACCCTCCGATGCCAAAGTTAGCAAGAGATTTTTCACAGGAGTTTTAGTGAAGAAGATTGCCTAACTTTTTGGTTGTCAAACCATCCATTTATAGGTTATCAATTTCCGTTTTAGATGCAGGCATGAATTGCATTAAATGGTCCTGCATGGCAGCTGTTACAACTGGCCCTTGCATGCCTCCCTGCCATAATTCTCCTGCATGACTGCATAGTTGCATGGCTCTGGCATTGATCCCCTGCATGGCTCCCAGAATATTCCAGAAACTTCCATTATGGTTAAGGAATTACAATGAGGTGTGGATAACCAAAGGTGTAAGAGAAGTGGGCGCAAATATCCAGGGGCTACGGGATTAAGCTGTGTCGTGCCACACCAAATCGGGACTACAGATTTAAGTTGTATCGATATACACCGAAACTTCTTATGCTGCCGATTTATTGCCGATTAATCTACGATTTCCGATTTATTGACAATTAATCGCCGATTACCGCTCGTTGTTGCCGCCGGCCACATCATCTTCATGTTGACGTGGCACTCAGTTTGCTGACGTGGCAAGTACTTAGCTGATGGGTGTCTGCTACGTCACCGTCCATGCTGACGCGGCACTGTGAGCCACTGTGTTTTGCTGACGTGGCATCCATCCCGCTGATGTGTCACCTGACGACGTGGCACTTTGATGACGTGGCATACATCCTGATGACGTGTCGCCCGTGCTGACGTGTAACTTGCTGGTTGGCTAGGAATTGGTGACGTGGAGCGCTTATGTGGGACTTTTTATCCCAACTTGGAGTTCTTTCTCATGGGCTTGTGAATTGAGTATTTGATAGTGAGGCCTATCTTAGCTTGTTGCACATGGGTTTGCACATGAAGACTTTGCAAGGCCCAGTTGGCTAAACTCCAGGCCCAATGAACCTTTCTTAGCCAATAGGAGTAGATTTGTAGGCCTAAATTAGCCCATTTTTTGTGTAGATTATTAAGGGTACAAACAATAATCAAAAAGCAAAAAAAAAAAAAAACAGATAAGGAAAGAGGGAATTACACTAAGAAACTCGAGCAAAGGCGCACAGATGAAGGAAAAAACCCCATACTCGCCGGGAAAGAACCAGAAGCAACAAATCCATCGATTGCAACAATCCCACACATACCCAATTAAAAAACTTACCTGACTCGATCTCGTCCGGCCATCAGTCCCAACACCTCGAAGGGAACTACTCGCGATTCATCTTCAGTCGCAAATCAGAGAAACGAGGTTTTTGACTTTTTTATTGATGAGTAATAAACTAAGAGTATATGATGATTTATTTTATTTTATTTTATTTTATTTAGTAATTTTCAGTGATGTGATTCTTAAAGTTTACCTAAATTTCATATTATAATTGCCATCCCATATACTCCCTCCGTACCACACATATAGGCGGAGGGACCAATTCTCTTAAAGTAAGAAACTTTTTTTGATTTTATACATTTTTATGTTTTTTCCTGTTTTACCCTTAATTATATTCCCAATGTTAGAGACATATGCTAAATTGTGATGATTCCCAAGCAAATAAATAAGGGTAATATAAGTAAAAAAATCGTTTTGAAATTTGGACTCCGCCTATATAGTGGTACAATGAAAAATAAAAATTCCGCCTATATAATATAGGTACGGAGGGAGTACATCATTTACTCTTATAGCTAGCACTATGGGAGAGGGCATCCCTTCCCTATCCCTCAATATCCCTCAAAAAGCCAAAAAAAACCATCCAATATGGTCTTCCATATCCCTACATGTGTAGGGATATCCCACCCTTTCCCTACAAGGAGGATCACATCTGATCCCTCTTGTACGGAAGGGAAATCACACGCCTACTCAGTAGCCGTATAAATTTACACTTTACGGATACTGAGTAGCCGTTTCTGGTTTTTAAAGTTTTACCTTAAAACTTTCCTTTTTCACTTTTTTTTTTTTTACTAAAAGTCTTTTTTACCTATTATATCTTCTTTTTACCTATTATATATCTTTTTTTTTTACTTTAAAATATCTTTTTTTACCTAAACAAATATATTCCCATATAAAAAAAACTGGAGAAAAAAATACGGCTACTGAGTAGCTGTTTGACACTATTCATACGGCTACTCACCGAGTAGCCGTACAGTGTAGGGAAGGGAAAACAGGGCACCATAGTGAGACTGCCTTCCCTGTGCTATCCCTTCCCTACATATGAGGGATATGGAATGGATGGAGGGAACCATAGTGTTAGCTCTTATGATTCACAAAGGTTACTAGCCATATGTTTTATAGTGGTTATACAAGTTTCTTTGGACAGTTCTTCAACGACCATGAAAAATTATTTAGTTTTAATTTTATTTTATGGATCTAACCAAAAGAAAGTGGGATTGTTGATTTTAAAGATTTTTTGTGTTCTTAATTGTATATAGTGAATTTCTGTTAAAAAATAAAAAATTTGTACATAGTGAATACAAAGTCAAATGCTCGTGTAGTTGTAGTAGGTGACAGTAGAACTTGTAAATCATGTTTCTAACTGCCGATGTTTAAAAAAAATATCATGTGATTATATATTCTACTATAAGGATTTTATTAGCATTTGATTTTTTTAACATTTACATTTTTAGCATAAAAATGGTCCTAAAGATTATTTTAACATTAAATTTGTCTTTATGATCTTAGTTAGGATGAAATCCAATAAATGTAAATTCATAAATAACAGAGGTTACACAACTTAGGATCGTCGGATGTAACGTTTGTCTCTGAGAATGTTATCTGGCCGTTCAAAGCTCTAAAACCCTTTCTGTTTTGTATTATACTAAAAATAACCCGAGCCGTAACGGCATGGCATGAGGCCAACATATAAGTATAGTAAATATCTAATAAAAATATATTGAAAAGGAGTAACTCGACATATATTTAATTAACAATTAAATCTTCTTAGGCTCAATTCCACGTATAAGAACTTATGGACCTGGAAGTTTCATATGAATAATTTTTTAAGTTGGTTTAAAGGCCAACTGATTTAAGAATAATTACTTAATTTAATAGTCAAATTGTTTTATCGTGTTATACTATATTATTTTTGATGAACATAACCAAAACTACATAAGCTCGATCAGACTTGGATTAAAATACAATATCTTTAAGACTATATCATCAGTTCGTTTAACAATCTTTTGCATTTTAATACCAATTCATTTTACTAAATAAAAACCATGTAAATAGTCGTTATTTGGTTTATTTGATAAAGAATTCTTACATGTAATTAATTTTATCTTGAAGAATAATTTTTTGATCCACCTCTGGTTTCTTCCTACAAACATACAAAATGAGGGAGGGCATAACATGATCAGTAGAGAAATTCCTACCAACGCACAAAAAGTATTTTATTTTTGTTTCAATTCTACTTGATTGACAAAGCTTGATTAATTTTTGTATAATAATAATCATAAATCGTATTGTGTTTATAACCGTGAAAGATAAAAAGAAATTTTCTTAAAACAAATGAGGAAATCCGATCAATTTATATTATGAATTTATGACCCTAATTACGAAGGAACTAATCAATTTAGATTCATAACAAAATAGGTGAAAACTTTTATATCCGTCGAATATCTTTGGCTGGGATGAGACGACTGGGATGGACGGATACAACGTTGGTTTCTCAAAATGTTATCTATCTGTCCAATCTCAAAAGCCTCTTCTGTTTTGTATTATAGAAGATGGGCTCGACGTTAACCAAACTTTCTGACCCCACTATTTTGGTAAACTGTCACTGACTTGATCGATTCTCCTATTGAAATTACTAAAGCTACCTATCATTGATAAAATAGTATGTGTTGGCCAATGAACAAAACCCTAAGATAACATCTTCCTATCTTCTCCCCACAACTACCGCATTCCCTCTTATTCTTCCTTCTTCTTTTTCTTCATCTTCTTTAACTTACCAACATCACCAAATCACCACCATGTCATCTCATAACTCTAGTTTAAGCGCAAACATTTATTTACGATCAATCTCATAAACAAAGATAATAATCATAAAACCCATTTTGATTTCAGTTTTTGATTTTAATCTGATGTTATTTTCATTTATCTTTCTTTTTTCTCATTTTGCAATAATAGCAGTAGCAATAACAACGACCAACAGAAGCGTCAGAAATCCTTTAAATGGTGATCTTATTGTTGTTTCTGATGAGTCCTGAACTCGTTATTAGTAGAATCATGGAAGAAGTTCTTTTTCAGCAGTTTCACCACTAGATTTTAGTTTGATGTAATTTCAATTTTCAATTTGATGTTGTTGGAATTTTTCTAAACCAGGATTCTTCATATGGGGAAGAACATGGATCAGCTAACTTAGTACACTGACTCACAACTTAAGTACATTGGTTCAGAGACTTAACGGTCTTTTAAAATGGCATATAACTGCCACGTGTCAACAAAAATGTCCGTTAACTTTTTTTTTTTAAACGTAACAGAAAATGTCAATTTTGACCTTATTCAGACCTATACTGATTAGAAAATGGAATTGCTAACATCAATTTTTTTGCATGACAAGACATATCAAGTTTCGCTCTGCCCTCTTTCCTCCCCCAACGGCTATTTTTCTTCATCCTCTCTTCTCCTTTGTTATTCTTCCTCAGCTGTTATGAACACTGAGTAATCCTCCCCATCTGGATTTCGTCCAACGCCAGATGGGGATCAAGCAATGGGATAAACTAACATCTATTGTTGGCTATGATTCTACTCAATTTTAAAGCCTGAAAATCTGGGATCTTTCTTATGCATTCTTACCATTCATCCTTTGCATATCCTGAATCGGCATTCTAATTCATTCATCCTTGCATACTTTTTGCCTCATGTTTCATACCTTTTGTGGTTCTCTTATTTTGATGCTAATCTTTTGACTTATATGCTTGATACAATTAGCTCCTGTGTCTGTGATCTTATTTTTCCTCATCTTTGTTGGGTGGATTTGTGCTTTAATTTTTACTGGGATGTCAGTATTGATCTTTGTTTAATTAGGTTCCAACCTTGGATTAAGTTAAAATTCGATTATGTTGATTGTCATGTTAATTTAAGAAACTAGAAAAGGATTTCCATATTCATTAGATTCCGGAATACTGATTACATTAAGAACTAGCAATCTTGACATTAAACAAACTAGGCACTAAGGAAAATTGGAGGAAAACATAAACTAAAATGGTAGATTATCAGAAACTTCTTCTAATCCAGCCTTTTCTTCTTATTCTTCTTCCTCTGAATCTTCAACTTCTATTAATCCGTCGTTCCGCTCATGCTGGCATATTGCAGATTTGTCATGTACATAGGCATAGTCCATCCCTAGAGGATATTCCGTTAGAAAATAATTTGCGGTCACCGGAACACCGATGGCTAGCCTAGTGTGGAGATCCTTAATAACTTGTTTACCTAGTCTCTCTTTCTCCTCCCTGCTCAAATTGCACAAAGCCAACCGATGTGCTTGTGCTGGATACATGAATGCTTCTCAATTGCATATGTTGCACCGATAGTATTGCATGTGATGGAGTTGTCCTTCCTGACAACGAATTACCTTAGTAGAAGAAACTGGTACCCCTAATGGAATTCTAAAGTGGTTACAGGCCATTTTCTAAAACTTTTTTCTTTTTTCTGCTTTGCCTACTTCTTTTCTGAACTGTGGTATTGTATTGTTATAAGAAAGTGACTTATATAGTACAATGTAATCGTAGAGTTTCTCCTCTCTTTTAATGCTCTTAAATCTCTTTACGTTTGGTTTTATCTAGTCTCAGACGTCTTATCTTCTTGTGTTCTTCGAATCTCAGTAATGGGTTTGATTAGTGACTTGCCTTTCATTTATTAGATACAGGCTAATGTAGACATTGAGTGGATCCTTCACCTTCTAAGACTTGACCTTTAGAATTGTGAAATGAATATCAGTGTTTTACTCCCTAGGCTTCTTGCTTTCTTATTGAGCGGTGCGGCAATCTATCTTTTAGGTCTCTCTAACATCTCCGTCTGTTGACCTAGTTTAGAAAACGTATGAACTTTTCCCTGCTACGCATTAATTCTCTGTTGCTCTGTGCCAGCCAACTGGCTCTTATCACCATTTAATGTATGATTCATGCTTATTCCTAGGAATTCATAGAAACTGTCATCTTTTGCATGATTTATCTTAATTTGTGTTGTCAAATTTTGATTGGCGGAGGATTATTTGAATTACTTTTTCCTTTGTTTCATCCTTTTGCTCAGATGTGGATTCAAGAATGAATGGGATTGGTGTAATCACATTTGTTGACTGATTCTGCTCTTTAAGATTGGAACCATATTGGTCAATGTTAAACCGATTGTCCGAATCAGTTACCGAAATTCTAAGCCCTTCAGAAGAAGAAAATGATTGAAAATCTGGGACCGACAGCTTGAATGCAGATTTTAGTTGATTTAAAGGAGTAGCCAACATTGAATGCAAAGGATGCTTGTGTGAATGCAATGTATTATCATGAGATGCAATGATGGAAGATGCAATCGATTCAGATGAGATAGGGGAAGGAAGATTTTCCTGAGCATCTTCATAAGGAGAAGAAGAAAAAGATAGTCTTTTGTTAACTAGAATAGGTTCTGGTTCTATCCTAGTATTGGTCTGATTGAGAAGAACCGGATCTACAAATGCATCTAAAGACAAGTTGGTTTCGATCTAAACCATTGAGGTTATAACTCGGCGCGTCTCCGAGTTGCCCGATCCTGCCGACTCAGAGCAATTGCCATGAATGGGAATGAAGTTTTCAAGCAGATTAAACGGGTAAGTTCTCTTTCCTAGAATAGAGTTAGATGCTTCTGGCATATCTTCATCATAAGTTACCGGCCCCAAAACCTCATAATTATGATCAGCTAAAGTCGAAGCATTGTTCTGTTGCTCAGCCAGTGGATATTCTTCTCCAAACAACTCACCTAATGTTTCTCTATTCCCTGGGATATCTAAGAAAGCTTTGACTGGTTCCATGTTTCCATGAGCATCAGTATTATCTTGAGGATTCCAAATCTGAATAGGGGTATTATCAAGCCAGATGATATCTTCGGCCGGACCAGGAGAATGCATTGAAATATCATAAATATCCTCCAAAGGTATGTGCTGGAGAACGGCACAATGAGAAATTTTATGACCAAAACGAGAGCAGTGAGAACAGAACTTGGATGGGAGATTATGGCAAGTGAAGATTAGCTCTCTAACTGGGTATTGCTCAACCTTAACTAAAAGCTTCATTACAAGGGGTTTTTCAATGTTCACCCAAACAAGAACTCTAGGTTCGCAGTCGAAACTACCTTTTTCAACTCGACTAACAATTCCTATTCTGCTAGCAATAAGACCGATACATTCTCCAAATCTATGTTCATGCCTTGAGTTTGAGATACTATCCCAAAGAGGAATTTCCTTAACTGCTTCATTAGTGATTTGCATACCTTGGAAAGCTGATCTTGCAGATATAACATTTTCATATGGGTACCAAGGGCCATTCAAGGCTATCCATTTTAAATAATCCGTTGTACGGAAAGTAATGATAAAAATATTAGGATCCACTTCACGAATTTGAAAACCAATATTTAGACCCCAAAAGTGACGAAGAACTCCTCTCATGTCTTCAGTTTTATACACCTCAGTTGAGAAAATCCTAGCTAAGATATTATTGTCTTTAATGACGAACTCCCTCATTAAGGCTGGAGGAGTTAGTAAAATTCATACATTCGTGTAGTATGCATATCTTTGAGCCACATAAAGGCCACTTAAATGCTTGTAGAGGTTGTAATTACTCATAATGGGGAAAAGAAGAAGCTAAGAAATAATCAGATGAGTATTCAAAAACATCAAGAGATGAAAGGAAAAGAGATAAAGACAGGTAACCCTTAATTTTCTTGAAATCCTAAATTACTTTGCTATAATCCATGCTTTTTCTATATTTGTATGTTTCTTGATTGTTCTGTATTTCCTCTTCAGTTATTTTTAGTTTAATTTCATCATTTTAGCATGAAAATTATAGCCTGGAATGTTCAAGGGTGTGGAAACCCCTTTACCCAAAATCATCTCAACCAACTTATCAATGGAGATAAACCGGAAATATTATTTCTATCAGAAACTAAGTCTAAGAAATACCTAGTTAAAAATCTCCTTAAGGACTACCCCAATATTCATATAGTTGATCCTATAAGACAAGCTGGAGGTCTAGCTCTTGCTTGGGTTGATGGTTTTTCCTTTGATATTGTTCAGTGGAATTTGAACATGATCAATATAATTGTTCAGACTAACTCTGAATCTAAGAAATGGTTGCTGACTTGTTTTTATGGAAGCCCCTACCCTCACAATAGAAAAGAGGCTTGGGATTTTCTCTTAGAAATCTCCTATCAAGTTGATAAAAATTCCATGCCATGGGTTCTACTAGGGGATCTTAATATGATTTTTAGTCAAGATGACAAGTTAGGAGGACTACCTTTTAAGAAAAATGATAGTGAATATTATCATAATATCATAATACACTTGGAACAATCTCAGAGAGGTAGGGACAAATATCCAAGAGAGACTTGACAGAACAGTTGCTAATATAAAATAGAGTTCTATGTTTGTTAATGCTGAGCTTTCTCATCTAGTTGTAGCAGGCTCTGACCATTGTCCTATAGCTTTAAACTTAGATATTAGTAGTACCAAATCCTCTTACACTTTTAAGTTTTATGACACTTGGCAAAATGAATGTTCTTGTGTTCAAACTATCAAGAATTCTTGGGATCATTCTATTAGAGACAACCCTGCTGAGTCTTTGATCTTGAACCTCCAAACCCTTCAAACTAACTTAGATTATTGGAAGAAAAATATTTTTGTCCTTCCTTCCAAACACATTAAACAAACTCTTTCCCAAATTGATGCTCTAAATAAGTCTAGTTTTATATTCAAAAAAAGCAGAAAAGATAAAAGAAAAACTTGGTCATCTAGAAAATCTTTATGCTACTCAAGAAGCCATAGCAAAACAGCAATCTAGAGATAACATGGTTAGTCTAGGAAAAAAAAATACCAAATATTTTCATACTAAAACTATGAAGAGAAGGAAGTGGAACAAAATTGAATGTCTCAATAAGAGTGATAATACAATCACCTTCAAAAGAGAAGAAATGCATAAATCCTTATTGGATTATTTCTCAAACCTTTATTCAGCTCCATCTCCCCCCCCCCCACCCACCCCCACACCCCCCAGCTCCTAACCCTTTGTTATTTCAGCATATTCATCCTTGTATCTCCCTTGAGGAGAACTTTTCCCTAAACTCCATTCCATCTGCTGAGGAAATCTGGTTAGTCATAAAAAAACTTAAAACCTAATAATTCACCAGGACCAGATGGTTTTCCAGCTAGTTTCTTTAAACTAAACTGGGAAACTGTAGGTGAACAAGTGGTTCTTGCTATTAAACATTTCTTTGAACAGGGATCCTTCATCCTGACTTCAATAAAACCTTTCTTTTCTTAATTCCTAAGAGTAAACATCTTAAAGATCCTAGTGGTTTTAGACCTATTAGACTTTGTAACACTATATATAAAATTATAGCTAAAATTCTTTCAAATAGGATTAAGCCTCTTCTAAATACTATCATCTCCCCTTTCCAAGCTGCCTTTCCATCTAAAAGGCAAATTTCTGATAACATTATCATTGCACAAGAAATAATTCATTCTTTTAAAAAAAAGAAAGTGAAACATGCTGGAAAGGGTATCGAGATAGACATGTCAAAGGCTTTTGATAGAGTAGATTGGGAGTTCTTGTTAAATTCCATGAAAGCCTTTGGTTTTAACAATAACTTTTGTAACTTAATTCATCAATGTATTTCAACTTCCTCCATTGCAGCTCTGCTCAATGGTAGTCCAGGTGAATAGTTTAAACCAATGTAGTTAATCTCGGCCGAGATGGCCGAGATACCGCCGATAATATCGGTTTCGGTGTTTCACCGAGATGCCGATATTGCCGGTATTGGCCGATATTTCGCCGATATTGGCCGATATTTCACCGGTATTCACCGAAATATCGTGTCTCGGTACTCGACCGATATTCACCGAAATCCGATATTGACTACATTGGTTTAAACCATCTACGGGGCTTAGGCAAGGGGATCCTATTTCTCCTTACTTATTCATTATTTGTATGGAAATTTTTTCCAGGTTGCTAATATCAAGTGAACAAGAAAAACTAATCAATGGAGTCAATATAACTCCTAAAAACAGTCCAATTTCTCATATTTTTTTTGCTGATGACTGTCTTTTATTCATCAGAGCAGACTTTAGAGAATGCCATAACATTCTATCTCTTATTGAATCCTTTGGCAAGGCTTCAGGTCAGCTTATTAATTTTGAGAAAACAGGGTTTTCTTTAGTAGAAAAGTTCAACCAAAACATCAACGAATGATTAGTAAAGTCCTAAAAATCAAGAAAATTAACCCCAAAGACTCTTACTTAGGAACCCCTCTCTTTATTAGTAAAGCCAAAATTAAACTTTTTGAAGGTCTGGTAGAAAATATGGAACACAAAATACAAGGTTGGATGGGTAAATTCTAGCCCAAGCTAGTAAACTGATTCTTAATAAATCAACTTTGGCAAGTATGGCCAGCTATCAAATGAGCCGTTTCATCTTACCTAAAAAAATCACTAACAAAATTGATGCTTTACAAAGGGACTTTTGGTGGGGCAAGGAAACAGATTATAAAGGTTACTATCCTAAATCTTATTCTTGCCTCTGTAAACCAAAAAGTAAAGGTGGTATAGGTTTTAGGAATGCTCATAAATTTAACATTGCCATGATAACTAAACTAGCTTGGAGATTACTAACTGAGCCAAATTCCCTATGGGTGTCTCAATTAAAGCCTAGATACTTTAGAAATACCTCTGTTTTCAAAGCCAAAATCCCACCAACTAGTTCTTGGATATGGAAATGTATAAGCAAGGGCATACACCTAATTGAACAAAACAACATTTGGGAAATTGGGGATGGTAACAGTACTAATATTTGGGACGATATATGGATACCTAATTTGGAAAGTACCCTTGGGAGCTTAAGAACTCCTAGTAACTCTCATTTAACACTTTTGAAGGATCTATTTGATCCTTCCACTAAGAAGTGGAACTCTGTTTTAATTCTTGAAATATTTCCTAAAAATATTGCTAAGAAGATCATCAATATTAGAATAGCTAGCAACAAACCTGATACTCTGAGATGGATCCTTACAACTTCTGGTATCTATTCAGTGAAATCCATGTACAATAAACTTATTGAAAGAACAGCAAATCACTATGACCTAGGACAATCCGCTTCTTTTTGGAACAACTTGTGGAAACTTAATATGTCACAGAGAATCAAAAATTTTGCTTGGAAGTTACATGGTGCTCTGTCAACAAATTTACAACTGTCCAAATTTATGGACGGTGTTCATCCTAACTGCACTTTTGGATGTAATACAGCTGAAACCATAGAACACCTACTAATTTCTTGTCCTTATACCAAGTCTGTGTGGGCTATATAGCCAAATCCTATAACTCTTAATTCAGATAGTACAACTTCTTTTTTAGAATTTGCAAGGCAGGGATAAGGAGATTAGATTCTGTCATACCTATTGAAATAATTTTGACAAAAGCTTGGTTGATTTGGAAGGAAAGATGTAACAGAGTTTTTGAACAAAAACAACAAACCAAAACTCAAACCAAAACCAAAACTCCACTAATGACAACTCGAAGATACAGAACTGGTTTTTGCCTAAAAGTTCACAGTTGAAGCTTAATATCGATGCTGCTTGGATTTCCTTAGATTTGCCTGCAGGTTTTTATTTAATTCTCAGGAATGATGCAGGAGATTTCGAGCTTGGCAGGGCAGGATCGTTCACAGCCTCTTCCTCTGAAGAAGCGGAAGAATAGGATTACTATAGGGAGCAAACTGGGCAGTTGAAAAAGGTCTGTCCAATTTCACAGTGGAAGGAGACTGCAAGAATCTGTTCGACTACTTAAATGGAAAAGCTTCTCAAATAGGTTGGCAGAATAGAACTATTATGGATGAAGTTAAGGAAAAATTCTCTCAGTGTCAAAGCTTTTTGGGTTTTTATTTAGTTCCAAAAACAGCAAACAATGTAGCTGATGTCTTAGCGAAATAAGCTAAATCTTTTAAAAACATCTTAAATTGGAGACTTGTACCTCCCTCTTGTATTAAATATGCTATAGCAGATAAATCAAATGTTAGGGATGCTTCTAATAGCCTAACATTAGATGACTCTACTCAAATTGTTGTAAGGGATACTAACTCCCTAAGTTAGTCTTTTGGAATGCATTTAACTTAAAAAAAAAAAAAAAAAAAAAAGTTTTTGCATGAGACACAACATGCCGAAAAACAACATAAGCCTTGGCCATCAAGAATTTTGCCGAATGTGCTTTGGAATTGAATGCACAAAATATCAAAATCTGTTTAGACCATAAAAAAATAGTTTTTTTTTTTCCACCCGAATAGAAAGCCGTTTAGCTATTAATGGTTACACGCTCTCACACCTAGCAGCATTACCAAACAGAAAACGCTCTCACACCTAAACCTGTTTTTTTTTACAGGTTTTTTTTCCAATAAACCCTAAATCTCAAAATTCTTAATGATTTCTCTAGCCGTTTCTGGCTAATCTGGGGGTTCGGCCAACCCATTCAAGCACAGATCTATGTTTCGATCAAATTAATCTTCATATCACAGAACCTCTTCCTTAAATCCCTAATTTGTTTCCTCTTTAGAAGTTTCTAACCTAATTAGCGATGTACATCATTACTGCTTTGATACATCTAATTTCTTCCTAATTGAAAGATGATATCGAGTGCAGTGCGATTTCAGTCGCTTTCGGGTCTCCCCTCACAACTTCTAAGATCGAGACAGAGGTCAATCACCTTTAATAGGTATGGTCTTTCAATACTTTTACTTGGAATTGGGTTTTCTTATCAATTCATTCGAGTTCATTGCGTATAGGAGTTTCATAAATTTCTCTTCAGAGATTGGTTTTTTTTCTATTGGATATACTGTTGGCTGTTATAATTCCTAAGCAGCTGCCTGGAACTACTTTACACTTGCCTTATTTTGAACTATGAACACCCCTTTCACATCTTTGCCTGAACTCGCTTGTTTGTCTGAAAGTTCCCAATGCGTTGTTTTTTCATTGTCTGAGTCTTACCTTACTTACTTCTCTCAATCCTCCTTATTACACCCTCATACTCATCATGCCCTGTGCCTATTTATACCAACTCTTTCACCTGATTGTGATATTATACCTCAAAATCCCCTTTAACAATTATCTTTTCAATTGCTCTCTTTATCTTTTGTATCATCTTTGTTGCTGTTTGTTACTCTCTGTAACCATGCCGTCTATTTGGAATGGTAACCTCGATCAACTAATCAATATGCTTCAATACTCCATGAGATTAGACACTGGTAGGAACTTGAATATCAATCAAGACCCAAATAACCAACTGAATGTTCCACATAACCTTTGGAGACATTGTATTATTGGAGGGTTTTTTACCTTACACGGTGTAAATGCATGGCATCTGCGTTGTGCATTGCGAAGAATATGGAGAATCAGGGGAGGTCTTTCTGTGAAGCAAACTGGTATAGAATACTATCTCATTCGTTTTGAATGGTACCATGAATTTGTAAGAGTTGTTCGAACTGGATCAAGAGCTATTATGAATGATACTTTTATGTTGAGTGTATGGCATGAAGATCAACCTATTCGTGAAGTACACTTAACTCATGTGAAGTTGAATATTACTATAAGAGGATTGACCTTAGATCAATTGGAAAAGTTTGATCATATCATAGGGTATGTATATGACATGGGAGAAATTATAGCTTTTGATCCACCAAGACTTGAAGACAATGAATTATATGCTATGACAAAAGAGAGTTACAATGAACATCTTCAACACTTTAAGAGCAGAAACTCTTGCTGACAATGGCAGAGGCGGAATCAATACACTTACTTTTGAGTATCACGACCTGCCTTACAACTTCTGTATTTTCTGCCGCCGACTTGGTCACAGACAAGAAGCCTGCGCACAGTATCTTCAAGCTCAGACCCTCATCCAACGTGGTTATCAACTTCCAGCACCACCAGCTTTATATCCACCTCTGCACATGGAAGAACATGATGGCATGGAGAATTTGGAAGATGATGCAGATGATGAACATGGATTATTCGCAAGTGATAATGATTCTCATAGCAGCCATAACTCAAAGAGCCACCAATAAAACGAAATGAACATCGGGGACTATGATGAAGCCATCATACCTGGAGACAATGAAGAAAGTCCAATGAAAATCCTTAAACCGGATTCTCCCATCTTTGTTGCGAACCCACATCAATGGAATGATCTCGATTACAATCACAATGAACCTTATATCAATCCTCAACCTTATGAAATCACCTGGATACCTAACCATACCCCATCTGCCAAAAGACCAAACCCTAGCCACTATCTATACAACTTTTTGCCGGAAAATTTAGAAGAGTTTCAACCAATGGACCTGTTCCCAACTGGCAATTCAGATACTACAGCTGCATCTTCATCAAGAGCACATCTCTGGCCTACAATTGATGATTACAAGGCATGGATGATTAGTGAACCTGATCCAAAGCGACGAAAACGTTACCAAGAGCTAGCGCTGAAGAACCCAACGGTATTAGTGGACATTTATCATGCTGCCACTACTGCTCCACCAGATTCACCACCTGTTAGGCCAGATTCTGTACCAGTTGACATATGGGAATCTCTAGGGTATGAAGAACAAGCGAATGCAGCTAAGGAAGCGGCCAATGAAGAACAAGAAACTCTTTTTCCTGGTGATTACAAAGGCAAGAGAATTCTAAAGAATCAGTAATATACCACTACTGTCTTGATCGATAGAAGATTATATGATCCATAAATGATGAACGCTTGTATTGGGTTGGCCACCCTGTTTTTTTAACCTGTTATAGTCCTAATAGGCAGTTTTTTTTTTTTTTTTTTTTTTCTTAGTCAAGTGTCAGTTCATTAGGGTGTCCTCTTTTTAGTTGTATTCAGTTCTAATATTTCGCATTAGCTGCTTATTTCAGTTTGGATTTTCTGCAGTTATTTCTTTTAGAGTGTTATAGTGTGTCGGCATTTCCTTTTCTTAGTTTCTTTCATAGTTTGTCCTAGTTTACTTTAGTGGTCTTTAGTTGTTAATTTGTTAGTGTCTGTTTAATAGTCTTGTAATAAGTGTGTGTTGTTTTAGTGTGCTTCTAATCGTGTAAGTTGTCTGTAATAGAGTGTGGTTTGCTGTGTTGTTTTTAACTTTCTGTGGGCTTGTTTCTTGTTGTTTTCTGTTGGGCCTAAAATAACCAATTGATACACTTCAAGACTTATATACGAAGCCCACAGTTTCTGCTTTCGGAACTACCACCGACTTCTGCACAAAGGCAGTACTGACAACTAGAAGGACTATCGACATACAACGGATTTTCAATTACGTTTAACTGAGGCGGTACAACACCAACAATTTTTCGTACATCAAGAGTTACAACAAGCAGAATTGGAGCTAGTACAATTGCACCATCCGAGTCAACTATGGCTAGTAATATATCTATACTAGCTTGGAACTGTCAGGGTATTAACCAAGATACCACAATACAGCATTTACGCGGAGTAATATCAACACAGAGGCCGGATATGGTGTTTCTCTCGGAAACTCTTGCGTCTGAAAACCATATGAACTCAGTTCAAAGGACCTTACGTTTCGACAACAGTTTTACTGTCCCGAGAATAGGACACAGAGGTGGTCTGTGTCTAATGTGGAAGCACATACTACAGGTGCAGATCCTGCTTCACTCTCAAAGTTATATTCATGTGCTTGTTACACCGCAACCTCCAGCAATTCCTTGGTTCTGTACCGGAATGTATGGTCCCCCTCACCCAGCTGCCAGATGGGATTTATGGAACAACTTCTCTGATATTTTCCAACCTTCGTCATTGCCTTGGGTACTGATCGGAGACTTCAATGATGTCATCCTACAATCCGAAAAGAAAGGAGGAAGGCCGGTAACATATGCTCAAACTCAACCGTTCTTAAATATGATCGACATAGCAGGATTGATAGACCTCGGCTTCCAAGGCGATCCATACACATGGACAAATCGTCAACAAGGCGAGGACTTTATCATGGAACGGTTAGACAGAGCCATGGCAAACCAAAGATGGAGAACGACCAACCCCCATGCAGCTGTCATACATCTTCCACGAATCGCATCGGATCACGCTCCTATCCTTCTTAGAACCAAACAATTGAATTGGAGAAATGAGAAGACTTATAAATTTGAACACCTCTGGTTATCCCACCCTAATATCCACCACATTGTCAATGGTGCTTGGGCAAGAGCGTCTGATAAGGAGCCGACGACCGACCTTCAAATCAAACTCATCAATACTGCGAACATCCTCACGCAATGGAATAAGGAAACTTTCGGTCATCTTCCCACCATGATAAAAACATCCATGACACAGATACAATTTGCGCAACATCAATGTGCAATTCAAACAGGTACGATATTAACTCATTGGATACAACAAGAAAAAGAACTTCGCGAATACCACTTATCCCTATTGCAGTATCACGCCACATACTGGCAACAACGGTCAAGAATTCAATGGCTCCAATCTGGCGATAGAAATACATCTTTTTTCCACACAACTGCTACTATACACAGAAGTTGCAACACCATACAACAATTGCGCGATCAAAACGGTAATTGGGCCTTTGAAAAAAACCAGATCATTGACCTGCTGTTACAACATTTCACCAATCAATATACGGCACCAAATACCAGACTAGATGACCGGTTATTCTCCACGATCTCCCCTCGGTTAACAACAAACCAGTGCACTACGCTAGACCAAGCTATAACGGAAGAGGAAATAAAAGAAGCACTTTGGTCGATCGGATCAGAAAAGGCCCCGGGACCGGATGGATTCACAAGTAAGTTTTTCAAAGTTTTTTGGGATATCACTAAATCCCAACTTATTGCAATGGTCCGGGAATTCTTTGAGAATTTTAATATGCATCCCCTGATGAATCACACAAACCTCACACTCATACCAAAAGGGGAACACCCAACAACTGCATCCCAATTTAGACCTATTGGTTTATGCAATGTTACCTACAAAATCATAGCCAAAATCTTGGTAAACCGGCTACGACCTCTATTGCCGTTTCTTATTAGCCCCTACCAAAGTGCCTTTGTACCTCAAAGATCGATTCAGGATAACATAGCCATAGCCGGGGAACTGTTCCATTACATCAGAACCTCCCCCATAACCAAAGAACCAAAAATAGGCCTTAAATTAGATATTCAGAAAGCCTATGACAGCTTGGATTGGGGATTCGTAAAGAGAACTTTTACAAATTTGGGTTTTCCAGAGAAGTTTATCCAATATATCATGTTATGTATCTCCACAGTAACGTACTCCGTCAATGTTAATGGCACTCCACATGGATATATATCACCTTCTCGAGGAATAAGACAAGGAGACCCGTTATCACCATATGTATTTATTATCTGTGCGGAGGTCCTTTCAACAAACTTGGCGCATCTGGAACACACAAACAACATTTCAGGATTGAACATCTCAAAGAAAGCACCACCAATACTTCACTTGATGTATGCTGATGACTTGCTTCTAACATTCAAAGCATCCAGAAGAAATTGTACTCAACTCAAACAACTACTTACTGCTTATTCGGACTCAGCTGGACAGCACATAAATCTCAGCAAATCTAGTATAATACATCATCCTCGGCTTGACCCCAATGCCATTGGTGAAATCCAAAGCTTCTTTGACATGCCGGCTACATCAACACCACCACTGTATTTGGGAGTTCAATTCAAAAGTGGAAGAACATCGGCACATATTTTTCGCCCATTACTACAAAGAATGGCACGCAAAGCAAAGGGTTGGAAAACAAAATGCCTTAATCAAAAAGGAAGGTTAGTACTCATAAAAACTTCTCTATTACCTACTGCTAATCACGTTATGCAGACAAACCTTCTACCGATGCAAGTTCACAAGGAAGTAGATAAAATTACTAGGAATTTTTTCTGGGGCCATGATGCCTCAACAAAAAAACTACACCCCATGGGATGGGATAAATTGTCGAAACCCATAGCCGAAGGGGGCTTGGGAATTCGGAAAAGCTTAGACCACAACAAAGCTCTACTACTCAAGCGAGTTTGGCAAATTCATGATCAACCAGATTCAATTTACTCATCAATGTGTAGGGCTAAATATTTCAACAATGAACCTTTTCTCCATTTCAACCATCCCCCCCTTCCCCTACCACGGCTAGCCCAATATGGAAACAACTTATATCCCTTCTCTCTAGTATCACACCACATTTCTTTCACAAAATAGGCACAGGAAATTCAATCCGGACTACTTCAAATTGGATACCGGATCATCCCCCCCTCGACCAAAACCATTGCCAAAATTTCCATTTCGTGTCTGATCTTATAGATGCCACTTCAAATGCTTGGATCCATGACCGATTGACTCAACTACCACAATCGGCTAGACTCCGGATTGTCAACATTCACCTTCCGCAAGATGGTCCCCCAGACAAAATTATCTGGCCTTACACAAAATCTGGAAAGTATACAGTTAGCTCAGGGTACCGTATGCTCACTAACCAAACCAACACAAACCCTTCTATGAATCAGCTACAACCTTCAACCCACATATGGACATTAAAATGCCCCCCAAAAATACAGCTTTTCTTGTGGAAAGCTATTAATGAAGGCTTACCTACCTTCACTCTACTATATAAAATTCACATTATTACTTCCAACCTATGTCCTAGATGTAATTTATCTCCAGAAATAGCTGAACATATACTCCTCACATGTCGGTTCGCCAAAGAAGTATGGGACATCCGCTTCAACCATCATGAAACAGAACCTTCCTTTCAACACCAAAGACCCCCACTACTAAACCCATCAACCACCATAAACGAATTACTAAAAATTAAACATACCTCAGAAGCAACAACTTCCTTTTGCTTCACCTTGTGGGCACTTTGGTTAGCTAGGAACGATCTGATTTATGGAAGGAAACATAAGCCTCCTTCCGATATAGTCAAATTGGCAAACCACATGCATCAGGAATACAAGTGGGCAACTTCAGTACTCCCTCCACCACTCCCTGGCATGACTGCTACAACACAGGACGCCTTATCACGCCAGATGACTACAAAGATTCAAGTTGGATGGAAACCACCGGAACAACATTGGATCAAAATCAATACTGATGGAGCTGCCCGCGGCCACCCGGGACCCGCGGGGGGAGGTTTTATCTGCAGAGACTCGACAACCACAGTTATTGTCGCAATGGCCCAACCTTTGGGGATCACAACAGCGCTGCTAGCAGAGACATGGGCTCTACTCATGGCATTGAGAACGGTCACGCTCTACCAATGGACTAAAATCTATATTGAATCAGATTCACAGACCCTTGTTCATTTCGTCAAACAAAAGGCAGATCCTCCATGGTACCTGCGAGACATGATTGTTGAGATCATCAAAAGACTAGAGGAAATTCCCCATCACAAAATTCTACACAATTATCGGAAGCAAACCAAGCAAAATGATACTCTCGCTAATCATGCGGCGGATAATAGTCAACAGGGAGTATTGCAAACTAAAATTTGGGAATATACAGTTCCTGATTTCTTGACACAAAATGTATTAAACGACACCAGGGGAATAACTTTCCCACGTGTAATTCCACTTTAATAAAATAAAACTACTTGCTTCAAAAAAAAAAAAAAAAGCTATTAATGGAGGACAAAGATAATTTTAAATTATATTCTTATTTTTTGGGTAATGAGATCTGTAAATATTAAATATATGCATAGGGACTTAATGGTGAACTTGGTCTGTATATAAACGGGTTGTTTTGTAGAAACTAACTCCATCTTAGTATCATGAAAAGCGAAATATTGGAAGGAATTATAAAGGGAGAAATCATGATGTATAATTTCCCCTGCTAGTTTGAGATGTGCCTCAATTATTTGATGTCTATCATTTTCTTCACCTACCTAGAAGAGAGAGATAAGGGGTGTCTAAAAAGGGTGAAAGTAGAAAGTTACTCTTGCTATTAAAACTTAAAAAATTAAATCAAATCTATTAAATTCCACTATCGTTTGTATTTTTCTATCAATCCATTTTTGTTGCTGATTAGGTTTTTGGTTAATTTATAAATTCAAATTATTTCAAAAGTTTTGTTTTTATAAATTTATCCAAATTCGGCTGATATAAATGTCCACATTAGCCGATTCTGAATAACCGACAAATCTACACATACTCGTTGGCCAATTGTTTCTGATGTTCTCCGTGGTTAAAGAACATCAATCCAAGATCGGATAATGTGGAATTCATATAGACAATTTCGGATTATAGGAAATACCCGTTTTTCCGTTAATTTTTTAAGCTACCATGGGTGGGTATGAGTATAAACATTTGTGATTGTTGATGTTCTTATGACATAATAGATCATAGAATGAGTATGAAGAAGAGGACCACCAGTGTCCCATTTACTGTTTGTCGATGACTGCTTAATATTCACCAAGGCAACCATACATAATGTCAACAGTTTGCTGGATGATATCAATGAGTTCAGTAATAATTCAGGCCAACAAATAAGTTTTTAAAAATCCTTGGTTTACATCTTTGGTAATCTCCATGATAGGCACTGCAAAATGCTCTCCAGAAGAATGAAAGTACAAAAAATGGAGGTAGGTGAAAAATACTTGGGTATTTCTCTTTTCCTTAACAGGAAAAAAACTTCTTCCTTTACTAGTATTGTGAAAAACATGAGACACAAATTACTCAAATGGAAAGAAAAATTTATCAACCAATATGGAAGATCCATAATGACCAAGACTATACTAAATGCCATGCCTCTTCATCAGATGTGCACTTTCAAGATTCCAAATAAAAGTATCAAAGAGATGGGAAAAATCCAAAGACAGTTCTGGTGGGGATCCCTTAGTGTTTGGACAAATATCTGCAAAGACAAAGCTGATGGGGGGCTTGGATTCAGAGATTTGAGTGTTTTTAATGATTCACTACTTGAAAAAAATAGCTGGACCTGGCTTCATGAATCCCTATGAAGTCTTTGTAGTCGCTAAACCCTAGAAGGGTTTTAGGAAGAGGACGACTCTAGTTACAACTAGGACACGCCAAAAAGTAGTGTCGGGGTTCAAATATCCCAGTTGACATTCAAAGCATAGGTTTAAGCTAAGATATCTTTGGAACCAAACAAACAATATCCACTGTTAGATGAATCTTTGAATCTGATTTACATAACAAGATATACACTCTGGTTATGATGAACCGTAACCGAACCGTGTACAAAGACCACGCTTGTGAATGGTAGGCGAAACTAGACAACTGAACTATAAGCTTGAGCATTTTCATATAACACTTAAGACTTAACTCGAGTCACAATCATATGATCAAATATGTCTATAGTGTTTTTAGAGATTATTCAAATGCTAATTATCTCAGAGAAATAATTTATGTGCATGTGAATTTAATCGACATGGTAAGTAGATGTACAAGGTACAAATAATTAACATGTTCTTGAACATTTAAGTCAAAGTATATGTACCTGTATGTATACCTTATGACATGATCGAGTTCCAGAGTTCACAGAACTTTTACGGAATGTGTATTGGTATGGATCTTAAGACAATAACCAGTTCCGTAGTTCACAAAACTTTTCTGGTACGTGTACCGTTATGGATACCAAACTGGTTTCAGGACCATCAGTTCTTTTTTAGTACGCGTACTGGTTTGCGTATCGATCCGGGTTCACGAGTTCGCAGACTTTTTAAGGTGTGCATACGGTATGCGTACCAAAAGTTGTTTGTCGACATATAATTCCGTTACGTGTACTGAGTACATGTATTACGGCTTCAGACCTTAAAATTTTTCCCAGTTTATAAGACTGTTATGTATACTATCTTATATCTGAATTTACAGTAGTTCTATATTTCTCTCTAAATCAATTCGAAACATTCCCAAATAACATCAATGACACATATCACTATTCCAGGATACTTTCGAATGATAATCTTGAATCATGGTTTTGATTGCGAATAATAAATTGTTCTTAACCGAAATTCATAAAGTATGAACAAATGTTCATTAATCTTATTCATATTTCGAGAAGTAATTACAAGATAAAATTGACTCGAAATTCTTGATATGATTGCAATAGTCTAATTAGTTATGCGACATCGTCTCATAGATAGAAAGATGAATATAACTGGAGATATAAGTGGTTCTGTCCTCACTTAACTTTTGTTGAAGAAGTTTTCCAAAAGCTTCAGTTGATCTTCACCTTCAAACGATAAAACACACTGATGACTGCCGTGATGTCCGTTTCTCAACTACATCTTCTATCCTAATCCGAGACTTAACTAATTGTAGACTAGAAATCAAGATATAGTTTTGACAACTAAATTTGACAACAAGCTTGAGATACAACACTTGTGAGTTCGACCGAGCAATGCTCTAACACTACTAGCTAAACAAGCCTGGAGATTATGTATAATCTCTTCAAAACTTATGGCACATGCACTTAAAGCAAGATATTTCCCTACCTCCACCTTTCCCCATGCTCCAGTAAAGAAGAATGCAACATGGGCCTGGAAAAGCTTATATATATAGGGAGGTTGATTTAATAAAAATATTTAGATTTTGGCAGCTAGGAAATGGGAAAAGAATCCATGTATGGAAGGATAATTGGATTTTAGGGTTACAAGGTCCCCCATTACTAATGAATACTAGTGCAATAGGTTACTCAAACAATATGTTTATCTCTGATCTAATAAATCAATAATACAAAACCTGAAATCTGATCTTGTGAATCTTTTATTTGTACCTGAAGTGGCTACTAAAGTCTTGAACATCAGAATACAAAGAATGGCAAATGACACCCTTGTCTAAACTTTGACACATAATGGTATGTTTTTAGTCAAGTCGGCGTATAACAAGAAAATGGAGTTGAAGAATGGGATTCACACTAACAGTCCCGATGAATTTAGGCTTTGAAAGTCATTGTGGAAACTAAAGCTACCAGAGAAGATAAAATTGTTCATTTGGAATTATATGAATGACTCCGTTCCTTCTAGTGGAAGAATTATGAGACAGATTAGAGGGGTCCCATATGATAGCTCTATGTGTGATCACAATCCAGAATCTACTGAACATATACTCATGCACCACAACTTTACAAGAGCAATATATACTTATGTTCATGGTAGTCGAAGATCTCTCCAGAACATTAATAATATCAAGGATTGGGTACGAGGCTGGTTTGCAGTTCGAATTAATAATGGATCACTTGAAGATGATTGGATCATCCGTATGGCATGCGCAGTTTGGAAAGTCTGGAAAGAGAGGTGTAGCTGTATGTTTGAAAATCACAAGGCTAATCCAGTGAACACCATCATAAGGATACAAAATTTAATGATACCCATCTCACAGGTTGAAAGTAATAGGGTGCATCAAGATAGAGTCTCTATAAACAGAAACCAAAAATGAACTCCGCCTTAAAAACCATTCCCTTTTAAATTGAACTATGTTCACCGTGGAATCGGTCTAGTACTGTGAAGTTTTGTAGGAGATCATACAGGATCGAGATGCACTGCCAAATATGATGTTCTAAATGATGGGGAAGGAGAATGTTTTGATGTGCTGGATGGAGTACAATGGGCTTTGGACAATAACGTAAAGCATCTGTTTATTGAATTAATGTTGCAAATGCAATAAATGGGAATAGTTATTTCCTCTCTTGGCAAAACCTTATCATTATTAAAGACATTTTGTGTTATTTAAATAGTTTTGAGAGTTGTGTAGGCAAACATACCATTAGGGAATGTAATGGACTATTAGATGTGCTGGCTAAGAATGCTAGAAAATTTGGTGTATCTTGGTATATTAATCCTCCAGACTTCTTAGCTGAAAAAAGTTTTGGAGGATTCTACTGATATAAATGCTATACTAATCTAATAAAACACCATCCTTCGTAATACAAAAAAAAATGAATATGATTTTATATCATTGTAAAGCTGAGTATACTCGAACTGAAAATGAGTATAGTTTTTATACTCGAACCAATAATAATTTTATACCTGAATTGAAAATGAGATGAGTATGATTTTGTGCTTGACCTTTATACCCGAACCGAAAACTAATATGATTTTGTACTCGAACCGAAAATGAGTATGACTTCTCACATAAAGTAACATTTCATAATCGATTTGAGAATGATTATAATATCATACGCATTCTTAATCGTATTGATTTAAGTTGTGTTAGGTATTTTTCAACATAAGCAGATAATTGGTCAGTGTAAAGGTTCATATCGAGTGATTAAGGTAAAAGCAAATTTTAAATTTTGTTAGAGCATAGCTCGGTTGAACTCACCAAGCATTGGTATGTCAAGTTTGGTTGTCATATTTCAGTATGTCAAAACTCATCTAAAGTCGCTTGATTATATACTAGAGTCAACTTCGTTTATGTTAGACTAGAAAGTCTAGGAATGTTGAGACATACAATTATTACTCCGAAGACCTAAGAATGTGAAGAAGTAGCGAATTACAACGACGAAGTCATCCTTCCACTTGAGGTTAGTAATATTGACTTGAACTGTTTCATTCCTAACGTATCTTTCAAGTCGTGCTATATTGAAAACATAACCGCGAAGCTGTATATACTGTACGTATTGTCTAATGCTATAGTGATGTGACATGGACATATTTGTATGATCATAGTATTAGGGAATTAGACTACGAAGTATAACGCTTATGTGACAGACCGGAAAATTACGCCTGGCGCGCCTGGGCGCGCAGGCCATAACTTCCCCGATGCACCATGATGAAGCTACGATCCGGGCCTTCAAGCTAGGCAGATGCACGTCTACTTTCCCTTGCAAGCATTCTCATGGAGCATGATGCGGCTAACTTAGCTTCCACACCGTTTCATATTACCCTTGTTCTCCACAGGGTTTAAGGACTTGAAGGCTATGGACGATGCACCTTACATGCATTGCCTCAACGTAGGGAATTCATCAGTGAATTTCCTATCTAGCTGAGTAACCATCGACTTCCTCTTTACTTAGCTTCGGCATTGTTGAGAGCATGCACTTGTCTTGCTCGTTCCAAGGGTGCATCAATCATGGTCATGCCGTGATTTCCTTAGGCTTATGCAAGCTCCGCTAACTTGCATATCGATGTATCTTATTTTAAAGGCCATGCCCAATGCACCATTGGCACATGCCTAAATCGAACGCCTTGATAGGAAGTATGATCATTCAAGGATGGAGTGAAACTTTCCTCATCAAGTTTGGCCACAATCATCTCTTGCATCGAGCTACCGAGCCAGATGATATGAGAGGCCAATGTGCCGAAAGGGAAATCATTAAGCTTATTGGTACGGCTATTTATTGCAAATCTTTGGATTACCAATATGTGTAAGAAGGTAGAACCGATCGTAACTTTGTTATGTATCTCAGTATAACTAATCACAATGCCTGACTTATGATTTGGTATGACTAGTTTTTATTAATTGGTGTAACCGATCCTAAGTAATCACCATCCCATGGTATGATCGAATCGATATTTGTAATTGTTGTGACCGATCCTAGTAATTGGTGTGACCGATCATAGAGTATTATGTAATCAATCCTTGTAATTGGTAACCGGTCCTGGTAATTGGTGTAACCGATCCTGGTAACTGGTGTGACCGATCACAAACAATACCATGGGAATATGGTAACCGTTCCTGGTAACTGATGTAACCGATCCTGGTAATTGATGTAACCGGTCCTGGTAACTTATGTGACCAATCACAAGTATTTCCATATTGAGGTAGAAATGATCCTAGTGATTGGTAGAACCGATTGAACCCATGTATGTGGTTTGATATTTGATCAATCACATAGTTATCTTGGAATACATGTCAACCAATTCTAAACTTGTTTGGAAGTGTGCTATAAGCGATTCCAAGAATGTTATTCCATGTAAATATGAATAAGGATTTACGGTGAAGATATGTCAACATACTTTGAACACGTAGAATAACTCTTATCATTTATTGTTCAAACATATTCCTTAGTACTCAAGGAGATCCTGTGCCGAAATAAATTGAGAATCTTTTAATTAAGGTTTTTGGTTTTATATGCTTTAATTACTAGAAATTAAATGCATATCTCCAGAGAATAAAAATTAGTAATGTGCATTTACTAATTGGAGATTTTCTATTGAGAGATTTCGGAAATTTTGGACAAGCATTTATTGGAATTAGGAAAACCGAATTTTGCTATTCATTGCATATCTTAAGAATATTTTAGGTTTTTCTAAATTCCTTGGTGCCCAAACATCCTTGGTCTATAAATACCTAAGTTTGCATTTCTAGCAAACTATCCTAAGAGCCAGGCAAACTTCATTTCTTTTTGTTTCTGGTGGAGCCGTCTATTCGGAGAGGAAAGTATCCTAATTGGGTGAAATCTCTTACGACCGCTCGTTTAAAGACTTTTGTGGGATCAAGAAGCTTTACGAGTTCCGTTGGTGGGAAACTAGATAACTGCATTGTATTAATTGATTTGATTGACTAACGGTTGTTGAAACTTTGATTTTACCTAGTTTGTTTATTCTTGAGAATCTTCTCTTCTGATATAAGATTCACTCAAACTAGATTGAAGTATCGACGGGATCTTTAGAAATGTTTGTAGATCTAAAAACATCTTGTGATAATCCATTGTTAAAAGACTCCGTTCTGTGTGTGATTGATCACAAGAGATTCAAGTGGTGTTGTGCAGGTTTTTATTGAAGATTTAAGAAGATTTGACGATGAAGAAGATTTCTTATTAGTTCCCATATCTTTGTGTATGCACAAACCTTGATCTGCTGGGATCCAACTAGAATCAGATTTATTCGATTGATTAGTTGCGTGAGATCGGCATCACTTTATAGCTTCTCGTTGAGATCTATATTGATTGATTGCAAATATAAACTTAACTGCTTTTTTAGTTATTGGATAGATTGATCTAAGCAGGCAAAGGAGTTTTATTAGATTAAAGGGAAGAGCCTTTGCATATGACTTGAGATGTCTTTATCTTGAAAGAATCAAAAGAGTTGTTACCAAACATATTTGTTGTTCCTTTACTGTTTGGAATACGATCCAAAGCAATTGTACCAGTGCGTGACTTTCGAAGTCGGAAGCGCAGGGATACCGAAGAAACTAAGTGAACTAGGGATAGTTGCTTGGTTTCAATTATACGAAGTTGGTGTAGATTTTGTATAGCGGCTTAATTTTGAGAGTATTCAATTCTGGACTAGGTCCCGGGGTTTTTTTGCACTTGCAGTTTTCCTCGTTAACAAATCTTGCTATGTGATTTACTTTTGTTTTCCGCAATTATATTTGCTTATATAATTTAAAGTAAATTACACAAACGTTAACTCCGATATATTTGATAGTGATCCTATAGAGTTTGGTTAAGTCCAAACCTATTATCAAGTATCACACTTTGGTAGTCGTATTGTCTCGATCTCGTATCTATAGACAATCACACAAAGTGTGAATACCGATTTGTTGTATTGTATCGACTCTGTCCATAGACGATAACTTTCGGTAAGAGGAATTATAGGTTGAAAACAAAAAGATTGTGGTGTATTTGGGTACCCTCGTCTTTTAAATTTTAATATATTTCGGTTTGTTTTTGAAGCTATAATTAGTCGATATGGATATTAATATTTACTGATTCTAGAGTGTGAATTTTAAAATCGGTTGATATGCACACCCGTATACGCAGATTCCCCGTGCTCATCTTGAATGAAGAACATCAACATAGAGTCGGATATGAGGGCATAAAATCCACCGATTCTTGATTGATATTTATTAAAAAAATCTTTTTTTTTCATCTTTTCATGATCCATTAACATTGTTGATTTCTCATTTAACAAGATTAAATATCTATTAATCGATCAATCGAGGTGAGAGTAGAAGTAGAAGTAGGGAAAAAAGTATTTGAGAGGGAACTTTTTTTGGTGAAAATGGAGGATGATTGTGAAGAGAGAATTGTTGTTGCTGAATCTTTAGCTCAACTACAACAAGGAGCATATCTTGAATCTTCAGCTAATGACAACAACTCACAATTGCAACTCTTTGTTGAGCCAACACCCTTGAATGATGATTTTTACGAGCATGGAGAGTTTTTTGAAGAACCTACACAAGAAAGTAAACTTGCACAACATACAAGCATCCCCAATACACAGGTAAAGCTGCTAAGAGGTTGAAAATTTGATTTTTTTTTCTTTGAACCCACCATTATTTCATATGAAAAAGCTTTGTGCCGGCATGGACGTGGTATGAATACAATGCCGAAATCCTACATACCGGCATATATTTCATACTACGGCCATGCCGGCAGCTCGATATCCCCCATTTTGAAATTCAAACCGGCATAGTATTCAACCAAAAAACTATGCCGGCACAAAGTTACTTTTTTACCTACCAAGGAATATTCTATGGAATATGCTACCGGCATGGTTGTATTCTAAGGTTACCATGCCGGTACTGCATGAAAAACATACAGGAAGCAGTGCCTTCCAAAGCTAAATACCGGCAGGGTAGTTTAATCAAATACCATTATGGAACTGTGTACCGGCATGAAACCATAGGTAACGAGCATGCCGGCACATTCACCGGCATTGTTCAATTATAACGTTAGCATGTCGGTACTTAAAAAAAAAACTACAGGAAGGAGTGTTTTCCAAAGCTAAAAACCGGCATGGTATATTAATTATGGGTTACGCCGGAAACAGGTACCGGCTTGAAACCACAGATTACGAGAATGCCGGCATCTATGTTTCCGGCGTTGATTTCAAGTAAAATTTGTATGCCGGAAAAGGTTTCAAATTTGGTCTTCAGTTTCGGTTCAGTTCGTCCATGCCGGAACATTGGTCGAGCATGCCGGAACTCCTTTCCGGCATAGAGTTTTAATTTATTTTGGAACTAATTTATTTTCTTCTCATTCCATCCTTAGGTGGTGACATCTATTGATCCAACAAATGCAAATCCGCTTGGTCGGGATACGTTGGAATACTATAAAATGCCTCTGGTATGTTACCAAAAAATACTTTTCACCTAGTATCTTGAACTTTACTAATGGATTGCTTGTAATGAACCGTCTAATCTCCCGTTGTTGTCCTTATGTAGGGAATAAAAGATCCAAAGGAAGCAATCGCTTGGGCTAAAGAGACGGCTCTTAAGAACATGTATGTGTTGGTGAGGAATACCCAAGGTTCAAATAGCCGTTTTGAGATGGTTTGCGAGAGAAGTAGGCAATACAAGGCGAAGAATAGCCACAAGAGAAAGGTTTATGTATATCCAAAGAAGACTAATAGGGGTATACAAGACTCGTACGAGGAAGGATAATTGCCCCTTTAAGCTTGTATTCCATCTAAATAACAAGAACAAATGGGATTGTGCGATTTGGTTCAGCCGTCATAACCACCGGGATCCGAAAGATTTTGTTGGTCACTCCCTAGTTGCGAAGCTAAAGCCTCATGAATTGGAGGATGTAAAGAGAATGACCAAAGCACTTATCAAACCGAGACAAATTCTCAGAGGCTTCAAGGAAAAGGATAAAACCAACGTGTCTTCTCTAAGTACAATTTATAACGCACAAGCAAGTATTAGAAGGGTGGAATGGGAAGGGAGGACCGTTATACAAGAATTTGAGAAGATAGTTTGGGATCACAACTACACGCGTATCATTAAAAGAGGGCCGGACAACAAGCCCCTTCAAATATTCATTTCGCATCCTTTGCATTCACAAGTGGCTCATACATGTTGTAGTATTCTTTTGATAGATTGCATCTACAAGAAAAACAAATACAATATGCCGTTGTTCAACATCGTGGGGCAAACATTGGACAAGGTATCATTCACATTGGCTTGGTGTTTAATGGAAAACAAGAGGGACTACAATTATCACTGGTCATTACAACAATTGAAATTATTCTTACGGGAAAATCAACTTCCAAGGGTCATCGTAACCGATCAAGATGACGCATTAATAAATGCAACATCCAAAGTCTTCCTGGTCGCACAAAATTTCCTAAGTACATATCATATACGTCAAAATATCATAAAAACTTGCCATGCCTTGTTTGAACCCACTAAGGCGGATATTATGAAGAGAATGATTGTTCAACTAGAGGAAGATGTTCGCAAGAACAAACTCTCACCAGAAGAAGAAGAAGATGAGAGAGGCAATATAAAAGAGCGAGTGGACAAAGAACATGCGGAAAATCATAAAAAGTGGCTGGAATTTCTAAGAGATTGGGAGAAAGTTTATTGGTTTCTTACCGAGGATATGTACGAAAAGATATTGGACAAGTTTATTGCTGATTGGAATGAAGTTTATCCGACTGCCGTCTGGTATTGTCGGACTCAATGGTTGGATAAGTTCAAGGAAAAATTTGTGTGTGCATGGACAAACCGGTATAGACACTACAAGAATGAAGCAACTAGTGTAGCGGAGTCCACTCATGGGAGACTTAAATATCTCATCCTGTCCGGCCAAGGAAACGTGGTTACGGTCACCGAGGCAATGGAGCAATATTTTAAGAGTGATATCGATAGGATCAAGAAGGCCTTTGAGAAAAGCTCAATGGAAAGGATGAATTCATATTTACAATATGGTAAGTTTCTCCAAGGAATAGAGTTCAACGTCTCTCATTGGGCAATAAAACATATGATGAGAGAAATGCAAATGGAGATAAACTACGACAAACCGGGCGACATGCATATTTGTCCCGACATGTCTTCATTGGGGCTTCCGTGTCGTCATATGCTTGTGAAGTATGAAGAAGTGATACCTATTGAGGTTATTGATCCATTTTGGAAGCAATTATCTTTCACCCCCCCGCCTACGGAAGATCCCGGACAATCACCATGGGATACGAACAAAGCAAAGGAATTCTTCGAAGCTTACTCACGTGGCAACTTGTTAGCCGTCAAGCCTTGTTGAGCCAACTAAGGCTAATTACACGGCCATGGATATTACAAAGTGAAGATCCAATAAAGGGAGATCCTCCCGGTATACCACAAACTAAAATAGCAAGGAGAAAACAAAGGAAAAAATTGAAAGAAATGACTCAACGTGAAGAAGAACTCGCGGCAAGTAAGAAACGAGATCTAACCGCATGTGAGATTTTGGAAACAAGGTTCGCGGAAGCGCCGGTTCCAAAGAAACGGGGTAGGCCGAGGAAGGAACCGCTGTCAAGTCAACAACAAACGATGGATTCCGTATCCACACCAAAAGCCAATGGATCGGAGGTTCCAAAGAAAAGGGGTAGGCCGAAGAAGGTACCCACATCGATTGAACAAGAACAACAAGATGAGCATTCCGAAGCCACACCCATAGTCGATGTAGCGGAGGTTCCAAAGAAAAGGGGTAGGCCTCCAAAGTTACCAACATCAAGCTACCAAGAGCAACAAGGTGAGCATTTCGAAGCCACACCCATAGTCAATGTAGCGGAGGTTCCAAATACAAGGGGTAGGCCGCCAAAGGTACCAACATCAAGCTACCAAGAACAACAAGGTGAGCATTCTGAAGCCACACCCATAGTCGATGTAGCGGAGGTTCCAAAGAAAAGGGGTAGGCCGCCAAAGGTACCAACATCAAGCTACCAAGAACAACAAGGTGATGAGGCGGCTGTGCCAAACAAAAAGAGAAGGCCGAATAAGGAACCTACATCAAGTCAAGAACATAAAGATGAAAACTCCGAAGCCCCACCTAAAATAAGTGATAGCAAAGGTAAGAGACCCATATCTAGTCAACAACAACACCATGGTGATAACTCCGTAGGCATGACCAAAGTTGATGTAGTTTCGGTTCCAAAGCGAAGGGGTAGGCCAAGGAAGTACGAACTCCCATCACATACTGAAGACATTGGAAGTATAGAGATTGCAGAGGATGGAATGGATATAATTAAGCTAAAAGTTAGTAATATGAAGATGTTTAAGGATTCCAAAACAGGTAAGACTTATAGACATTACCATACCAAATAAAGTCTTATGTACAACAACTTCCCGAGGTTATTCGCGAGTATATTGTATATATAGATAATGTCGATGGAGATGGAAATTGTGGCTATCATGTCGTGACCGAACAATTAGGAATCTTTGAGACGGCGATTAGTAGAGGGATGACACCATGCCGATATGCTAGAATGAGGATGGCTGAACAACTTATTAAAAAGAAGAGCTTTTATGAGCAATTGGTTGGTAAAGACGGGGGGTTTGATAATATGTATTCTCAAGTGTTAGGGCCCGAGCAGGAGATGAACTTTCTTCCTTCTCAATATTGGATAAGAATGCCGCTTTGTGGGCGTCTAGTGGCAGATACATTTAGATGTGTTGTTCATTATTTTACCCCCACCGTAGAAGTAACATTTACACCAAAGTGGAAAAAATGTGAAGGATCACTTAAGAAGAGAAGAGTTGTTTTGGCGTTTGTGAACGGTAATCATTTTGTTATTCTAAAACTCAAAGAAAATTGTCCATTACCACCTGTTTGTGGGATGATTAGAAACAAGGATCTAGATCCCAATATATGGAAGGGATGGATGGCATTGTATGAGGAGAATCACCAATTTTGGGATGCGTTGGTCTTATCAAAGAAACCTCTCTAAGAGGAGGAGATGCAACTTCATACGTGTGGAAGCGATGATGAGTAATTTGGATATATGTGGTTCATTAATACGCAACATTTTGTTTTTTTTGGAAGTGTGAATTGTAAACATTAAATCATACCTTTAAAGCCAATGCTGGCATTTTATTTTTCATTAATACAATGCCGGAACATTGGTGCCGGCGTAGAACTAAACTTTTGAAACAATTCTGGAAATTCAGAAAAATATCTAGATAAATTAGTAAATATGCCGGCATTGAATTTAAACTAAAAACAGTTCCGGTACTCTGACATAAAAAAAAATTGTACCTGGAAAATGCATACTACCGGGATGGTAACAAAAAAACCGTCAATGTCGGTACTCTGTAAATTCTTTGATTTTGAAAATTCAGAGTTCCGACATGGATTTTACGCTTTTCGACCATACCGGTGTTTTCAGAAAAACTCTAATTTGACACTGGTTTATCAACATAATAAATCAAATAACAACACTAGATTGTTTAAAATAACAAACTCTAAAGTTAAGAAACAAACTCCAAAATTAAGAGGTTCCAAACCGAAAACAAATCAAACATAAACCAAATCAAGCAAAGAGTTTAGCAAGACACATAAACAAACACATTGTTCAAGACACACAAACAAACATGAACCAACACTAGATTGTTCAAGACCAAACTAATACTACAGAAGAAACACACGCTCACTCAGTCCTTGGATTCTTGTGTACCCTCTTCTTTCTTTCGCCCCACAAGTCTCTTGCCTCTGGATCTTCTATTTTGTCTATCTTTTGCTCGACTTTATCCATTTCTTTCTTGGTCAGCACCTCTCCTTTCTTGTTCTTTTTTCTTAAAGAACGTTGACAAATTTCCTATTCGCTGACGTTGTTGTCATATTTTTAAACATGTACTTAGTATGTGTAGACTTATATAAGTCCATAGATATAGATTGAAAGAATAGGAACTGAACAATAAGTACGTAACCAACAACGTAAGGATATTTTGTAGTCCGGGTAAATTAAGTTCAGCCGGAGTTGTGGAGGGAGGTGCTTCTTGTGGAGAAACTTCTATGTCAGCCGAGCGTACAATATAAGGATGCGAGTACTTCGATGACCTCTGGGAAAGGTTGGTTCGGTCTCATAACCATTTTCTGCCAATTCCCAACCAACCCTATCCAATACAAGTCCTCGTTCTTCCCTTTCACTCCAATGTGAAAGAATGGGATTTGGGTCGTAAACTACCAGAGTATTGTTCTCATTTGCTTGGCACTGAGGAAAGTCATGAGAGAATTTCTGATAAGATGTATCCGTAAGATCTTTCTGCTTGTACCCAAGTTGGCGCATTACATGGCGAGGGTTGTGCATAACAAATCCTTTTGGATGAAATAATGGTCTGTTGTAAAATGAAACATTGTCACGCCTTTCAAAGTAAACTCCCCTGGCATCCCTATATGGGTCAAACACAACATCTTGGGTAGCCACGGAGTCCAAAGCCATTATCATTGCGAATAAACATTTCTTGTTATTGGGCTTCGGGGTATTGTTGAAGAAGTATTTCTGAGCTAGAGGCTGATGCTCTCCATACTCACGTACAGTCTTCAATCCTTTATACTTTAATCCTTTAAACAATTTTGGGAAGTGTTCATAAGCCCACACCTATGCCAATGAAAGATCGTTCAAATGAAATGTATAAGTAAAAAATAGGAAACTAACAAAATTAATGACAATGATGACAAAATAAGTAGTTCACTATACCTGAATTAAAGTGAAATAACCATTAAATTGACAGGCGTTCGCCTTAGAAGCTCTACGCATTGCTGCCAAAAAATGTGCCAAGAAAGCAGATGAATACTCATGGACCCTATCCAAGGGATCCAAGTATTGTAGATTTTTCATATGCACCCTGTTACCATTAGAGTCAGGGAATATAACGGATCCCAATGTGAACAACAGATAAGCAGTGACAGTTTGCTGAACTTGTTCGGGATTCAATTCCTTGTCCTTCGTATTCCCAAACAATTTAACGAGATTAACGAATGTGATAGTCTTTGTCCGGGAACGCTTTGTCTTGTACATATTTGCCATAATGGTTTCCTTGTCCCACCAAAATAACTTTTTAGTCAGTTCATAGATCTTGTTCCATCCTAGGTCCGTATAGTGATCTCCATTCTTAACGGCTTTTTCAAGAACCCCTAGACCTAGTATTCTTTGGACATCTTCATGGATAATGGTCATCTCGCCAAAAGGAAAATGCATGGTATCAGTTTCACCAGTTTCCGGTATGTATTACCGTTAAACGTCCATGCCGGTAACTTATTTTCTTATACAAATACTGGGCCAAATCTGCAGATAGTACCAGTGTCGTTTTAACAACATCATACAACTCCGGCACAGACTACCGGCAGTGGTTGTGCTTATTCGACTATGCCGGTACCTGTGAATTTTTTTTTAAAAAATTCGGCTAGTTTTTTTGAAAAATAAGACATTTGGAGCTTCAATCTATATAAAACCACCTCATTCCTTCGGAAAAATGTACACAAAGCACCCACCAAATAACAAAAATCCTTCTCTCAACAAAGCAAGACTCCAAAAATAGATCAAGCAAGCACGGTTCAAGCTTCACAAGCAATGGGAGATTCATTAACAAGCTCTATTTGCAAACCACCTTCAAGCTCTACCTGCAAAGTAAGTAGATTCAACATTACTAACGATGGATTGGACAGTTAAAATCTTCTCTACTATGACGTATCACTAATATAATTTTCTCTTACAGAGTCATCATTGCAGCTATCAAATTTGCAAGTCACCTTCTCATCTAGCCATGGACTGTCCTTTTATTTATTCGAAGTGTAGAAACTGTGATAGGACACGTCGCAAAAACTGATGATGCTGAAAATGGAAGAATGTTTCTGAGGTGTTTGAATCACCCAAAGTGCGAAGAGTTTCAATGGATTGACAAAGATGTTGCACTAGCAGAAGCAAGAGAAAACCACAAGGGCCAATGCAAGCCTATTAATGGGTGTGATGGGTGTTATATGAAGGGAAAGGAATATGTTGAAAGAGAAGATGAACCAATGAAGATGGTCCTTGACATCGAGATTCCAAACGATGTCTCCGAAGATATTCGCGAAAGGCTCAAAGGTTCCGCTGTTGAAAAGGGATGGAAATAGATTATGAGATCATCTTTAACCAAATTACTCCATTCCATGTTTTTTAGTATGTTTTAATTTAAAGTTTCGTGTTTTTTAGTATGTTTTAATTTAAAGTTTCATATGTTATGTAATAGATTATCTAGGAACGAAATAAAAAGAGCATTCGTAACGGATCTATGATCAATCCCGGCATTGTAGTTTTAATTTCTGAAGGGTTTACAGAGTGACGGCATGGAAGATATCTTATTTACCATGCTGATTTTCTGCAAAACTATCCAAGTATAAAAAAATCAGATTTCCGGCATTGAATTTTAAAAATATTTCCATGCCGGCACAATTCAAATTCTATACAGGAACTTGGACCCATTCATCACTACTTTCCGGCATGGTTTTAGAAAAATAATTTAATGCCGGTACCAGTTACGGCATTGAATTATAATCACAAATATACGCTGGAAGCAGTGCCGGCTCTGTTCGACCTAAACACTTCTATGCCGGCACCTTGGTGTAAATAAAACTTACCAAAAAAAATATTTTACTAGAAATCTAAACATGTTCAACATAAACCAAACAACTAAATTGTGCTTAAATGTTCTTAATCCATGTATCATAGACCAAAAGTAAACCCAACAACTAAAGAGTTAATCCAAAAACAAGTTCGGAATTGTTTAAAACGTAACAACCACCATCGAAATAAAGAAACACAACTAAAGAGTTAATCACTTGGTGTTTTGGTTCTTGTGGACCGCCACCTTACTCGTTTCCCCGAACAAAGCTTTTGTACTTGGGTCTTCAATTTTATCAAGCTTTTCCTCGACTTCCTTCATTTATTCAAGGGATAGCACCTCTCCCTCCTCATACTTGCAACCAAACATCTTCTTCATCTTGCCAAGCCGACGCCGCTAGTTTCATACATCCAACACATAATTAGTATACATATGCTAATATAAGATTATATGTACATTAAACGACTAAGGAATTAACAATACTTACTAGCAATCCAATAGTCTTATTAAGTTGGGCCATTGTAGGTGGTGCCTCTGTAGGAGTTGGAACGGTAGGGTTTTTCTGGGGTGGAACTTGGACGTCGTCCGGGCGCACGACAAAAGGATGTGACCATTCCAGGTAATCATAATCGTATTAGGGATCGGCTTCATCACCGTTGTTCACCAGCTCCTAATTACTAATATCTACCAAAAGACTTGGTTCCCTATCCCTCCAATGTGTTGGTTCTGGAACTGGATCATACACTACCCTCAACTTTGTGGAAGTTGTAATGCATTGACCCAAGTAAAGAGCGTACCTTAAAGTAGAGGCTGTCATGAAACAAGGTAATTGCTTATATCCAAGTTGCTGCATTACACGTCGAGGATCAGCCATAACGTATCCCTTTGGGTGGAACAACGATCCATTATAGAATGCAACGTTATTAAACCTCACAACTTGGTGTTTTTCTCTAGTCTCCTTGCAAAGGTCGAACACAACGTCTTTGGTAGTCATTGCGTCCATAGCTAATCTTATATCTATCAGTCGACGATTATTACCGGGCTTCAGAATATTGTTGAACTGGTACCTCTTAGCTCTAGGCGCCTCGGGTTCGGGAAGGTCTACGATCTTCAAGAAGGGATAATCCTTGAACAATGTTGGGAAGTTTTCATAAACCCACACCTATACCAATGTGGAATAATACATATAAGAAGCAGTAAATTTTGTTTCTAAGTTCATAATAAGGGTATATGTGAACAATATACATAAGAACATAAGTTTAAAAACAAAATTACCTGGAGCAGAGTGAAATTCCCAAAAAATTGGTTTGTAACATCCCTAGAGGCCCTTCTCATCTCCGCCATCAAATGTGCCATTACCACGGTGCCCCAAGAATAGTTATAGACATCTTCCAACGAATCCAAGTATTGAAGGAGGTTTGCACTAATCCTGTTTCCACTAGTGTCAGGGAATACCTTAGTGCCCAAGATGAATAACATGTACGCAGCGGCTGTATAACGAATCTGTGCAGGGTCCCATCCATCCTCCAAACTTCTTTCCAGCATTTTTTCAAACTTCTCCTTAAGAAGTGTCAGCTTGATTGTCTTTGTCCTACTAGACTTAGATACATAGAAGCTTTCCACAGAAGTTTTGTAGTCCCAACCCAACAACTTGTTAGTCAGGGCGTGCAACTTTGACCATTCTAGGTCCGGACACTTATCTCCTTCTGCAATTGATTTGCCGATAACATTCAAGCCTAGAATGTTCTGAGCATCCTCCGGGATGAAGGTCATCTCCCCAAACGGGAAGTGCATGGTATCAGTTTCACCATGATACCTTTCGAAGAAGCAATACTGTCACAGAATCACACTTCACATAATTTTCAACCAAAGCATATGGACCAGAATCCCTTACTATTGTTTGGACCTCTTCACATTCCTCAGACAAATCCCAATCAGACGCGGCTTGGTTTCGGCAAACAAGCACAGCTTTCTTATGATCCTACAATTAGGAGATAGTACGATTAAGAGTTTTTACATAAACACACAACAATACATATGCACAAGATAAAAATTCTTACATAGGTTTGATAGATAGTACGAGCCCACGAGTGCTTGTAGCCAAATAGAATTCTCGGATCGTGAGCTTCACCCCAAATTCTACCACGATCAAGTTCATGTATCATGTCATCAATGTGAGGAAGGTGCGAACCTTTAACTTTTACTTTGCCTTTGCCCTTGGCCTTCCCTTGTGTCGGTTGTTGACTTAGCCCACCAACTTCGCTTTGGATTGCTAATTGACTTGGATGAACCTCATTATCTTCCTCCTCACTTTCCTTTTCATCATGCTCATCGTCCTCAACTGTTCCGGCAGGTTCACGGATTACAAGTCGACTATGGTCACCACCACTCTCCCAAATTATCCCTCTTGTTTCAAACCCCAAATGTTTTTTACGAGCTTGATCTTTCCATCGAGGAGGAAGAGACTAAGGAGTATCAAGACCGTCCTTCTTTCTTCTCTTAATGACAGCATCTTTAGTTTTTCCTTTGTTAGCTTCCTTGGCTCTATCCCTATATCAAAAGACACACGAAATGAATATAAGACAACGCACATTCATTCTTAATATCGGCATAGATTCAAGAAATACCAACCACGCCGGGACCAAAAACGGCATAGTAATTTGGAAAAAACAGCATGCCGGGACACCATTCCGGCAGTGAACAACAACTATCGACAATGCCGGTAATTTCAAGACGGTTCTTGGATATCAAAAAAACACTACCGGCACACACGAAGAAATTCAACTCCATGCCGTAACCAGGTACCGACACACAATGCAACCTAAAATCAATGCCGGTACTGATAACAATTTCTCTGGATCTCAAAAGAGCACTACCGGCATACCCGAAAAAATGTAAACCAATGCCGCAACACCCTACCGGCATAGTGTTCAACTTAATTTCAATGCCAGTACAGAACATTCAGTTTCAGCTGATTTTAGCATCAGTACCGGCATTATATTCATACCAAAATATAGGCCGTAACTAACTACCGGCACTGCCTTCATTCTAAACTGAATGACGTAACCCATTACCGGCACTGTATTCATACTAAAATCAATGCCGGTACTAACTGAAACTCAACTGTTTGAGTTAGGGTTCGCGATTCTAACCCAAACCCACTGCTATAATCGATTCAAACACTTATAAAACAGTTCAACATCACTTACCTTCTCACATAAGCCATGTTTCTGAGAGGTTGGTTGTCCAAGTTCACTGCTTCTTCTTATTCTTGCTCTTGAGCAATCAAAGCAAGCCTTTGTTCTATTTTTTGTTGAGCAATCGATTTCGATTGGGCATCTGATTTCTTTCTTGGAGGCATGGTTATGATTCGGGCAGGTTAATCGACGAAGAAATTTTTGAATCGACGATTAATCGTCGACGAAGAACGATGAAGAAGATGGAAGATTTTTTTTTTTTCAAAACCTAACACTAGTGCCTGAAAAGATGTGGGAGAATGGGGATATATGAATTTGGATTTTAGAGTTTCAGTTTTAGGGGAAAGGGTAGTATAGTCTTTTCATAATATTTTTTAATTAACCAAAGGTTATTTTAATATATTCATACCCAAAAATCACCCCTTAGCAGACACTATTGGTTGGGGGAAGTAATTGTTATCTCCCAATTAGTTTCAATATCCCCCAATCGCGCGTTCTTACAAAGCCTTTGGGTATACTTCAAAGTTCAAACTTATCGTTTTTTGTCTTTTAATGATAAGCCTTAAATTTGCCAAGACAATTTTTTTTTTCTTTTGAAGCTAGCCAGGATAATTCTAGCTCTAGCTCCCCTGTCCAAATACATATTTTTTGTTAAGTGAAAACTACAGCCACACCCATTCTTACACTTTTCTCCACTGTGAAACCCACGGGCAGAAAAGTTCAGGCGCGCACCCAATTTTGGTGAGAAAATTTCTCCCAAACCCATAGTTTATAAAATTATGTTTCTTCACGATTCCTTTCGGTTCTTTTCTTCTTCTCTAATGTGAATCAAACACTATTTCTCTCTTTAGAATCGAACAAAACCATGGACAAATTCTCAAAACAGAACATTCTAACGGTACATATCTCATCACTTATAGTCTTTCACTTTACGCGAAAAATCATCTGGTTTCTGATGCAACCCATCTTTTAAATTCAATTAGTGATCCTGGCATTTTATCCTTTTCAACTCTGATTTCATCTTGTTCGATCTCTCGTCATTTCAGTGAAGCCCTTTTGCTTTTTCGCCAAATGCTTAATCATGGTATTTTACCTGATAATGTTGTTACTCCAAGAGCACTAAAAGCTTGTCTTTGGATTGTTTGCATTGAAAATTTGGTAGACAGGATTCACAGTTTAGTTAAAGTTTGTGGGTTTGAATCAGATTCATTTGTTCAGTCTTCTTTGATCGATATGTATGTGAAATGTGGTGAAATTAAGGACGCTCACATGCTGTTTAATAGAATGGGTCACAAAAATGTGGTTAGTTGGAGTGTTTAAGTTGTTGGTTCTGCTCGGTAAGGATATGTGGATGAGGCAAAAGAGTTGTTTAATGAGATGAGGGATTCTGGGTTTGAGCCTAATCTGATAACATGGAATGGTTTAATTGCAGGATTTAATTATAATGGATTGGCTTCAGAGTCACTGCAATTGTTACATATGATGCATTCAGAAGGATTTAAGCTACTATCTCTAGCGTCCTTCCTATGATAGGGCATACGGAAGCTTTGAAGATGAAGCAAGGTCTTGGGGCGGACAAGTGGATCGTTTGTGCAGTAATTGACATGTATGGGAAGTGCGGTTGTGTATCTAAAATGTTGCAAGTGTTTAAAGAGATGGCTCATATGGATGTGGGCTCCTGTAGTGCGCTAGTTTGTGGACTATCTCAAAGTGGTCGTGTTGCTGATGCACTAGAGATGTTTAGATAGTTTAAGAACCAAGGAATAAAATTAAATGTCGTATCTTGGACATCGATGATTGCTAGTTGTACACAAAGAATTGCATAATCTTTTATGCATCGAGAAAAAGGATGCATAACCTAATATGCATCCAAAAGTATGGATACATAATGTATTATGCATCTATTTTTTTTCTGTATCCACTAAAATCAACCAAAACAGTGGTACATAACTTGTTATAGATGCATAAATTGTTATGCAGTTGAAAATGGTTGCATAATTCGTTATGCGTCTGCATAATGTGTTATGCATCTTTTTTGGAGGCTGCATAATGAATATGCAGTCAGTTTTCGAAAATTTTCCCTAAAACGGTGATCACCTCCGATTTTTTCGTGAAAAACAAAAATTTGACATGGTTGTTTGTACTCGTTGTGTAGCTCTCTTTAAAAGATTTCCAACGATAAAATTTGTAAATTTCCAAGGCGCGGATTTTTAGATATGTTATATCCAAGTTGCGTTGCCAATTATACCCCTGATGCATAACCCATCATACGGATGCATAATCCGTCATACAAACATTTTTAATAATTTCATATAATTATGGGTGTCACGGAAATAATTATGGGTGTCACGGTACCCAAAATTAATTGTGGGCCTGACAATGAAAATATTTTTTTTTTTGGGTCTCCCCATAATTTTCCCTTAGTTGTTAATTAAAAAAAAAAACCCTCTAATTTTCAAAATTTCTCAGCGGGCTTTCTCAGCGGGCCAAGCATACCAGTACGGGCAACCCAGGGTGTAAACAACCAAGTAAAGTTTCTCCTCGCAAACCCTAGATGTTTTAAAACGCCGCTATTTATAGGTTAAGATTAGGTCTCTCTCTTCTCATCGTCTCTGTTCTTCTATTTTCCTCATTTTTTTTTCACATCTCTGTTTGTATGTATGTAAAATCTGGTTTTTATTTTTCCAGTTGATTAGGATTTAATGTTATGAGCAGAATCTCAATTTTTTTTTTTTTTTGATCAACAAGAATCTCAATCTCTTATGTAGATTTCTTTGTTTAAGTTTTTGATGAATGAATAACTAATTAGGGTTTTTTAGTAGAGTAGAAAAATGGGGCTGAAGTTTACCTCTATGGCTATAAACATCTGTGCCATTGAGATGAATACAGCTACCCTAAAATAAATAATCTCTTCACTAATACCTTTTGCCGAAATTTCTATTTTGCTTAAGAACATCAAAGAGATTGTACATCTGAGATTTTTTTTTTTTTGTTTTTTTTTTGTTTCTATTTCTTTAAATTTTGTAATGGGTTTATTATGGTTATGAAATTAGATTGGGACAGTGATGATTTCTTTGGTCTCGTTCGTCGTAATGTATGGATTTAATCTGTACTTGCCGATCATTCTGATATAAGTCTGAGTCTCAAAACAATTCTGATACTATCGATTTACTGATTAGAAAATCTTGATTCGTAGAAATTAAATGATGAAATAAGGGTATTGATGAAATTAATTTTGAGTTTTGTACCGAACCTATCCTAAAGATCTTGTATCTGTCATTAGAGTAACAGAAATGGAATCATGGTAGACAAAAAGAGTCTAATCTCCAAAATCAAGCCCTTATTTTACTGATTGAGAAACGGTCTCTCCTTTATTTTGTTGTTGATGCAGCTCTTTAGAGTTGGGGGATTGAAGAGAACCGGTGTTCTGTCGGCCGTATCTAATTCCGACCAGCAAGAAGAGACTGTATTTGAGGTTCAAAGACATGCCCAGTGGGCAGATCTTTGAACTTTAAATAGTTTCGACAGGCTAGTGGATTTGTTACAGTGGCTTTAGAGAACCCAATTCTCATTCCTGATCCTGACCCCTTCAGCAGTAAGACTTCCTGAATACTTAGATTTACAGTGCTTCTAAACATACCGTCGTTTTAGACAATTTTTAAGCCGCACATACACAATTTTTACTATGGTCCCGGTGGGTCCCGTAGAAAACAGCATTGGCCCTGTTATGAGGTTCCAAAATCTTTTATAAATATCAGTCTTTTCTTTGTCTTTCCGTGCATGACGCCATCGGACTCACAAAAAAAAACTGAGTGTAAGCTGTTTTTGCGAAGTTCAAAAGGGCGGTCTGTAGAGCTGAACAAAAAATGTCTGTTCAACGGCTTCAACGTCTTGCTAAAATTGGGAGGTCTGTAGAGCTGAACAAAAAATTTATGTTCAACGGCTTCAACGTCTTGCTAAAATTCTTAGCAGATAACCCCAATTTCAGTTTCATTGGGAAATTTTAACCTAAACAAAAGGACTTTGATCAACTTAGATATTCCAATCTAATTGGTTCCAAAATTTTGACCTCCAAATTTAGAGAATAAGAAAACCTGGCATTTTTAGGGGCGACCCCAAACGAGAAAAAGGTCACATAAACGTAAATTTAAGTTACTCCTTATCTTTGATTTTTCGAAATGGCCAATATGCCCTTATATAATCGGTAACCAACACCATAATCGGTAGGTTAAAGGTGAATCGGTAGGTTAAATTGAAACTATACCTACCGATTATTGTGTAGATACTTCGGCTAATAATCCTTTTTTATAATTGGTAGCTTATCCAACTTGTAAGACAACCGATTATAAGGAGCCCAATGTCCAACCTTGGCCAAATTTCATAGGTTTTGAGTGTACACAGCCAGCCATAACCACTTGGCTTGAGCCATAATCGGAAGCCTAATAGGTTACATACACTACCGATTATAAGTTGCCCCAAAATGAGTTTTTTCTAAAATCCTTCATGTGATGAATTTTGAAATCTACCATAATCGGTAGGGTATATAATTATATAACCCACCGATTATAACGAGCCCCAGATCCAACCTTTGCCATATTTCATAGGTTTTGAGTGTACACAGCCAGCCATAACCATTTGGTTCGTGTTTTGGATGCATCGTTAATCGGGAGTTAAATATACAGTAGAAACTCTATAAATTAATGCAGTCGGGACCATCAAAATTTATTAATTAAGCGAGATATTAATTAACCGATAAATTAATAACTATTAATTTATATATTAATTAATACTTTATTAACTTATAGATAAATTTCATATCAAATAATTAGTTTCTATACAAAGAAAATACCATATCATATCTTTTATATTTCCTATATAAATACAATATCAATACCAAATCATATTTTTATAAACAAAATATTCAATCATAAATTTTATTTCCAATCTAAACACAAGTTTAGAAAATTTGGATGAACATACGGACAGTGAAATCACTTAAGACTTGCAAAATTTGATCGAGAAGTTGGGCTATCGCAATTCAATGAATGTCGAAGATGTCCTAAATTATCCAGAAGAAAATGAAGTTACACCGTTGTTAACCGATAAAGAAATAATCGAGAACGTTATGGGAACTGATAAAGATGTGGAAGAAGATGACGAAAGTTCTACGATAGAGCCCCCTTCACAAAGCGAGGCTATTAAAGCGATAATCACATTGAATAATTTCTTACTGAGCTAACACCAAAAATTCTTACAATGATAAGAAAAATTAGAGATGAAATTCAATGCGATATTGATTTTAGCAAAAAAACAGAAGACAGTTAAATCATTTTACAAAAAGTCTTCGTAAATCATTAATGTATTAAATATATATATAATGCACTACTAATTTATATTTCATATGGGGCCTATATAGGTAATCAAAAAAGTATTATCTTATAATTTTAGCGAATTATTAATTTGGCACGTTGTCCCCGACTCGGGACCGGCCAAAAATATTATTTAAGAGAGTTTATTAAATAATCGAGTATTAATTAAAAGAGTTTCTACTGTATTACCAAACCATCCGATTATAGGTTGCCCCAAAATGAGTTTTTTCTAAAATCCTTCATGTGATGAATTTTGAAATATACCATAATCGGTAGTCTATCCAACTTAACAATCTACCGATTATAAGGAGCCCAGATCGAACCCTTGCCAAATTCCATAGGTTTTGAGTGTACAGAGCCAGGCATAGCCATGTGGTTCGTGATTTGGATGTAGCCATAATCGTAAGCCAAATAGGTTCTACAACCTACCGATTATACAGTTGCCCCAAATTTAGTTTTTTCTAAAATTCTTCATGTGATGAATTTTGAAATCTACCATAATCGGTAGAGTTTATTACTAATTACCATCCAATTATACGAAGCCCGAAATCCAACATGTGCCAAAATCCATAGGTTTAGAGGGTACAGAGCCAGGCATAACCATGTGATTCGTGATTTGGATGTAGCCATAATCGAACGTCAAATTGGTTCCAAAACCTACCGATTATTGGTTGCCGCAAAATGAGTTTTTTCTAAAATCCTTCATGTGATGAATTTTGAAATCTACCATAATCGGTAGAGTTTATTACTCCTTACCGTCCGATTATAGGTTGCCCCAAAATGAGTTTTTGCTAAAATCCTTTTTTGCGAAATTTTGAAATCATATAATCGGTAGATGATAAAACTTATAACCCTACTGATTATAAGTGGCCCCGGATTCAACCTTTGCCAAAAACTAGAATATTCGGTAGCCAAAACAATAATCGGTAGTTTCACAAAATAATCGGAAGCAAACTCTTGTAATCGGTAGTCTGGGGTCTATATATTAGTGTTTCGAATAAAAAAAATTGGGTCATTGTGAGATATCTTCCGATTGAGTGAGAGAAGAAGAGGAAAAAAAGAAGAAAAAGGGGGTATCTGTCGCCAACTCCCGATTGTTGCCAACTTCAATAAACATGGATGGGTACGAAGAAGGACGTGAAGTTGTTGAAGTTCAAGGTTCACTACCGTTTAGAGATGACGATTTGGGGTATATGTTGAATGATCCAAACTTTGATGGAGATGAAACCCTAGACGACACTTTCATGGAAGAAAATGGAGAATCACCCGAGATCGAAGCTAACGATGCATCAAACATACATGTATGTTGTTAACAAACTCTAATACCCATGTTATCCATCTTATGTGCGTTTGTGTGTGTTTTTGAACGTGAAAATTCGATTTACTCGCATGCATTGAATGACATGAACGACATATATTCGGTAGTTAATTTAGTACAATATCTACCGATTATCCACAATCGGATATATTTTTATGTATTAATCTGCCGAATATGAAAAAAATCCCCAAATTGAAAGATTCAATTTCTCACAATTGGAAGTTGTATATATAAATACACGTCCGATTATATAACGTCGCCCCAAATACGAATTTCTCCAAAAAAATGAAATATTCGTAAATCTTGATATTTAATAATCGGTTGGTTTATGAATTTATAATCCCTCCGATTATTGGAGCTTTTTATACAGAAGAATTGTTCATTTGTGTATGCCGTTAATTGGTAGACTATATTCGTACATGACTACCGATTTCATAATCGGTTATGTTGTATAGTATTAAATTACCGATTGTGTTACAATCGGTTACTTATTATCTAAACTTCCTTATGATTTCTAATGCATAACTTGTTGTTGTTGTTGTGCGTAGGCTGTTGTAGCGGTCGATGACGATTATTATTTGAGGCCTGATACTTCCCTACACTATGCAAATGATTTGGTATGTGCATGAATTATCTTTTCTTTTTCCAATCATGTATGTTAGATGGTTATGCTTATTTTTTTGGTTTGTTATATGGACATTTAGATATTTGGAAGTAAGAAGGAAGCAAAGGAATGGCTTATGAACAAGGAAAAAGAGAAGATGTGCGTGGTAGTTCAGAACCCTTGCGTGAAGGACATTAGGTTTGAAATGGTTTGTGAGCGAGGTGGGAAGAAAAGAGTCACGAGGGAAAGAATAATAAGTATGTAAGGAAGACGGAGAGGAAGAAGTACCGAACTCATACAAAGAAGATTGGATGCCCATTTAAGATTGTCTTCTATAAGCCCGATGGTAAGGAAAGTAAAGATTGGATAATGTCTAAAGTAGCTAATGGTTGTCACAACCACGATGATAAGTTAAATGGACGAATTCTTCGACGTGTCTTTTTATTGAACCAACTCGGCAGAAAAGATCAGCGCAGTGACGGTTGTTTGGGTTCTTGGAATGGTGTCGCACAGAATTTTCCGTGAATTTTCCCCAAATAACTCATACTCATTATGCCTCCTTGCCTGCGTTCTTCTCCTCGTCTCAGATAGAATTGAACATAACACCTACATAAAGATAAATCTTCTTCAATCGTGAACTCCTTAGGATTAATGAATGGTTGGGCCATTATGTTGAAGATGATGTTGGAGAAAGTTTAAAGGTATTTGTGTTTAAAGCTTAGTAAAAGTATACAATCCTTATATAGAGTTTAGAGTTCCAGCGGCTCTATTTTGTTTGGGCAACTGTATAATCGGAAGTGATTTGACTACCGATTATACAGTTGCCCCAAATTTTGTTTTTGCAGAAATCTCAATTTGAGAGCTATATTAATCGGTAGTTAATAAGACTTCCGATCATACAGTTGCCCAAATTTTGTTTTTGCAGAAATGCCATTTTTTTCGAATTTGGAAACTAGAATAATCGGTAGTTAATATGACTTCCGATTATAAAGTTGCCCCAAATTTCTTCCTTGACGAAATCACCAATTTTGGGAATTTAGGAGCTTTAACAATCGGTAGTCTCGTGAGGTTGTTTTTCCTACCGATTATTATAGAAGCAAGATACGCGTTAGGCACAAAATCGATATGAATCGGTAGTATAATATCGTTACTAAGCTTCCGATTGCTTTATAATAATCGGGCACAAAATAGCTTCCGATTATGTAAGGGCATTAACGTATTCTCCACGTTTTTGGTCATCCCTTAACGGTGTATATGGGTTGGGAATAAAAAAGTCGCCCCTAATTCTTTTGGGGTCGCCCCTAAAAATGCCAGGTAAGAAAAGAAGGGACTGCAATCTTTTGTTATCTTAAAGAGCTGTCTCACCCGGACCTGACAGACAAGCACTTTGAAATGGGACTTTCACCTGCTTTCACTCTTGGCCGGGAATCGCAGAACAAATGGTATCTAACGACTACCTTCTAACCCTATAATGCATTGCAAAGAATTTCATAGGATCAATGCATCCTTATTGGATTATCACGTGGTGGTTGAGTAAATCCGAGAAGACAAGAGTCGAATGGTGATTTGTGGTGCCCCATTATTTGTGTTTCCTGCACTAGTGTTTGTCTATTTCATAACTAGAAAAATAAGACTGTTTTCTGACTTAGTACTACTACTGTAAATGTCATATAAAGCTGCTCAAAATTCTTTTTGCACCAATAAAACGGAGGGTGTGTATGTTAGCAAACCTGGTTGACACTTGACCGGCGTACTTGATATTTGGTTCAGTCTATGCGAGACATAAGACATTGCAAAGAATTACAACCAAAAAATTATATTACAGAAGAACTTGCATCAGTATTTCAATCTCAATTCAAACATGGGTTTTTGATTCACAATCCTAGAGAGGTAAATGCCTAGCTGACATTATACATGTATTACGACCGAAAATTATACTACTGCTACGCCTCACTATGAGAAACAAGTAAAATATAATACCAGGAATTTCTATGCAGAACTCTCTGAGGATGAAGCTTTACAACTACCTGATAAACTCCATATACCAGAACTAGCTACAGAAGGAGTAGAAGAATCAGGAACTCCTTTACAACCAAATTTAGCGACGGTTCTGACGCTATTAACGAGCGCTTCAGTGCTTGTTTCTTTTGACAAAATCTTGGACAATTGCTCTGGATTTATCACCAATTTCACTTTCCATACTCCGCTATTACTGTTACTACTACTAGAACTTCTTATTGTCGTTTCACTGTCTGATCTCTTCAAACTACCTTGATAATAACTACTTTGTTGATCAAAAGACATCCGGTAAGGCGTAAAGAAAGACGAAGAGGTTCCATTGTAATCATCCTCCAGAATATCTTTTGCAGCTGTGATATCTACTTTGCCAGTGTTGAGTGGAAGAAGGTAATATAACTCTCCGGGGACAAGTTCTTCTTTGTGGAGCACTGGGTTTGATAAGAAATATGTTCCGTTACTAGTTCTGTAAATTCCGTGACCTGGGAACTCATTTGTGATGCATTCAGCTGTAATTGGTGTGTAGAACTCCATGATTCCACCATTTGATGTTATGACTTTGATTACTTGAGCAGCGTTGCCAAACCCACTACATACACAATTACCCATAATCTCTTGGTGGTGTGCTTCAGCTTCTTCCTGATCTTGCAAGGCGGTGAAATGATCTCTTGGTGGTGTGCTTCAGCTTCTTCCTGATCTTGCAAGGCGGTGAATGTGATGATAGATAACGCGTATGAGAATGAGAAAGACAAGGAGCCACCGAGTATTTAGAGGGTGAGGCGTCGGTGGGACACTTTCTTTCCAGCTTCGAACCGACATGACTAGGCCATATACCAAAAGATCATCTTCCAGAATCCGGTCAATAACTTTGAATCATTTATTGGAAAAGGGTCCGGGGTTTGCTCTGCATTAAGTTAAGTAACCACTCTCGCAGTTTAGATAGAAAGGTGTAGCTTACACCTCTACAATATGGACGGTGGATTTTAGTCAAAACAAAAAGGAGAAGAGGGCTTTTGATATTGGTTGGTACATGTCTCTACCGCTGATACAGGTAATTGTGGCTTTCTTAATGGGAGTACAAAATTTGATTACGGATGGCATGAAATGGTTTGTGAGGGGAAAAGTATTATTGGTCTGCTTTTCACTGTAATTTTCTTCATTTCCTCGAATTAAGGAGGGACAGTTCCATCATTGCGCCCCCTTCATTCGGCTACTTTTTTTTTTTTTTTTATTTTTTCTCTTTATATGAAATATGAAACTATATACTCCCTCATGTCTTAAAGGATTAACTCATTATTTTCCATAAAAAAGAAAAAGAAGAAAAATGAATATTAACTTAATTTTAAAGGATTAATGACGGGTAATGAAATTTTATCGGCCAATATCACTGAGAATCAGCGGATATGGATTTATGTAAAGCTAGGGCGATTGTAGCAAAACAATCGATGGATGTGGGAGCTTATACAAACCGATTATAACCTAAAAAAAACTGGGCGATTATAATCTGAAAAACCTATAAAAAAATTTGAGTGTTTCCTTCAACCAGATCGGTTTATATAAATGTTCATATTGACACGATAAAAAAAAACTAAATGTTCATATTGACTAATTCCAGGTTGATGTCTTCGACGACGAAGAACAATCAGCTAACGTTTATACGCTTATCAACTGATTGTTTAGAATTGGCTAACATAAATATTCATATCGGCAGATTAGACAAATCCGAAAAATCCAAAATTCTGCATTTTTTTAATTTGAGTGTATGAGTCAATTAAATTAAAAACTTCAATGAAATAAGTTGATAGAAAATAAATAAGAGGACAGAATTGAAATAGATTTGGTTTAAATATTTAAGTTTTACCTGTGAGAATAATTTAGTGGATCCTTTCTGGACACTTATTATTCCTGAAAAATTTTTGACGAACCGAGCTGATAAAACCATCTCAAAACCACCATACACAAAACCCACTCATGCACGTCTCCCGAGAGCACGGGCCCACTAAGACCCACAAAAAACAAAAAAAAATCATGAAAGGCGGTTTTTAACGGGTTTGGAATTCTCGGTTCATATATATAGAACCATTGATTATCCCTCTCATCTAAGTGGACACATAAATCGGTAGGCCTCACATAGTTTAAGTCATTTAAGTAGGCCTCGAGTTAGCAAGGTCTGTACGAAGATGAATGGTGCTAGTATAGCCACCATTATTTCTGTTTGCTTTTTCTTTTTAGTGCACGTACCACAGCATACTTTAGAAACCTGCTTTTTCACTTTTTTTTCTTCTTCTAACTTTTTGTTCTTTCCGATTATAACTGCTTCTTAGAATCCAATTCATATAAAATAAACAGAAAAAACTGGTTCTTACAAATTCGGCTTCAGTTCAGAGTAAGACTCTATTAGGTTTTTTCACACCAGTATGACAGTATGCTACCTTAGAGCAAGTGACACCACACGGACTGTGTCGTGAACACGTATTCGGAGACAGGGTGGAAAATTTGCATACTACTCTGCGTTACAAATTATGGACACATTGGTAATGGCATCTATCAAGCTTCTACGGTCATCCTTGCAACAGTAATAAAAATTTCTAAAAGGACCTTGAGAAATGAGTCGCCATCAATTATATTAAGCAATCCTTTCGGTGGGCATGCTCATATTGTTATTACTTTACTGTATTTTTAGTGGAAGATACTCGATAACATGTAATGTAATGATGTTGGATTTCGAATAACAATAATCATTTGCTTTTGGATAATGATCGTGAAAATCTATCTGTTAATATATATACCCGAAACCCATCATGTAACGGTCAATTATTTGTTTCAAAGCTCGATACAGTTCGGGATTATGAAGTTCATCGGCCATCGCCACTCATTGCGTTTGTGCTTCTTTTGGAAAAAGGTTTGCGCAACAGCTATCATATCCCATTCAACGTATATGGCTTAATTAAAATTTATTGACTTCCATTTTAACATCTACTTCCATTTTAAAGAAAAAGTACTTCAAATTATATGGCACACGTTCAGACGGGTAAGAAAACATCCCAACTTTAAATACTTAAAATGCAGTAGCTTGGCCGAAGTATTCATATTTTGTTTTTCTCCTTTTAAGTAGCAAAGTTTCTATGATAGGCTTGCAAAGTCGACTTCAGAGGGAGGCAACCCTGCAACCGCTCATGTATTGACATTGACAGTGTTCGCTAGATCATGAAGAATCTTATCAACACAGTTATTAGCTATATTGGCTGCCTGGCCGATGTACTTCTGTGGTGTAAGTTTTAACAGATTTGCTTTTGCATCCTCTGGTATATCCAAATGTGAAATGAATTCTTTGAAACTGCCTTCCGTAATTTCTTCGGTATCTCCAACTGTAATACGGATTCCCAGTCTATTCGATCATGCGCCTGTAATCTATGTAATCTTCAGCCATACCATATCTTTGCAAAACCTGTTCACAAAAAATAAAAGTCCATGCACGGGTTATGGCTAACGATCATCAGGACATCCAATAAAAAAAAGGTTAAGATGCTTACAAGTTTTGTTGGTTCCTCGAGCATATTCCACCAATCATCCAAATTATTTCTTAAGTAAGTTTTATCTACCTGCAAAGAGATATAGAATATATAAAAAACATGGGCAAAGAATGTAACCATAGATAGGGTGTACAGTGTGACAATAAGGCACATCATACATTGGAGCCTGTCAGAAGTGCTGCCAGTGCTGTGCCAGAAATCAGATGTGTCAGGCGGGTCAATTTATGGATGATTATATCATCTTGTTGAATGCAAGATGTATTTATATAAAATTACCTGAAGCTTTCCTATGCCTAGAAGGGCAACTTTGTAAGAACGAAGATGAGACATCAATACGTCGCCCATCTTCTTGATAATGTGTGTAGTCGGATGTCATACAAACAGAAACTTGGGTGTGACCAAGATCATAAGGAAAACGCAAAACAACAACTAAGAGAACTGTAGTATCCATATAATATGGCAAGAATATTATCCTAAGAAAATCAGAATTTTATTACCAGTCCATCAAGCACATCATTAGACGCACCACTGGACCACCCAAATTCACCATCCTTGGTTGTCTGTATCACAGGTAAAGGGTCATATTGTGTTATACAAACACAACGTAAGACGTGATTAAAAATAAATAACAGCAAGGAAACAGAAACTTGGTTATCTGAGAAACCGAAACGGGACTATAAGAAGAAAACGAAATAACTTATTACCCCTATCATTTCATCATCCATAGAAAGAGGTCTCCACTCACGAAAGTCGTTTACCTATATCAACAGGTCAATGGTTATAAGTCAAGTTACACTGCCTTATAAGCATTAAACAGAACGACAATAGCAATATGCAACTCTGTGTTGAACTGCCAAAATGTCTAAGAATTGCTTATTACCTAAAATAAAAGGTTCTCCTCATGAGGCATAGTAACAGGCTTAAACTCATCAATTTCCGATATCTGTCGAATAGGCCAAGTGGTGAACATCTCAGCAGATTAATATTGAGGGCACAACAAACATTTACTACCTCCGTCCCACTATTAGTTGACCTAGTAGCTCAATTTAAAAATGATTTATTTCTCAAACTATACCACGAATATTTGTAAATTTTATATCATTGGAAAGAATTTTAAAACACTTACGTAACGGGTATAAACATGAATATCAAATTATATAAAATCAACTATTAATTAGACAAAATAAAAAAACAACTAGGTCATCTAATAGTGGGACGGAGGGAGTATAATTTATAACAATTTTCATATCATTTTGTGTGCTCGTGCATATTGCTCACCTGGTTGAAGATTCCTACAGATGTGCAGGTCTGTACATCTTCAATAAATTCCGCCAAGATAGCGCTAAAACGTTTTATTGCATACATAAGGTCCACCAAATAATCATGAGGTTCAACCTGAATGAATAATGTAATCAACAGGTAAAAACAGACTAAGGAGACCATAAAAGAGAAACTAATGAAAAAAAAAAAAATCAGTTGCATATCCTATGTTGTATTAGGTGCTAGGCGAGGCGAGGCGTGCCTAGGCGTGGAGGAAAAATTAAAAAACTACAAAACCAGGCATACATTGGCGACTTGGGCGCCTATTTTCCTAGGCACCCCCTTGGCGCCTCGCGCGCCTAGAGCGCCTAGGGAGTCTTTTACTACTAACTCCATGTTCTCCAAACAATTTATGTAACCATTTCTCTATAGTTTTTAGTGACACAGGAAGATGGATTAAAACATTAGTAAAGAAAATAAATCATGTACTAATATTTTTAAGAGGAAACACACCCTCACATATGGGTTCAAACTCAATCCCAGAGATTCTCATAAAAAAACATAAAACTACTTTTAACTATTTATCCCTAAAAACTTGCCCCCTCTTAAATCTCCCTAAAAAGCATAAAATTGACGGTTTTAAAGATGTGTCAAGAAAATAAGAAGGACCACATACTTGCATGATTTGGCCGAGAATTTTTTTGATGAGGACGTTTATGGGGGCATGAGGAACAAATCATATGGTGACATGTGTTTTTCTTATTAAATGCTTCCAACCAATTCTGTTTCCAAAAATATCAAAGAAATGTATTTTTGGAGAAAAATATTCGTTATCTTAAGTGGTGATATTTTATCTTTGATATTTTTGGAAACATGATTTGTTAAAACAATTAATAGGGAAAGCACGTGTCACCATATGATTTGTCCCCATGCCCCCATTAAAAAACGCCCCCATCAAAAATTTTCTCGATTTGGCCCGACCACATCGTAGCTGCTCCACAAATATATGATGAGCTTAAAAGCTGGATTCATTTTAGCCATTTGAATTAGGAGTCACCCTAATTAAATGGATTATGATAGCTCAAAAAAAATGGTGCCGGACATCAGCTGACACAATAAACTTTTTTTGAATGGCTTCCTTCCAAATGTTTATACCAGAAAGATTTGAATTTTATAGAATAGTGTTGTGGTATTCACCAGGTAATGTTCTACTCTACAGCCTGGTAATGCCCAGCTTATCTCCACTGCCTTGGCCAGTAGCCTCAACAGAGAGAATACCGTTCACATCAATGAAAAATTCCACTTCAATCCGAGCCTGAGGGACATCACGCTGGGCTGGGCAAATACCATTGATACGGAAACTTCCAAGTGATTTGTTGTCTCTGACAAGCTCACTTTCACCCTGTAGTGTACATGTACCACGATACTTGTTTGTCCATCTGCGATTATGGAGAACGTCGCTAACACTGACTCCGGCAACAAATGAAACCTAGGGAGGATCATATTCATCACACCATCAGAGGCTTCCAAACCAAGAGACAATGTTAATCGATCATAGAAGTTGAACAGATACCGCTCTACATCACCAGACAAGACGCCAGCCTGTTATTCAGATATCAAGATGCAATTCACCTAACTTGTATCCAGAAATTTTTCATTTGATTCATGGGGTTCTAATCTTAATGAAAACAGTCTACTATGATCAGCAAGGTATCGGCAGTATTCCTACACAAAAGATTGTACCCAACTGCAGTACTGACTGCAATTTGATACGGATACCATCTAACATTTCCTGAGACTGAATTCACTTCTGGAAATGGAGAAATTCATTTCTGGAAATTAGCGCATTTTCAGAATCGGCTAGATTCCAGAATCAGCTCATTCCGGAAAATGCTGCCCCATGTGTTGTGACTCTCGTTATAATTAATGAAATAGGGCAGGAGGAGTAGGAAAAGCCAATGTGTTGTCACTCTCGGCTAGATTCCAGAATCAACAATGGATACTAATTAAGTACTCAAACTTTGACAGATACAGTTGTAAGATCTTATAAGTTTTAATAAAAATTATATAAGCCAATGATGCAGCAGTGGGTTCATTGATAATACGAAGAATTTCTAATCCAGCAATTCTACCAGCAACCATTGTTGCTCTCCTTTGAACGTCATTGAAGCAGGAAGGAACAGTAACAACTGCCTTAGTGACTTTGTCATTCAAAAATTTGGACGCATCGTCCGCAAGTTTCCTCATGATCTAAAAGCATAAAAAAAAAAGCAGAATATTTATTACCACAACACAACATAGAGAGTCCAATCTCAAAGAAGAACAGTGGAAACCTGGGCTATGATCTCTTCGGCAGACAATTGTCTATTAATAGCAGGACATTCAAGTTTAGCAGCTCAGGATTCTCAGAAGCTTGTCTTTTAGCAGGTTCACCAACTAATATATCATCATTTCGTGTATAAGCAACAACTGAAGGTATACTGGAAATAATAGTTGGTTTACCATTTTTCATTGTCGCTACTGCTGAATTTGTTGTGCCTAAATCAATACCAACAACTTTTCCTTCCACCGGAACTGGAGCACAGTTTCTTCTTTTATTATTACATTTCTTACTCAAGTTTAAGAGAGGCGATCCAAATTTAGAATTCAAGCTTTGCACAAAGAACGCATTTTTTGATTTCCTTGGATTTGTAGATGGAAAATATGTACCACCCAGAACATGAAACTTAAGAGCCGATAATGATGATGATGCCATTCTGTTTTAGGCTTTTTGATTGCGATTTTCGTGTTAGAGCACAACATTTATAGGGTGACAATAATAGTGCCAGCTAGCATTTGTCCTACCTACCAGCGATTGTCACCTATAAATACCTCTCTTTTCTCATTCTATTTCACACAACTTTCACAATGTGAAACGTAAAAGATCAAGTCTGCAAAAGCTTATGTTATGTTATTATCATCTTCAGTTTTATGTCGCAATCGATTCCAGTGAGAAAATGATACTTTCTTGATACCCTTTTGCCCATAGCGTTGGACCGTTGGTTCATTTCAAGTCTTCCATTCAGGAGAGAGAGGGGGCTAAGACCGTACCTTCTTGCTTGACTTTTGGATCTATTTTCGTCTTTCTTATATACTAATATAAAGAAAATAGATCTTTTTGGTAAGAGACCCTCTAAATTACTTAGTTATCCCCATTTTTTACATATTTACATCAATACTAATGTTTTAAAAATAGATCAAAATTTTTAAAAACTTAACATCTTTCAAAATATACTGTATATATTTGAAAAGCTCTTTCAATTATCTACGTAACGAGTACAAATAAGAATAGTAAATTTTTACTTTTAGGAAAAAAAATTCATGACTTTCAAATTTAGTATTGTTAGATGAGTAAAATTCAAGCATGTGCATCGCACATGTGTCCTTACTAGTGTAAGAGAAAGAGAGAGGCATTTTTTTTTTTTTTTTGGATTCAAAATAGGATTTCATTGATCTAAATCAGTTGATTACAATTGATGATATCTTCCTTAGCCCAATCTAGGATAAACTGAGGAATATTATCAATATACTCAAAACCTACTTGACCAGTTCTAATTTTTTTAGTTATTTTATCAGCTAGACTATTTTTAAGTCTATCTGCTGATTGACACTTGAAAAAATCATGACCTTGTAATAAAAACTTGATGTCAAGGATAGTCCCTTGATTCATCCAATGAACACAAGAGTTTTGATCATTTATTGACCTCACTAAAACTTCACTACCAGACTCTAAAATAACTTTGGTGTAGCCTCTTGTATTTCCCATTCCACTGCCAGCTTCATAGCCAAACTTTCTAGGTGCTCCACCTCCTGATCAGTTATCATTCCTCCATTGAAGAATTTCCCCTTTGCTCCAAAGCATTGACCTGCAAAATTCCTCACAATTAGAGCTATACTACCTGTATAAGTTATTTTATCAAAAGATGCATCAATATGTTGATTTTAATGTAATCTCTATCTGGTGGATCCCATTTGATAACCTCGTCACGGAGATCAAGATAGGAAGATTGATACTAATATCAACAATTTTGCATCTATCAATCAGAGATACTATATTGCTAATGGAAACCATTCTGTTTAGCTTAATATTTTGGAAAACATCATTACATCTGTCCTTCCAAATTTTCCAGAGAGTAATCATAAGAGAGTTTAATTTATACTCTTTATCAGCAAAGGTTTCAGAGCCTGGTTGAGTCTCTGTATCAAACCATGTTAGAATCCAGTGCAACAAATCACCATGAATGGTTAGAATATCACTTACATTAACATGTACTCCAAGCCATAATGACCTAGCATAAGGACATTCTAGAAAAAGATGTTCAGTTGTTTCAAAAGCACTATTCCAGAGACTACAATGTGTATCTATTTCTGTCTTATATCTAAAGATTTTATCTCTTGTTGGAATGATATTCTTAAGAGACTTCCAAACCAAAAGTTTAACTTTGTGAGGAGTGCTACATTTCCAAAGAGCTTTCCAAGTCTCACTAGTGACCACCTGAGAAACAACATTATCATTATCATGTCTACACAGAATTTTATAAGCACTTTTGACAGAAAATAAGCCTTTTCTGTCAGGTAACCATACCAAAGTATCAAGCCACCTAGAGGGACCCGCATAGACGTAATCTTATTAGCGATGACGAGAGAAACTATCTTGCACAAGCTGAATATTCCAGTTTTTTCTTCCAGATATGAAAAGATCCTTAACAAAGGTAATAGTAGACACAATTTCCAAGCTAGGTGGATCAGGAGGATGATCTAAGCCAATGATCCATTTATCCTGCCAAATTTTAACCTTGTTACCACATCTAATGGCCCAAAAACTATTCTCCTTAATCACTTCAATGCATCTATAAATGCATGTCCAGATCCTAGAACTATTATCCTTAAGTTTCTCTAGGTGCATAAATCTATCACTCTGAAAGTATTTGGCCTCCATTATTTGTATCCATAACTAATCTTCTTTGGAACTAATTTTCCAAGCTAGTTTCATGATTAGGGCTTTATTAAATTGTTCAAGATTCCTAAAACCTAGACCCCCTAGTTCCTTAGGCTTGTTAAGATTAGTCCAGGCTAAAAATTTAATACCCTTGTGACTATGGTGACCCCACCAAAAATTCCTTTGCAAAGTGTCAAGCTTATCAATAATGGTTTTAGGAATCTTAAAACATCCCATTTGGTAAGTGGGAAGAGATTTCAAGACAGACTTAACCATAGTTGTTCTACCAGCTAGATTAAAAGTTATGCTTACCCAATTTTGGAGCCTAGCATCAAAGGATTGAGCTATAGGATCAAAAGATCTAACTTTAGAGTGACCCAAGAGCAAAGGAGCACCTAAATAGGTTTCAGAATCAGTCACCTGTTTCATATTAAGTTTCATAGCAAGATACTCACAAGCACCTAGATTAAGATTTCCACTGAAATAAACACAAGATTTGTCAAAATTTAGAGTTTGTCCAGAGACACTACCAAAATCATGCAAAATCTTTAAGATGTTATTAATGTTATCCACATCAGCTTTGGAAAATATGAGAATGTCATCTGCAAAAAGCAAATGAGATATAGGAGGAGCTTTCCTAGAAACTTTGATACCTGTAATAACCTTGTTAGTTTCAGCAACCATTAAACTCGTAGATAAGAATTCCATTGCTAAAAACAAAAGTAAGGGGATAATGGATCACCTTGTCTAATACCTCTAGTAGGCATATACTCTTGACAAGGTGATCCATTAAGAAAAACACTTACGCTTGTAGTAGTAATACATTGATGAATCAGGTTACGAAAGCCATCATTGAAACCAAAGTGAGACAAAAATTTTAAGAGGAAAGACCATTATAATTTATCAAAAGCTTTAGAAAGATCTAATTTAAGGGCCATAGTACCACTAACACCTTCTTTTCTTTTCATTGTGTGAATGATTTCATGTGCAATGATGATGTTATCATGGATAGCTCTACCAGGAACAAAAGCTGCTTGGTATGGAGAAATGAGCTTTTTAAGATGTGGCCTAATCCTGTTAGCAAGAATTTTTGATATTATTTTGTAAGAAACATAACAAAGTCCTATTGGTATAAAGTCTGAAGGCTTAGTAGGTTCTTTTACTTTAGGTATAAGATAAATGTAAGTTTTATTCAAGCATATAGGCATATGACCAGAATAAAAAAAACTTTTGAACAACAGCTATCACATCATTTCCAACAATTTTCCATTGGGTTTGATAAAAACCAGTCTGGAACCCATCTGGGCCAGGTGAACTTCAGGAGGGCATGGACTTAACAACATTAAAAATCTCATCAATATTAAGAATAGCAAGCAAGGTAATATTATCATTATCAAAGATACCTTGAGGAATAATCTCAAAAATTTCATCATTATGCACAAGATTACTAGTACTACCAATAGAACTAAAGTGAGAAGTAATCAAATTGGATATATCCTCTCCATCCTTAAGCCAAACACCATTAAAATCACAAAGAGTAGTGATATTGTTTCTATGCATTCTCTTGTTTACCAAAGAGTGAAAATACCTAGTGTTGTTATCCATATCATGAAATATTTGTCCCTGGATTTTTCTTTATAGAAACTAGTTTGTATATTATACCAAGTTTCTAGATCTTTAGTGATTTGTTTCACTTTAGAGATTGGTTCACAGAGTTAGGTTCACTTTGAGCAGATTTTAACTGATTTTGAAGACTAAGAATATTTTTTTGAATATCACCAAATTCCATTCTTTTCTAATGAGAGAGAGCTGCCCTAGCATTTTGTTGTTTATATTTGAATTTATATGCAGGACTACCAGTTACATTCACATTCCAAGCATTTTCCATGTTATGTTTAAATGAATCATGCTGCATCCAAGTTCCAAAGAATTTAAATGGTTTCTAAAGATTCCTAGGTATAGGATCAGTAATTAATAAAATGGGACAATGATCAGAAGCAATGTGGTTAAGATGAATAATCTTTTCCTGAGGAAAATCAGGAAACCAATTATTATTCCCTAAAGCCATATCCAATCTTGACTTCCTAGAACCCGTACCATAACTATTGCTTGTCCAAGTAAAATCTTTACCCTCATAGCCTAAGTCTAGAAGACCAGAATTACCAACCTATTTTGAACCCACGCATCTGAACTTCTATTGTCCTTATCTAGGTGAAAATTAAGATCACCAATCACTACCCAAGGCTGAAAGACTTCTTCACTAAGATTTTATATGAAGGACCATTGTTTTTTCTTAGGATCATTATAGGTAGAACCATACATGAAAGACACTGGAACTTCAGGTTTACTAAGATCTATTTTAATGAGAGCATGGATAATATTATCTTCCGTACAAACAATGTCACAAAATATACCATCTTTCCACATAATAATAAGGCCTCCTGATATACCAATTCTATCAATACAATCATAGTCGTGGTAATGGACAGACTGAGCTAGGGAAATCATTCTAGAAGTCTCAACTTTAGTTTCACACAAGAAAATAAAATCCGGGCTTAGAGCTTTCACAAGATTTTGAAACTGTTGAGAAGTGAATTTATTAGCAATACCCTGGACATTCCAAGACAGAAACTTCATGTTGAAAGAATAAGTTTTTCCAAAAAAGTGAGATTTTTAAGATAAATAAAAGTGAAAAAGGGTAATACTTTAAAGGAGGAAGTGGTAGTAGAAACCTGATTCTCCATATCAGTTTGATGAGCTTGTTTGCCTCCAGTTGTGACCATGAGAGCATTCTGGCTGGAAGAGTTGTTATCCAAGTTGCTTTGTTGAGAAGAACTTTCATTAACAGCTGCATCATCAGTCAAACCTTTATCAACTCTATGTCGCTTCCCAAATCTACTATCTTCTGAATCTTCAGGCAATTGCTGCTTGAGAAGGAAATCCATATTAATTGGAATTCAATCCTTTGGAGGGACAAAGACTATTGTTTTAACAAATTTTCTTTTGATTCTTTTTTGTAGCAGGAACAGTGTTGGATGCAACATTTGAGATATTTATTCTTATGTGATTCGCCTTTCCAAATAAATATGGCTTTTCATGTGCCTTAGCCAGATAAGTTGCAGCCTCCTTACAAGCTACTTTACAATGCTTGATAACATAGCATTCAGGACAAATACTTTTAGGCTGCCTCTCATAGAAAAATTATTGCCATTTAGTAACTCCAGCACTAGTAATACATTTCACTCCTCTTCTTAATGGCATTGATAAATCAACATTAACACAGACCTTTACAGGATCAGTTCCAACAGGAATTGCATCTTTTGGTTCAATCCCAGAAACCTCCCCCATGACTTCTCCCATTTTTGTAACAGCTGCAACATTCATATGCTCTGGGAGAAGATATTTAAGCTAGATCCAAAACATCTAGAAACCCCAATGCTTCTCAGTATAGACCATATCAGGAATATAGTCATGAACCACCAAAAGATGTTTGTTGATGCTCCATGGTCTTTGCTCAATAACTGTATTCAACAGATCCCATTTGTTGAATTTAAAAATCATAAGATTTGGTTCAACTTCAACTATTCTCACATCTTTTTCTGATATGAATGGCCAGGTCAACTTGATAAAATTCTCCACAGTCTGGTAATTCATTCTCCCTTCAATAATCACCTTTCCTATCACGCTTGCTTCCCATTTGGATTCAACTTCATCTTCTGTATCATTTACTTGCTGAAAGATGACAACCTCATTTGAATCTCTAAGCTATAGAGTTGCTTTCTTGAACTTATTTACTAGATCTCCCAGATTGCTTGAACTTCCTTCTTCCATTTTACAGTTGCAGTTAGGAAGACTATTGTTGAGATATGGAAGAATAGGTTTATGGTAAAGGGGTTTATAAAACAATTGATTCCACAAGAGAAATTGACTGGTAGAAGATATATTCCTTCGAGAATTAAGGTAGCATAATGAATGGGAATAACTGATTTTTTGGCAGTCATAATAACTAATTGTAGACTGAGAATCTTTCAAAATATGGTAACTATGACAGCTATCTAGTAAACAACCAATAAGGAGTAAACTGAGGAGAAATTTGACTTTCCTTTTTTGTCTACGAATTTGAATTTTGAAAATATTTGAATTCTTCCATAGGCGGGATACGATTTGACACCGCGAGTTGAACCGGTACAGATGCTTCTTCAACATAGCAACTCTGAAACCATGGATAACGGCTCTACCAGGACCTTCAAGAAAAAGCTTTAAGAAATACTTTGCAAATGCTTCAATCACAACATCAGAACAAGCAAACGCCATTAGAGACATGACAAACTGCATAAACATTATGGAGAAGATAGAAACTAGCTATTCATAACTCAAATAAGAAAACCAGTAAATTGAAATTTCTTTGAATAAACTAGTTAAAAGGAATTAAAGAGACAAATTAACAGAGGGATATTCAAACTAGCATCCTTTAAAACTGAAATGAGAAGTGAGAAATCAAGATTTGATGCAAAACATTAAGATCTGAACATAGAGTTTGAAAATTTTTAAGACTGAGTTGACTCAGAAAAATCTCCCGATTCGCAGAGCCATTTTTGAAAAATTCTAGAAATTCGTTGAATTGAAACCGAAAGAGAGAGGCCTTACCTGAGTGATGATAGACATCACGCGGGTTGTCCCGACAGAGAGAGTGAGTAGGGTTAGGGAGTGATTCGGCAGTTTTGTAGGGGATGAGTTTTAGGGTGGGACCCACCCCCACTCTCTCTGGCAGGACAACCCGCGGGATTTAGGATTTCTCATGGTATTATAGAGTTGGAAATTCTTCTATTTTCTTTGATAGACCTTGTTCTGTCGAGAATAAATAGAGCCGTAGGTGGGTCGGATGATTTGGGTTTCATCTAAAACTATCTATCGAGCTGCTAGTACCTCGTTTCTACGATTTAAGACCAATCCAGCCCGACATGTTTTCGGTTCGGTTTTGAACCGTCCTGATTCGAGTTTCAGTCCGAGATAATCTGGTTTAGGTTCTACAAATAAATAAATAAATGTACCAGTCATATGTTTCCTGGCAAGACTATTTTTGTATTTCCTGGCACTTTTTCCGGTTCAAATTCTAGGAAAAAAATGTACCTGCCATATGTTTAATGATCATTCCTACAACCATACACATGATTTAATTATCTTTTGTTTTTGTTAAGACCAATATCACATTGAGTTTCATCTATATACATTGGATAATGAAGCACTAGTGAGAGATTGAAGGGTTTTTTGTAAATTAAATAGTTTATTCAAAAAATAATTAATCGATAATAAATTTATCTATAAGTTAATAAAATATAAATTTATATATCGGTTAATTAATATCTCAATTAATTTATACAATTTTGGTGGTCCCAACAATATTGATTTATAGAATTTTTACTATACTTCTTAAGTTCATAATTACTTAAACAAGTCAAACCATAATCATAAATCTTCAAAGTTCAATATCAACAACAGTACTTGCAACGAAAACAAGTTCAACAACCATAAGTCATTAAGTCTTCAAAGTTAGGATCAAAATTTAAAACAATAAAAGTTTGTAGACCAACAATGGGTGACTCAAAGTCTCTTTTATCATCTTCAAGGATCAAAGACTTCTGAAATTTGATCAAATAACTCCGCAACTTTATGTTACATTGTTCAACTACTTTATTATCGAAAAGAAAAAACAAAATATATATATATATATTTTTTACATTATCTTCCTCAACGCTAGAGCTATCATGTGATACATAGTCACATAGAAAATCAAGACCAATGAGCTTTTGTAACCAACTTTGCGTATAGAGCAACGCCTCAACTGTCTCCGCAGACAAAGAGCTTCTCCGTTAACTAAGCATACACTTTCCTATACTAAATATCGATTTAGACACTATTAGAGCACTGCTCGGTAGAACTCGCAAGCGTTGATATCTCAAGCTTGTTTGTCAAGTTAATTAGTTGATCAAAACTATAAATCTTGATTTCTAGTCTACTTATAGCTATGCCTCATATTAGGATAAAATGTGTAGTTGAGCTTTAGACTTCACGGCGTTCATAGATTGCAGACGAAGATCTACTGAGGAGAGCTTGGAGGAACTTCATCAACAAAAGGTATGTGGAGACTAAAACTTATCTATCACTCGGAAGTCTATTCTATTTTATTTCCTAATGAGACTAAGTCATGTAGCTATATAGACTATTATATTATACACGTTTGATATTTCGAGCCGAGTTTATCTCGCTTATTTATTTCTCGAAATATGTGTTGGAAGCTTTTTTATTTAGCTACGCTCATCATTATTCTTGACGAGTTTAGATGGAAACAATTATTCGTTAGAAACTAAATAATAAGTCAAAAGATGATCATGTGAAAATTGCCTTGTAACATCCTACATGATTTGTGCGAGACAATCATTTGATGTTGACTTGAAAAGTTTCGTATTGATCATTCGATCACTTGAAAATTACTTATAAGTTAATGGTATGTGTTAGACACCCATTTTCATCTTCTAAGGATGTTTCAACGTTTGAAATGGGAGTTTAGAACAATTAACCTTTGTCTGGATTCAACACTGTATGCATACTAGTATGCAAACTGTTTTGGTATGATTCAGGTTCGGAAAACTTGTTTGCATACCAGTATGCAAATGGTTTTAACTGTAAAGTCCGGGAACCAAGTTTGCATACCAGTATTGGTAGGCTGGGAAAAGAGGTTTGCCTACGGGTTATACTGCAAGTGCACAGTGCCTATTGGAGGCAGGGCAAGTACAGGTCGATCCTCAGGGAGATGGGGTTGCTGTAGAGTTGATCTGAGGCTTTACAAAACTGATTTTCTAGAGAAGTAATACAAATACGAGCTGTTGGGTGTCGATATGACTAGTTGAAGTTGTTGTGACTCTAATTTAAGGCAACAAATGAACAAAAGGTGTTGTAACAGATGGTTGAGTGGCACTAGGGTGATTGAACTCACCACTTAATCCTATACTAAGGTAAACAAACTCTATTTATGCTCGTGTCCTTCCCTTGAAGGTCTCAGGTGAAAATTATGCCAATCGAATTCACTAATTCTCCCCTAGTATTGGTTGTCTTCTTACAGTACAACCAATCACAGGATAATTTTCTCATCAATTAGCTAATAATCCTAATACAATACACACAGTAAGAACATGAATTGAACATGAATTAACTAATTATAAGATTAAGGGTTTATTCTACACCCTAGTTATTTAACTTAGAACATCATGCAAGCTTAAAACAGACTTGAAATTAAATTACAAAATTAAACCCTAAAAACTGACTTGGTTTTTCAGATGAAGAACAACTGATTTTTATACCTAGAATTTCTTCTCTAACACTCAAAACTTACAATTAATGCGAACCGAAACCTCTTTCCTCCCTTACTTCGTCTCTGACTCCATTGATTTGATGTTGGAGAAAACCCCAGCTCCAACTATCTCTAACCTAGCTTCTAGGGTATGGAGAAGCTATGATAGAGATAACTTGAGATAGAGTGGCGGAGCAGGTGGTTACCGGTGCGGTTGGTGCTGGTGTCAGGGTAAGGAGATGGTGGAGGTGGTGAGGTGGTCTGCAAATGGTATGGGTGAAGGAGGTGGAGCTCTGAAACTTTCGGGGGGAGAAGAAAGAGAAAATGAAAGAGAAATGGGGTTTGGTTCGATGGGTGTAGGTATAGGCGGATGTGGTGTTGAGCGGGCACAGCAAGGATTGATGCAAGGGATGGAGCGACCGTAGGATCTAGGGTAATCCGATGCGTAGGCCGATGCGACCGTAGGATGAAAATGGCTCGAATCTAACGGCTCCGAAGGGACGGGCTTGGATCTAGGTCGTGGGTCGGGCCTTGGACTGCTCAAGCCCATGTCTTGTAAATGGGTTGCTACAGATGCGCGCACGGGCTTTGTCTTTTTGCTCCATAGACGCTCGTCTCCAATTTTCTGCTCTTTTGGCTCCTCAATTTCTCCGAGCTTTATTTACTACCTAAAAACACAAAATTAATTAGTACAAATATTTATTCTAGAAAACAGGGAAAATACAGAATTTGGGATAATATCTGATTTTTGAGCACAAAAGATGAGTTAAATGCCAATAAAAAGGTGTAGAAATATGCAATATTTGGCACTCATCAAATACCCCCAAACCTGAATTTTACTTGTCCTCAAGTGAAACAAAAATTAAGAAATCCTAACTATACCACTATCGCTGGTCTCTCGAATGCATTTAGCGTATGCACTAAGCCTTTAAACCGCTAGGTGTCCCTAGTGGACGAGTTGTAGTCTCGTGAGGATTTACCAGAGGTGTACCCACAAAACCTTCTCCAACTTCAGAGTGTAAAAGAGTATCAAGCATCCAAGGAGCTATGAGGTCATAGAGTTTCTGCATGCTAGTAACACGAAGTTAGAACTATCAAAGAACGCATTCTCATCCTTAAGAGTTGAGCGAGAAATAACCATACCATATGAAAGAATTCGGATTCGATCGTGATTATAAGCCTCGACTTCTGCCTCACCAATAGGGTTTTATGATAATTGCACTCAAAAAGACCGCTTTTTTAGTCTCTCATGTGTGCAGGCAGGAATAAAGAGAGAAATCCTGCACACGTTGAGGGTGAGAAGGATAACCTTCCGAAATAATTTCTGGAGACACCACAGAAGTGTGGGCAAAAAGAATCTTTTCTGATGATCTCTAAGAAAGGAAATCAACCATTAGCAAGGATGGGAGTACTCACTTACCTTCTCACCCGATCGGAAATTAATATCACTCTCTCTCAGCATTCATAGAAACGTCTTCAATCTTCGGTCTTCGGTCTTCGACTGTTGATGATGAACTTCTGAACTTCACAAAAACTTGACAAACATTTTTTTTTTTTTTAATTTTTTTTACATCAAAAAATGAAAATAACAATAAAATTCAATTGTCTTGATTTCACAAACTTCATTAATTCTCATCCTATTTTCTTTTCTTTTCTTTGTTTCATGTAAACCTTGGACTATTTCAATTTTTCTTCAAATATTCTGATGATGCTTCGCTTGCTGACGATGATGTGTTTCTATGAATCTGTTGATGTTGTTGAGAGGGAGAGAGTGATGCTAACTGCAAATCGAACTACAAGAAGGAGTTTTCATCTTTAAACGTCACCCTCATGATTGACGAAATTAGCAATCAAGAGATCAAGAGTAGTGCTGAAAGTCGTGCGAAGTTGGGTAGCTCACCATTCCTACCCGGAATTGACGTACGGTGACACACACTCTAACAGATTTTTTACAAAGTCACAAAAATGAAGGTCGGTGCCTCGCTTGATGTAAAATGGGTAGTCTCCACTATGGGTGATCACAATTCTACTACCGAATATCTATACAAGACCTAATTCGCCTCCGGTATGGTTAAATCCAACTTTAACGCTCTAATCAACTAAGAAACCCGATTGTGTTCTCCAAGTATTTCCAAGTTCTGTTATTTCTACGACTCTCTATGTAAACATAGCTAGAAGCATGCTAGTGACTCTAAGATCTCTAAAAGTTGGAGGTTTTTATGTACATATTTACAAAGAGTTTTGAAATTTTTGAATTTTTTGAATTTTTGATTTTTTGATTTTATTTTTTGAATAAAAGACTAAAAACTCTATATGCAAAAACTCTATATGCAAATGCACCCCCAAACCTAAATCAAACATTGTCCTCAATGTGTCAACAGATAATAAGAATTCAAAAAGTCACATACCAAGAGAACTATGTTGAGTAGAGAAAAGGGAAGAGATTACTGGATGTACAATGATGTTGCTAAACCAAAGGAGGATGAATGCTTTGAAAGCAAACAACCGTGAGCGCAAGACAAAAAGGTTGGTTAGCACAAAAAAGAACTATGCAAAAAGAAAAAGAAAAGGGAAAGAGAATGGATTTTTAGTCCATATGTATGTACACAAGTGAACTAGTTCAGTCCACATAGATGGGGTCTTCCAAGTCGACGGTCTCAACTTCTGGTGGAAGATGCTCCAGAAATGGTTTCAATCTCTGACCATTGACTTTAAAGATGTTCTTGGTTGCTGGGTTTTCAATTTCAATAGCTCCATGGGGGAAAACGGTACGTACCAAGAATGGTCCTGACCATCGAGAACGTAGCTTTCCTGGAAACAAGTGCAAACGAGTGTTGTACAATAAAACTTTTTGGCCTGGTGTGAAGGACTTGCGCAGAATGCGCTTGTCGTGAAACACTTTCATTCTTTGTTTGTACAATTTGGCACTATCATATGCATCATTTCTCAATTCTTCTAACTCATTGAGTTGAAGTTTTCTTTGGGTACCAACTTTATCAAGATCAAAATTCAACTTCTTTACAACCCAATATGCACGATGTTCTAACTCTACAGGGAGATGACATGCTTTACCGTACACAAGTCTGTAAGGGGACATCCCAATGGGAGTCTTGTATGCAGTTCTATAGGCCCACAAAGCGTCATTTAAGCGCAAAGACCAATCTTTCCTAGAAGGATTAACAGTCTTCTCAAGGATATGCTTAATTTCCCTATTAGAAACTTCTACTTGGCCACTGGTTTGAGGATGGTAAGGTGTTGTGACCCTATGAGTGATTCCATACTTGTGCACAAGTGATTCAAAGGGTCTATTGCAAAAATGACTACCTCCATCAATGATTATTGCTCTAGGTGTTCCAAAACGGGAGAAAATGTTTTCCTTAAGAAAAGAAAGAACAACTTTATGATCATTTGTTTTGGATGCAATGGCCTCTACCCACTTAGAGACATAATCAACAGCAACAAGAATGTATAACTTACCTTCAGAGTTAGGAAATGGACCCATGAAATCAATACCCCACACATCAAACAAATTTCAACAATCAAAATGGGTTGTAAGGGCATCATGTTTCTCTTAAAGATACTTCCTAATTTCGCATCGGTCACAAGCAACACAAAAGCATGGCTATCCTTAAACAAGTGTTGGCCAATAGAAACCGCTTTGCAAGATCTTTGCAGCGAGTTTTCTTGGCACTAAAGTGGCCTCCACATGCATGGTCATGACAGAAAGAGATGACGTCCCTTTGTTCGAATTGGGGACACACCTCCTAATGATTTGGTCTTGGCGGTACTTAAACAGATATGGGTCATCCCAAAGGAAATGTTTAACTTCACCAAGAACTTAGAAAGGTCTTGTTTAGACCAATGCAAGGGCATTCTACTTGTAGCAAGGTAGTTCACAATATCAAGAAACCAGGGCATTTCAGACACAAGCATCAATTGTTCATCGTGGAATGACTCTCTAATCAAGACGGATTCATCAGCAAATTCAACATTCAACCTAGACAAGTGATCAAAAATAACATTTTCTCTACCCTTTCTTATCTCGAATTTCGAGGTTAAACTCTTGTAACAAGAGTATCCATCGAATTAGACGAGCCTTAGCATCTTTTTTTAGACAAAAGATATCTCAATGCAAAGATGGTCGAGAATATATGATGACCTTAGACCCTATCAAATAAGATATAAACTTATCTAATGCAAACACGACAAATGAGCAACTCTTTCTCGGTGGGAATAATTCAGTTGAGCATCATTAAGTGTTTTACTAGCATAGTAGATCACATATGGAAGTTTGTCTACTCGCTGGCCCAAAACAGCTCCTACAGCATAGTCAGACGCATGACACATAATCTCAAATGGTAATGTCCAGTCAGGTGGTCTGACTATAGGGGAAGATGTAAGGAGAGCCTTCAATTTCTCCCATGCTTCTTTACAAGCATCATCAAAGACAAATGCAACATCTTTCGCAAGATGATTACACAAGGGTCTTGAAATTTTACTAAAGTCTTTGATGAATCGGCGGTAAAAGCCCGCATGGCCTAAGAATGATCTTATGTCCCTCACAGAACGAGGTTGAGGCAAGTGTTGAATGAGATCAACCTTGGATTTGTTTACTTCTATGCCTTTTTCCGAGATGATATGCCCTAAAACAATGCCCGAGTTAACCATGAAATGACATTTTTCCCAATTCAAAACCAAATTCTTTTCCTTACACCTAATCAGCACACAAGTGAGGTGATGCAAACACTCATCAAAAGAAGACCCAAACACGTAAAAATCATCCATGAAAATTTCAAGAAACTTATCTACCATGTCGAAAATATGCTCATCATGCAACGTTGAAAAGTAGCGGGTGCATTACACAACCCGAAAGGCATGCGGTGATAAGCAAATGTTCCATAAGGACATGTAAATGTGGTATTTTGTTGGTCTTCGGGTGCTATGTGAATTTGGTTGTAGCCCGAATAGCCATCTAAGAAGCAATAGTGACTATGCTTCGCCAACCTTTCCAGCATTTGGTCAATGAAGGGAAGGGGAAAATGGTCTTTCTTTGTTACTGTGTTCAGTTTCCTATAATCAATACAAACTCGCCACCCTGTGGTAACACGGGTGGGGACAAGCTCATTCATCTCATTTTGAACTACAGTAATGCCAGACTTTTTGGGTACCACTTGAATGGGGCTGACCCACTGGCTATCCTGAACTGGGTAAATGATACCCGCATCAAGCAATTTAAGATCTCACCTTTGACAACATCTCTCATATTGGGGTTAAGTCTTCTTTGCATTTCCCTAGATGGTTTAGTGTTTTCTTCAAGGTTTATGTGATGCATGCAAATTGTAGGACTTATACCCTTAAGATCTGAGATGGTCCAACCTAAGGCTCCTTTATGTTCTTTAAGTACTTCTAAAAGTTGACTTTCCTGTTCGTGTCTAAACATGATGCAATAATCACGGGTAAAGTATCGAAGGACCTAAGAAAGCATACTTCAAGGTATCAGGTAATGGTTTCAAATCAAGCTTAGGTGGTACATCAAGAGGTGGGGCAGATTTGGAATCAGAGAGTGGAAGGGGTTCCACTGCATTCTGCCATTTAGCAATATCCATGGGTGGAACAGATTCAAGCAAAGAGTGAATTTCCCCAATGTACTTAGACTCGAAGAGATCTAAGTCAAAGTTATCTAAACATGCTTGCAAAGGGTCCACCGACAAAATGTCGGGCAAAGAGTCTTGGATCGACTCTCAATCATGTTAATCTCATGCAAATCAAAAGATCATCACAATCAATGGGTTGTTGACTAGTGTTAAAGACATTCAACTCTACGGTCATGTTACCAAAAGACAATTTCAACACTCCATTACGACAGTTGATGATGGCATTGGACGTCGCCAGGAAAGGACGTCCTAAAATCACAGGAATGTGATTACTTGGGTTTTGCACGGGTTGAGTATCTAAGACGATGAAGTCCACGGGAAAGAAAAATTTATCAACCTTGATTAACACATCTTCAACAATACCACGGGGGATTTTCACAGACCTGTCCGCTAATTGTAGCATAACAGGTGTGGGCTTCAGCTCCCCAAGGCCCAGTTGCACATACACAGAGTATGGCAATAGATTCACACTTGCTCCTAAGTCTAGCAACGCCTTTTCGACCGTATGGCCACCTATGGTGCATGTAATTGTTGGACTACCTGGGTCTCTAAACTTAGTTGGAATCTTGTTTTGGATTATGGAGCTTACTTGCTCAGTGAGAAAAGCACGCTTATGCACATGAAGCTTTCGCTTTTGTGTGCACAAGTCCTTCAAAAACTTAGCATAGGTGGGTATTTGTCTGATTGCTTCGAGAAATGGAATGTTTATGTTAACTATTTTGAACATTTCCAAAATCTCATTGTATTGGTTACCCCCTTTTTGTTGCACCAACCTTTGTGGGAATGGAGCAACAGGTGCATGACTTGGCAAAGAAACATCTATATTGGTAGGACTCTTGGGTTTATCAACATGCTCAGATTCTCTCTCTACAGTAGATGTTTTCTGCGGTGTTGTGTGTACTGGTGAGTCTGATTTAGACTCGCTTGACTGTGGTACACCTACATTGTTCTCAACAACTCTACCACTACGGAGAGTGGTGATAGCATTCGCTTGACTATGTGAAGGTTCATTGCAGTTTGAAGAACCTGCCTGAAACACATTCTTTGGATTTTGTTGGGGTTGACTAGGAAGTTTGCCTTTTTCTCTCTCATTCAATGCATCACAGATTTGACCCATTTTAAGTTCTAGACTTGTGAAACGTTGGTCGGTGGTTTTCTGAAGTTGTGAAAGATTTTGGGTTAACAGACCGACACAGTCTTCAAAGCTAGGCTTTTTCTCTACAGGGTACTGAGGGTGTGGTTGTACTTGGGGGTTTCTAGGATATGAGTATCCTTGGTTGTTATTTGTTGGTCCCCCTTGTACTGGCCCTTTGTACCATGAGAAGTTAGGGTGATTCCTCCACCCTGGGTTGTAGGTTTGAGAATACGGGTTGTTCTCTTGCCTATGGTATAATGCATTGGCTTGCTCGGTTTTAGATTCTTGAAATGCATGTAAGTCTGGACAGCTGTCCACTAAGTGGTCAGAGCTATGGAATGCGGCACAAGTGGCCATTTCAATTTGGTCACGGAGAGTAGGGGCATTAGATTTTATATTCTTCTGCAACTCAAGCATTTCTATTCTCCGGGCCAAAGATGCCATTTTTGCATTTCCCTCAAAGTCAGACTCGATTCTATGAACATTACTTACAGGGGTACGTAGTCCTTTTTGGTTCACGGATGGACTCCCACTGTTGAGTCTTTTCAGCGACTTCGATTAAGAAAGTCCAAGCCTCATCAAGACTTTTGTCAATAAATGCACCATTGCACATTGACTCGACCGTGGTGCGGGTTCTAACATCTAGACCCTCATACAATATTTGCACGAGTCTCCATTTTTCAAAGCCATGGTGGGGACATTGGAGTAGTAATTCATTGAATCTCTCCAAGTACTTTGCTAGAGTTTCGTCTTCTAATTGCACAAAACCATTTAGACTCTGGCGAATTGTCGCCGTCTTATGGTTTGGGAAAAACTTTTTGAAAAACTCTTTGTGAGGTCATCCCATGTTCTAATGGACTGTGGTTGTAGGGCATGAAGCCATGACTTGGCTTTGTCTTTTAGAGAAAAAGGAAACAATCTCAGTTTGAGGGACTCTTCTGGCATTTGGTTAAAACGCAGAGTCCCACAAATATCCTCAAAATCTCTCACGTGATGGTAGGGGTTTTCAAAGCATCAACCCTCTAAACACGGGTAGCATGTGAATGGTGCTTGCTTTCGGTTCAAACCGACAAGCATCAGCTTGCGTAGAATGATGCAAGAGGGCTGGCTTGCCCTAGTTGGGTACATGTAGTCCTTGAGACTACGGGGTTGGTTTTGTTCATCACCCATGGTTTCATTTCGATGGGCTTGGGCTTTGTTGAAGAACCTGGGTATGCTGACAATTTCGTCTGGGCGGATTCTAACTAGTCGATTTGTTTGGTCTCTAAAAGACACAATCATAGCCTAGTTAGCGCATCTAGCATGTAACATACAATCAAGTTCAACACAGAAAAGCAAAAATGATACAAGTGATACCCCAATAAAAGCACACAGTGCACAAGTTATGTGGGCTGCAGCCCAGTTTATGTGCAACTGCACAGCCCAGTGGCTATGCAAAGCCCAGTGGAACTGGGTTCCAGCCCAGTTTGGCAGGTCTAAATGGCAGAGCTTTAAGTGCAGCTCAGCTTATGCACTGGTGATGTGCACAGAGCAACACAGCTACATGCACAACATAAGTTATGTGCTCAGATCAACACAGAACAACACAACCTTACACAAAATGAAACCTAATTTCTCAAAACTAAGCACACAGAAGTGCTTGTAATTGCTGGTAGTTGCTGGTAGAGATTACACAGCACTGGTTATGCTGGCCTTCACAGCACAACACAGGTTATGTGCTAGTTGATTTATGCTCAGCACAACTTGCGTGCTGCTGGCAGGTTGCACACTACACTGGCCTATTGGCAGGTGCACAAGAACATCAAAAAATTTGTATGAGGTGCTCCGGGTTATGGGATGTGCTCACTCAAGGTGAAGCATGTGCTGGTTTTGTGCGTGGCATACAACAAATGAGATGCTAATGCAAACTTAGACACTCAATCATTCACTCCAATGGCACAAGCTCATTCACAGATTACAGTCATCACAGATATTTGCATAACAGTTCAAAGCATCATAAGGTTAATAGCTCAGCACATTTCAGATATGAACTTCACAGATGTAGCAAATGAATCAACAAATAATCAATGCTAGCACTTTACAACATTCTCAGAGTGTTAACACAGTCAAGTGGTACCCAAGTTCTCAGAGATGTATGCACAAAAATTGCAGGTCAGATGGTCACAGGTAAGCTCAGGGTTGACAGAGTCAACTAGGTTAGTTGATATCAACCAGCCCAGTTGATGTCAACAGGGTTTGCAGCAAATTTTGTTATCCAAGTTGTAGCTCAAACTCACAGCTGCAGGGGCTGGAGTTGAACACAAGGCTTGTCGAGGCCAAGGGTTCACAGCACAGTACACCTAAAAGCCATAGATTGCAGGTATGTATAAGTGACGATGACAGCAACTTAGAGGATTATAGCGCACACAAGGTTTCCTAGAATTGGTTGACAGAGAAAGGCTTGCTGAAGTACAGGGTTATCAGCTAACCAATCTTAACCAGGTTGCAACTCAAACTCACAGCTGCAGGGGCTGGAGTTGAGCACAGGGCAGGTGGGAGCTAAGGGTTAAAGCACAGGCCTTGTAGAGGCCAAGATTTCACAGCACAGGCTTGAGTAGCACTCAGCAGAGTAACTAGCTTATCATGCAAAGATGGTGTATCATGCACATATTGAGGGGTACTCAGCCAATTTTTTTTAGTGTTGCACAGATCAGTAACAAGTCTGGATAAACTTAAATTCACAGCTCATGCATCACAACACAGGACAGAAATGGGGTTGGAGAGTACAATACCGCCAGTATCAAACTGGGTTTAGGCAAATCCACATTGTCCTGCGCCTTTATCTTCTCCTCTTCCTTGGTTGTACAGCAGCATAGCAGGTACCTGCTAGCTCAACAAAGAAATCTCAGCTTCCAAAATTGCACAGTTAAAGCAAGAGAGCATTGGTGCAACAATGACAAATGCAGAGCTATACCTAAGGTAAAGATTTAGCCACAGATAACAAAAATCGCACAATGTTCAGTGATGCTATGGAGCTGAAATAACAAACACTAGCAAATATACAATGAAGATTTACAGATTTCTAGAGAATGCAGATGAGAAGGGAAAGATAAAAGTCACAACTAAAACTAAAGAGCTAAGATGAACTTTATATGAACAGATGGACTAACTAAGCTACAGATTATAATGACAAGCTGTTTTAAAGAGAGTAGAATGCAAAATATTAAACAAGATGACTATGCTAAGTTATAACAAAATACCAAAGCTACATCTTACTAAAGCAAAACTAGAATGCCAGCTACACAAATGGATGGTTAACAGCAAAATTACACTAAGAATGACTACAAACAACAATTTCAGAGCATACGTATAAAATGATGGGTTGAAAATCAGTGAAAGGAAAGTAAACTATCAACACAGCACACTACCAAATCCCCGGCAGCGGCGCCAGAAACTTGGTAGGCTGGGAAAAGAGGTTTGCCTACGGGTTATACTGCAAGTGCACAGTGCCTATTGGAGGCATGGCAAGTACAGGTCGATCCTCAAGGAGATGGGGTTGCTGTAGAGTTGATCTGAGGCTTTACAAAACTGATTTTCTAGAGAAGTAATACAAATATGAGATGTTGGGTGTCGATATGACTAGTTGAAGTTGTTGTGACTCTAATTTAAGGAAACAAATGAACAAAAGGTGTTGTAACAGATGGTTGAGTGGCACTAGGGTGATTGAACTCACCACTTAATCCTATACTAAGGTAAACAAACTCTATTTATGCTCTTGTCCTTCCCTTGAAGGTCTTAGGTGGAAATTATGCCAATTGAATTCACTAATTCTCCCCTAGTATTGGTTGTCTTCTTACAGTACAACCAATCACAGGATAATTTGCTCATCAATTAGCTAATAATCCTAATACAATACACACAGTAAGAACATGAATTGAACATGAATTAACTCATTATAAGATTAAGGGTTTATTCTACACCCTAGTTAATTAACTTAGAACATCATGCAAGCTTAAAACAGACTTGAAATTAAATTACAAAATTAAACCCTAAAAACTGACTTGGTTTTTCAGATGAAGAACAACTGATTTTTATACCTAGAATTTCTTCTCTAACACTCAAAACTTACAATTAATGCGAACCCAAACCTCTTTCCTCCCTTACTTCGTCTCTGACTCCATTGATTTGATGTTGGAGAAAACCCTAGCTCCAACTATCTCTAACCTAGCTTCTAGGGTATGGAGAAGCTATGATAGAGATAACTTGAGGTAGAGTGGCGGAGCAGGTGGTTACTGATGCGGTTGGTGCTGGTGTCAGGGTAAGGAGATGGTGGAGGTGGTGAGGTGGTCTGCAACTGGTATGGGTGAAGGAGGTGGAGCTCTGAAACTGTCGGGGGGAGAAGAAAGGGAAAATGAAAGAGAAATGGGGTTTGGTTCGATGGGTGTAGGTATAGGCGGATGTGGTGTTGAGCGGGAACATCAAGGATTGATGCAAGGGATGGAGCGATCGTAAGATCTAGGGTAATCCGATGCGTAGGCCGATGCGACCGTAGGATGAAAATGGCTCGAATCTAACGGCTCCGAAGGGACGGGCTTGGATCCGGGTCGTGGGTCGGGCCTTTGACTGCTCAAGCCCATGTCTTGTAAATGGGTTGATACTGATGCGCGCGCGGGCTTTGGCTTTTTGCTCCATAGACGCTCGTCTCCAATTTTCTGCTCTTTTGGCTCCTCAATTTCTCCGAGCTTTATTTACTACCTAAAAACACAAAATTAATTAGTACAAATATTTATTCTTGAAAACAGGGAAAATACAGAATTTGGGATAATATCTGATTTTTGAGCACAAAAGATGAGTTAAATACCAATAAAAAGGTGTAGAAATATGCAATATTTGGCACTCATCAAGTATGCGAACGGTTAGGTCCAGGACAGCTGTTTGCGTACCCGTTTGCAAACGTCCGGACAAGACAAAATTCCGAAACTATAGTTTGCGTACCAGTTTGCAAACTTAGTGGTTAAAGTTCTACAATCAATTAAGTATGTTTTCATACTCATGAAAAAATACATTAATAAAGTAAGGAATTTAATCTTTTCAAACCGTGGATTAATGTTCATGAATTGATTTCGGTAGTACTTTGTACGATTACGAATCAATTCGATTTTGTTTCAATTGGTTCCTATATACTTCTATGAGATATATACAATTGAATAACTCTATGAATAACACAATTAGATTCATTTGATTATCTTTCATGTTTGATTGCCCATTATATTTGATCTAGAAGTGTTAGATGAATATGGTTAAGAAAAAAGTGTTCATATGGCTAACTTCGGTTAACTGTTATTGAGCCAACTCAATATACATGTTTAGGTACGGTTACCCATATCTAAATGAAGGTATATTTTATTGTGTGTAACAAGCTAAGACCATCTAACGGTGGAAAGATATTGCTTTGATTTTAAGCAAACTTAGCTTGAATCTTAAATCAGGTTTTCATCTAACGATGAATATTGAATGCTTTGTTACTAAGCTATCTTAGATTTGATTGAAATCAAACTCTGATTTGAAAGACTAAATAATTAGCTAATTATTTATAAATAATTTGATGTCTCAGTTTCCAAAAAGAACACACATGCTCAATATGAACATACCTAAATATTCTATTTCTCATAGGAATGCAATCATTCATACACTTCCACCGGTTGTGTTTAATCTTAGGAGGAAGATTTGATTACCAAAAGAATTTCAATGGAAAATTTCATTCCCATAAACATCATGAATAACAACTTTATAAGTCGACTTAACAGAGAACGTATCTTTATAGAATGATTTCCATCTAATCACATCCTTACCCGCATTAAGAATTCTTAGGGAACAGATATCACATATAGTATCATTATCAAAAAGAGTATTCGATATACTAAGATTCCAATCACCTCCATTTTGAGTCTTCATATTACCTGAGAAAAATTGAGGGTTCAACAAACCATTTCTGTTAGGTAACCATCTATCCCTCCAAATTGGTATGTTCATATCATCTCTTACCTCCTAACAATAGTTCTCCTTTATTATCTTTAGACTTCAATATATAGCTTTCAAAACCCAGGACCTAGAGGTCACAGACCACAAAGGGATTGTTGTTATGAGAATATTTATGTCAAAGAATGGTGGCCCATAAGGCATCCGGTTTTTTGATCATTCACTAGGCTTACTTAGATATGAGGGTAATATTAAGATGTTAAGTATTTTTAATGCTTAAAAAACCCTAAAGCAATATGTTTGGTCACATTATCCCAACTTGTAAAATAACAACGTCTACCTTCACCTTCCTTATTCCACAAGAACCTTCATTGAATAATATCTAGTCTATCAGTCAATATTTTAAGCATAGGGAAGATGGCCAAGTGACAAATTGAGTTGAAACTTTCATTCCTGATTGATTTGGATGTTTACTTTTCTAGGAGGCTGGCCATAATAAAAATAATCAAAATAAAAATTGCATTAGAACTGGTTGAAGCCAGTTATAAAAAATTAAAATTCTTTAAGTTGTCAGGTGGTTAAGTCGACGCGAAAAAGGATAACCAGAGCATGTGGTGCTAAGGTTATTGTCCTAGCTACTTCCAGTTGAATTTTTTACCTCAACAAAAGTGTTGGTTGGATTTAGAAGTCTTCAGTTTACATGTTTTTTCGATTAATTCACAATGGCTAATATCAACAAAAAATCGATATATTGTTGAAACTTCAAACTAAAGATGGTCTTCAAAACTTTTGTAGAATATCATGTTTAAGTTGTTCTTTTCATGGGCATCTAATATTCTTGTTTTTCTTTTTCTTCGATTCATAACCTGTACAATATAACTTCTTTGATATAATACTCGTTAATACAATATTCTCTTTAAAATAATAAAAATTGATCGTCCCGATTTCGGTCCTCGGTGCTAAAATAATAATAGCATAATATGATAGATTCAAAAGTTCCCTTTAAGAATTAATAAGTTCTAAATATTATATAAACAATATTTATATAAAATTGATCGTCCCGATTTCGGTCCTCAGTGCTAAAATTCAATAATAGCATAATATGATAGATTTTTTTTTTTTTTTTTTGAAGCATGAAATTTATTAATCTAATAAAGAGCTGTTACATAAAGGTACGTCGTACCCAAAGATTCATCGATTACATTTGGATTGGTATTGCTAGAATCTTCAGCAACATGAAGGTGGAGTCTAACGTGAGCAGCTGCTTTCGTGTCAGAATTACATCGAGGGGAGATGATGTGATTGGCGAAATGGATATGGATTGGGGTGTCGAGGGTCATTAGACCCGTTCAATGCTTTCCACAAGAAAAGCTGTAATTTTGATGGACATAGCGATGCCCAGAGAAACTTGGTTGTTGATGGTGGATTTCGATGCAATTGACACGAGGCATTGTTCCAGTATTTAAGTCCAGATGTTGAGATGTAAAGCCCATACGATATCTGGCTGTCTTCTTTTTGTCCTGCCTGATCCATATTGAAGTCTTTGACCCAAGGCTTCCACTGGAATATTTAGATCAATCTGAAACCGTAGCAGGCGAGGAAGAACGATGGCCTATATTAACTATTACAGACAGACTCTTAATAACTACTACTATAATTATTAAGACTATACGGTATTGGACCAGGACTAAGAACTAAATACTTAATTAGAAAGATCTAATTAAGTTTATAATTATAGTTAACTGAAAACAATAGACTTTCTAAACACACCAAGTAAAATAAATTTGTGAAATAACAGACTCCTACAATTATACTAAGTTATCTATTCCTAGTATACTAATAAAGACGAGAAATTATTTAAAAGGTGACTGTTCCATCGACCCATTAGCATCCAATTAGGATTTGTTGCCTGCTCTTGTGATAAAATGTAGGAATTTCCTGGTTTCCTCAAACTGGATATCATCAGGTATGGTAAGATGATTGTTCTATTAGCGCGGCTTGTTGTGATGAAAAAACTTTAGATTTCAGTTTGTTGGCTGGCTTGAAGTCCAAATAAACATAAAGGTGTTGATACAGATAGAGCAGGATATCCCCAGCCCCCAGGTTCACCGCTGACACACGAAATAAGTCCAAAATCATACTCGCTAGAAGAAGCCAAATCTTCACGCTAAGGTTTCTTCAGAAGGCAATTGAAGTACATAATTCTTCCATTTAACGTACTAATCTTGACACAGGCTTTTGCAGATAACTCCAAATCAAGCAAAACTATAACAAGGATCCCTAACTTCAACATAGAAGACACTCACAAGACAAATACATATCTGGTTTTAAATCACAAAACAAACCAAATAGCAAACTCAAACAAAAAAGGAAACTAAATTCCAAGACAAATGACAGAAAAACTCTACCTTGAACCTTCAAAACCTACACACCAGGCACAAAAGAGACTGACAGGCCTGCACAGGACAAGAACTCACCAGCAAAACAAAGAACAAAAACACCAAAAGAGATGAGAAGCAACTGGAAGTATGGAGGTTTGAAGAACAAAACAACCTTGCAGAGAAACATTACAGGTTTGAAGTAAGGAGAATTTAATTAAAAGCGAGAAAACATACGCCTAAACCTATGCAAAAAAACTAAAAGGGGCTGGTATTGAACTGGCTTAAACTGAAGAGAAAAACAGTTGAGGGAGAAAAGGGTTTCACTTGATTAGTACGATTTTGAAATCTTAAGGAAAATGGGTTTTGATTTTTTTTTTTTTTTTTTTTTTTTTTTTTAAAATTAGGTAAACCACTGATCAGATTTAGGAAAAACAAAAATCAAATAATCTGATAAGAGCAAACTAGTATTGAATTCGAAAAACCCATAGAAGAACTCAAGAACTAGCCACAAACCCTAGCTTATACCTTGGACGAATATGCTTTTAAGAAGTAATTGATACCTGGAAACTTGAGAGGAATATCGGTTATTGAAGTAGGAAAACCAGGATCTGATAAGGAAACTTGAAGAAGTTCAGATCTGAGAAACCTTCTTGATTTTCTATTCAACACAAAAGCAGCAAATCAAATAGGATAAAAGGAACCAAAAAAGAAGAGGATATCACAGAAAAAGAGAGGATCGATCTAATTGGTGCCTTAGGGCCGATGGAACAGAGGTTTAATTGTTGATTTTCGGTTGAATCATGGAGATATTGATGGGGTTTTGAAAAAAGCTCGAAAGAGAGCCAGTGCTAAATGGGAAAGCGACTCTCATGCGTTTCTCTCTCTTGTTTTGATAGTTTTACTAGGTTTTAGTATATGATAGATTCAAAAGTTCCCTTTAAGAATTACTAAGTTCTAAATATTATATAAAACAATATTTATACTAAAAAAATTTAAAACTACTATCACAAATATCACATTTTCTCAAAATATGATTCAATATATTGATTTATTTTTCTTTGAGTTTCAAATATAGATACATTTAGTCCATAATAATTCTTAATGCACTCAAAATATCCGGAATCACATTATTATACTACAACATACTAGTCAACGGTTGAGTGTTTTGGATGCATTATATACAACTACTAGGCATTTATCTTTACACATTGGAGAAAAAATTTGTAAGTCAAGTATTTTTGAGAAAAATGATGTTCTAAACCTTTTGTACTATATTACTTGATTTATAATATCTTATCTTTTCATAAAAAAAACAATAAAAAAAAAACTACTAGCATTATCCAAAACTAAAAATTATTCTTTAACTAATAATTTATGAATTCATAAATTATTATTATATTATCGATAATATAATATATCTCTAAAATAATAAGATTAAGATCGTGCATGCCAATTATATTTTAGAAATAATACTGTATCACCAAACAACCAAGCTCTTTACAATTAAACACTTAAGCGGTTGTGTAAATTTGTAGTTGTAGAAAATAGACATGTCATGAACAATGATGGGAAAACCGCCGAAACTATATTCGCACGAGAACATGTTGAGTTGAGGAAGGAGGTTGGGAAATGGTTGAAAGACACATCTCCGTAGGGGATAGTGTACTGCTACCCTTCTTGTAACTATTAGGCGTTGGATTCAATGCTTCACCTTGAGGGTATCTAAGCGAAGATAACTTCCCGATATGCTGAGAGGGACTTCCTCACATCACTGCCTAGAATATTGATTATCGTAATAGGGTCCTGATTACCATGGGCTTCCATCCATATAGCTATATGTGCATTTTTTTTTACTGTGGACAGTTTTATATTGTTGGTACTTTTATTGTTTGTTGACATCATACGTTCTACATATTGGCCTAGCATATATACAAAGCAAGCATATATTTTCTTATAGAATTTTTACAATATCGTTATATTACAATATAACTGCTTTAATAAAATATTCAATAATATAAGATTCTTGCTAAAATAACAACATTTGCTATTATCGATTTGGAATCTTAGTGCTAAAACAATAAATTCAACAATATCATAATATAATACATTCTAAAGTTCTTTTTAAGTATTGATTGGTCCCAAATATTATAAAATGATAATTGTACTAGAAAAATAAAAAATAACTATCACAAGTATCCTATTGAGTAAGTGCAAGGAGAACAATCTGAGAATTAAAAGGTATATTTTTCCAGGTTTCCATTAGAAAAAATAGCTAAAAATCTTCATTCTAACCTAATTTTTTTTTTTTTTTTTTGTGTTTGTGTTTGTATTAGGCTAAAGCCTAAATGAATTTCACATATTGCTAAGGAGAACAATCTAAGAACCACCGTTTCAATTTTTAACTTTTCGTCAACAAAATTTGTGATTAGCGATCTCGATGTATATTTTTTTAAGCATCTCGACTGGCAATCTCGATGTATTATCACTATAATTACTGTATCAATCAAGATGTATAAGCAAAATATATTTAATGAATAAAATCTTCTGGTTGTTTATGTTTATTTGTTAATTATTTTTCCATTATTTTTTTTTAAGTGTTCCATTATTTTGTTTTAATACCAATTAATACTCATTTAAGAAAAGAAACAAAATTAAATATAAAAAATCGAAAAATAATTTTAATAAAATAAAAATAAAAATATAGATAAAAGAAATACCTTTTTGCCTCATGTTATTGCATCACCAATTGGTGTGGAAAAAAAAACAGCTTTTGCCACATTACACCAATAGTGTGGCAATAACATTTTCCACAGAGTTTCTTTCCACAGCTGTGGAAATAGGATTTTTCCACGCGAAATAAGGGTTTCTGCCACACGGTTAACATGTTGCAAACATACCGATTTTTTTGTAGTGCGAGACAAAAATATCCTGATAGTCTACCCTTTCAAGTTGAGTATAACCATCGGCAACCAAATAAGATTTGTATCGCTCGATAATACCATCATATTTATACTTAATTTTGTAAACCCATTTACAACCAACAATACCAATACATAAGTCAGGCCTTTGTGAATAGTTCTACCAAGAACACAAACAAGTTGTGAGTGGTTATGTTAGAGCGTTGCTCGGTCGAACTCGCATGTGTTGCTATCTCAAGCATGTTTGTCAATGTTAGTGATCAAAACTATAAGTCTTGATTTCTAGTCTACTATAGCTAAGTCTCGGACTAGGATAGAAATTGTAGTTGAGCTCAAGAACTCCATGGCAATCATCATACAAGACGAAGAACTACTCAAGGAACTGGTGGAACTTCATCGACTAAAAGGTATGTGGAGACTTGAACTTATCTATCACTCAAAAGTCTATCTACTCTATCTCCTATCTTTGAGACAAAAGTCATTTTGCTATATAGACTTTGATTATACACATTTGTTATTTCAAGCCGAGTTTATCTCGCCTATCTATTTCTCGAAATATGTGTTGGTAAGCTTTTGCTTTGGCCAAGTTCATCTTTACCTAGTGACGAAAGTCATGATATGTTTCAATCACTTTGAAAATTGCTTACTTTGACGAAAAATAGTTTGTGAATAACAACTATATAATAACGTCCTCTAAGAATGTTTCAATGATTGAAATTGAGAGTTTAGATTATATAACCAATGTTGGATATAAGCATTGTGTGGTAACACATATATGTATAAGTCATTTTTCCTTGAACCGAAGTTTGCGAACTTTGTTGATCAAGAGAACCGGAACAAGAGTTGCGAACTCAGTCCGCGAACTTGTGGAAGTTCTCGACCCGAGAAAATCTGCGGGAGTTTGAGAACTCCTTCCGGGAACTTAAGTCCGAGAACTAAGTCTGCGAACTTAAGTTGGTTATATCTAAAGACGATTGTTTGTGAACTTATATTTATATTAACTAAGGAATGCAAAATGCAAACCGTGGATATAAAGTTCATGAACCGATTCGAGTGAATCAAATCGTTTTTTCTTCGATTGTGTCTTGTGTAGTTACATAAGATTTCCTTGCAATTGAATAACTCTCTAACTAGTTCATTTGAGTCATTTCAACTAGTTATGGTGAAGAAGAATATGGTTGATATGAAAGTGCTCATATGGCTAACCATTTGGTTAACTATTGTTGAACCAACAAATGTACATGTTTGGGTACGGTTACACAAAAATAAAATCGTGCATTTCATTTGTGTGTAACAAGCTAAGTTTTTGATCCAACGGTTGAAAGATATTAGCTTGAATCCAATCAGGTTTTCATCTAACAGTGAATATTGAAAGCTTTGTTACTAAGCTAAAATTGATTGCAAATCCTGATTTGAAAGACTATATAAGGGAGAACTTTAGCAACTGGGAAACCTAATCCCCACACCTTCTGTGTGATACTAGTTGTATTGGCTAGAGTCGATTCTCCTTTAACCTTAGGTTTCTTCTTGAAAATCATGTAAACGACTTAAAGACTTCATTAGGATTGTGAAGCCATACCGATACTACTTTCTCGTAGTTGTGTGATCTGATCTTGCTGATTCTATCGTGTTGAGTACAATCATAACGATTGGCTTGAGATTAATATCTCCGATAGGCAAGATATAAAAGTAGTCACAAACATCTTCGTCTCATCGTTTGTGATTCTATAATATCTTCTTTCGCCGCGTCGATTAAGATCATTGTGAGGTGATTGATAATACTAGGCTGTTCTTCGGGAATATAAGTCCGGGTTATCAATTGGTTCCTGTTCACCTTGATTTATCAAAAGACAGACCAAAACTTGTAGGTACTTCTGTGGGAGACAGATTTATCTATTATCGTAGACTTTTCTGTGTGATACATATTTGTTTATTAAAGTCTTCGACTTTGGGTCGTAGCAACTCTTAGTTGTGGGTGAGATCAGCTAAGGGAATCAAGTGCGTAGTATTCTCTCGGGATCGAGACGTAAGGAGCGCAACTGTACCTTGGATCAGTGTGAGATTGATTGGGGTTCAACTACGGTCCAGGACTAAAGTTAGTTTATAGTAGGCTAGTGTCTGTAGCGGCTTCATACAGTGTGTGTTCAATCTGGACTAGGTCCCGGGGTTTTTATGCATTTGCGGTTTCCTCGTTAACAAAATTATGGTGTCTGTGTTATTTCTATTCCAAATTATATTTCGTTATATAATTGAAATATCACAGGACGTGCGTTAAGTTCAGTCAATTAGAATATCCAACTTTGGTTGTTGATTTACATTGATTGACACTTGGATATTGGTCTTTGGTACCATCCAAGTTATTTCTCTTGTATTTAATTAGACTCACAGATTTCTATTTGCTTGAGTAAGAATTAAATCGAGATAATATAACTCTTTGATATACTTTATTAAGATTGAGTCTAGTTTATCCTCTTGAAAGTATATTAGAGTTAGTCCATACAAATTGCTAATCGAAATATTGGGTGTGGTTGTTTTACCACCGCTTTTTCAATTGGTATCAGAGCAGGCAAACACGTTCAAGACCTTACAAGTCTATGTTTGTAACGATCTGACTCTATGGACAGTAGTGCTATCTTAATAAAAGCGCCACCAGATCCAGGGATTGTAGAATTTTCTTCCATGACTGATTTTTTCATGTCTGTAGAAGAAATGTTGTCTGAACCCCACCAGGTTTAAAATCCCTTGAAATGTTTTCAGAACTTGAAAACAAACTTGAAAATCTCTCTTCTGATGTTGATCTTTTTCTCCTGAAAGAACAAGAGTCTCTTGTCAGACTAAATCAAGTTATGATGAATAATATTCATGTGGAGGTTGATATCGATTTGCTAATTAGTGATTGTAACACCTCCTTTCTGTGTAATTCAACCAGTTTCAACAAACTGAACAAATTGCAAGAGGAGTTTAAATCACAGCTATCTGAGTACATCACCTCAAGGAATGAATTGATTCATTGTTCGAGTTTTGACACTCTCTATCCGGAAAAATGTATGGTTTTCCATATTGGAGCAAGGATGTCTCTTATCACCAAAAGAGTTTCCCCCTGCAATACTAAAAATCATCTGAAAAAATTATCTCTCATAAGGTTGAAAATAAGAAATCAGAAACGCAATTTGTCTTGTGCCTTTTGGATTTTTGTTGAAAACCTATAGAAACAATTCCTTGGGAATTCTCCAATAATACAAGATGTAAGAGTTGCTGGAAAGAAACTCTTTCTTGGTGCCATGGTGAACAAGACATTGTTCACCTCAACGCAACTTGATTGTGTTGAAAGTGCATCCTCACCCATAAATGCCATGTATGTATACGGTGAGGGAAGCACAAGAACTGCAGCACATATATTAAGTTGGGTATGATTTTAAATGTTTGGTAACGCTTTAGAATTCAATCGGATTCTTCTAAAAAGGTATGTCTCTAAACTTGAGCAAGTTTTATTGTAGTAGCAGGTTTTCCCACACTACACCCCTCACTATATTTTGATTAATTAGTCCATTGAAAGTTGTATAATTGAGAATGTTTATTGATTAATTTCATGAGTTGTTTACACAGGAAAAGTAGGATTACACTTAGCAAGTAAAACACTCTTGAACTTTCTCTCTCTAATGACTTGCCCAACAATTCCAAAAAGATCTCTCTCTTACAACAGACTCACTCAACCCTTTATATAGGGCGATACATAGTGGATGACAGCTAATCTATCCTTTTATTTCGGAAATGTTCCGCGAAGTGTCGCAGATGTACAAACATTTATTCTCGCGACACTTCTTAACCCTCGCCAGGTTCCACGTCTTTCTGCTCATTTTGTGTGTCGTTATTCATCGCGTCATTTATTTTAGGCATCTGCGACTGCCTGCGACGTCATTGTTTATTAATCCCGCGAGCCACACTTGCGTTGCGATATTATGATCCTACATCTTGCCTCTTTTTCCTTAAATATTGCTTGAAGAGCGATTTTTTAAGGAAAAATCTGTTGTTGTAGTAATCTTTGATCTTTGTTGATGAAGGAACGAGCAGAAGAATACTGTACTTAAAAAGTACGTACTTGCCTCTATTCTTTTGCGATGTTCCGAAGTTTTGCGTCTCCTGTCTCTCCTCATACTTTTCTTGCGAAGGGAAGAATATCATGAGAGCGATGCTTTTTATTCGCTGCGACTGCTTATCTTTATCTGTTTCAGCTCCGTACACAGTTTTTAATCATTAAAGCCGTTTTTCGACACGTCTCTTCCAACCGTTTATTCTTGACCGTTCATGTCTCTTCTCGCATTAAATGACCTCGTTTTTCTCGAGGATCTTTTTTCCTATATATAGTTTTCTTTTCCCCTCCTTTTCATTCTTTAGTTTCTCTCTGCAACTTCTTTGATTTTCTCCTTCCGCAATTTGCGCTCCTGCTACTGCAAATCTTCTTTTCGTCTTTTTCTAGCATCGATCTTAACCTTTAACTTCTCATCCATTCCCATACTGATAATGGCTGCCATTAGTCGTGCATACAAAGTTTCTTTTGATGAAGTTCAACAGAAATTGCTCGAGAAGGGTTTCACTCTATCGACCATTCTGATCAAGAACCTTCATCCATTCTTTCTGCAAAGTTATTTTCTCGATCATCAATGTGATGATCAAAGGATTATAGTCTCGCTAGGTCGAAACTTCTCGCGGGACTTCCCATTCCTTTATACGATCCGAGTTGCCTCTATTTTATGAAATCTTAACCCATGAAAAATTCTCGAGGGCTATTTATCAATTGAGTGGCGATTGCATTCGCCTAATGCTTGAGTTCGCGAACCGCGGTGCGAGCAAAGGATCTTTATACTCTAACTCGTGTCGTAAATCCCAAATTCGCGGAGACTTGGAAATAGGTACTGTTGAGAAATACACTGTGGAAAACTTTTTTGAAAATTACTCGATGATAACTATGGTGAATGCGAAATCTCATTTTGGGCGTCACTTTGAAGAAAAAGGATAATGTTTACGAGGATAAATTGGTCATGCGGGATATTGATTGGCACCGGGTAATAATACTACTCCTCGCCACTCCAAAGATGAGAAATGGTGGGTTGTACCCTTGATTTTAAATGGTCCTTATATCGCGGGCCCACACGTTCTTCTGCGAATCTCGCAGGGTATCATCCTTGGGAATTCAAATGGCACGAGAAGAAGAAAGAGGTATGTTTCCGACTTCAAATTTGGCTTTCGTAACTTTCTTTATATAATTGCTTGAGTTTGTGAAATCTCTCGGATAGCCGAGTTGAGAAGAAGCTACAAAAAGGATCCGGTCGGAGGATACTCGACAATGCTCCGATCGCTTACTAGTGAAGTAAGAATCACTTCCTTTCTTCTTATTTAAAACAATATTGTTGCCTCTGTTTCTTATCTTTACGCGTATGCGAAGGTTGGAGTTGAAGAAACTATTCTTTGCGAAGATTAAAAGTAAGGGTAAAGCGTGCGCTCGCTTGTGAGTAAATCCTCGCCCCCTTAACTAAGAAGCGAAAGGTCCAATCCTCTTCTCGCCTTAACTCAAACTCTGAATCTTCGACGAGGATAACCATGAATCGAATTCCTCTCTCGCCAAGAAGATTCCATTGACCATTCTTCCATGGATCGGTTATCCAACATCTTCTCGGATCAAGTCCAAGGAATGGGAGATGCTCCCCCCAGCTTCTCTTTGCGGGGCTCTCGCAAACGTGTGTAATCTTTTTGCTTTTTTGAAGGCAATAATTCATTCAATGGAGTCTCTAGAGTTGTGTCTCCTGACCTTTTGAATGCACTTGGGTCTCTGGTATGTGTACAGTCATATTTCCCTACTAATCTTTAAATTGTTTAAGTATATATATATGTTTTAATGATTTTTCTATCTTCTTTTATAGGTTGGAAGAACTTCCTTTGTAGTTGCCTCAGACCTTGAGAGAAGACGCAACAATCTTGAGAAGAAGAATTCGCAATTGAGCAAGAAGATTCGAGAACTGGAGACTGAAGCTGCGTCATCTCGCGATAAAGACGAGACGATTCAAAAGTTAAATACCGAACTTGACTCCCAAAGGGATAAGGTGTCCACTCTTCAAAACGCTAATCAGCAACTTTATGGTATAAAATTTTACCTCCTTTTACTATTTTTTATTTAATCGTCGCCTATTGCTACCTAACTTATTACTTTCGCAGATGTATATAATCTCTCCGATGAGGCTATTCTTCTCCATACATTTCGATCCTATGGATAATAACCTTCTTCTCGCTTACCTCAACAACTCTTTAAGTAGTTCATCAAACAAAATTAACTCCCTTTCATTAAATGAACTTGGACCAAATATCGTCTTTTAGAAATTGAACATAGATCTGGTTTAAGTGCTGCCAACCAATTTAAACGAATGTTTCTCGAGTCCAATAAAGAAATCAAAATTTTGAGGAAGAAAATTAGTGACCTTATAGATGATAAAGATCGCATTGCTAATAATGGTGCACGAGGCATTAGCAACATTTCAAAAATCTCTCCTTGAACTACAAATTGAACGGGATGAATTGCTTCGCCGAATTCCTTGCTTAGTGAGCGAGAAGATCAAATTCGTTCCCTCCTTGTTATAAATAGTGACGATGAATTCGCACAGGCTGCGAAAGTTTTAGATAATGCCAGAATAATCTAGGTGTTGATGTTAGTCTTCACGCCAAGAGCATACTTCCTTGATTAAAGATATGATATCGATAGAGAAGGTTATTTATTACACCTTACTACTTCTTACTTCGTAGTATTGCTTGTAAATTATTAACTTGTTGTTACTTATTTGCGGAATCCGAGAAGAGGCTTCGAGTTAGAATTAGAGAGCTTGAATCTGAGAAAGAACAACTCGCCGGAATTTCCCAAAGAAGAATTGAAGAACTTGAATCGAAAACAACGACTCGCGAAGAGTCTCTCCCTCCTAATAACAAGTATTCCAAGTTGAAGGAACAATTTGAAACGACAGTGAAAAACTTTAATAATGATGCCGTTCGTTTTTCGCAATGGAGCCATGGAGTATGTTTGTAAACACCAGAACATCCCTCTGCATACATATCCCTGGCTTCTTGAAAAGGTTCCCGAGAATCTACCTGTCTCTGAAGTTTCTGATAGTGAAGCTGGCGAAGAAGAAAATTCTGGCGATGAGAATAATAAAACTGATGAATCAGATGAAGAAGAAGAATCACCCAAGATGTAATTCTTTTTGTTTTCTTTTGCTGCGTGTAATATCTCAGACATTCTTTCGTATCTTTGTTATAGTGAACTCTTTTTCATGAATTCAATCTTCACTCCCTTTTTTGTTAATTCTTCCTTGTAATATAATTGGCTATCTTTATTGATGTATAACTCTTTCATCGGAAGATGAATAACAATATTCCATCTTTTCCATTCCCATACTTGCCTCTGGTATTTATCTTCTGATGGAAGAAGTTAATTATCCTCATGTATTTTGTTGGATAATAATTTTAGTGTTATTGAAATGTATAGCCGCGACGAGGTCGCAGATATCTTTATGAATTGAGAATTCTATCTCTTTTTGCTGCGACAAGGTCGCAGGCCGCCTCTACACTTTCATGCAAAGGCCCATTGACCTTGCCTTATCATTTTGTGTGGTCTTCCAAGTCGGACCTCCCTAATTAGAGGTCCTCCCCGCCACTACGTTCATTGCGACAAAATCGCGGGACGTCTTTACACTTGTATGTAAAGACCCATTGATCTTGCCTTATCATTTTTCAAGTATTTTTGCCTCTGCAGGATGTTTTGGTTGCAACAATATGACAGGCCTAGATATCCTTGCGAATATAAAGTCCTATGACATTGCTGTCTTGCGACGAAATCGCAGGACGTCCGTACACTTTCATGCAAAGACCCATTGATCTCGCCTTACCCTCGCGTTAGTATTATTGCCTCTGCAGGATCATTGCACAAATATGACAAGCCTAAGTCTCCTTGCGAAAACAAAGCCTCATGACATTTGCGTCTGTTTTGGCACCCCCCAATGGAGAGCACCGCCCTTATCATCTCCCAGGTTGCCCCTTCAAGGAGGCGAAACATCGGCCATACAAGACTAGATCCTCCCATCCGGTCTTAACAACAACTATTGTTTTTCGCAGTCTCTTATCCCTTATACCTATAGGGTTTATGGTTACGAGACTGCACCCTAAGTGGAGTTTTCTTCGGGCGAGTGCAACGCATGCCAAGACTTGCCAAGAATGGCCAGGGTAGGTTCATCCATCCTGGGCACTCTGGCTCAACCGTGTACCTCGGCGCCTTGAGCATACACTGACTCCTAGGAAGAGACCCTCGGTCGCCCAACCCGTGGTATAACCTACATATATAGTTGGGAATCCAAGGTACCTCTTCCGGATAGGCTTTCATGGGCCCCAAATTTTCATGGTTCGAAGCTTCAGGAGCGGTGTAACCTTCCCCCGAACCACGGCGAGAGATACCCCTTATATGACGCACTTTAGGTCTTACATTTGCCTCTTACGAAATGTTATTCGCGAACTAGGGTGTACGCCATAAAGGTTCGTCCCATTCATTTGCGCATTTATATTTGTTAAATCGTTCAATCATTCATGTTTCATTATTTGCTTGATATTTATCTGCAAGTATTCGCATGAGTTACATTTCACTTGTTGTATTTCACTTTTCTTTCTTAATCGTATTCTCATTTTACTCTTGCTCATGAGATTCTCGCTTTGTCATTACTTCAATCACACTTTGCATCCTCCTTTGTTATTGATTATTCACTTCTTATGCCTTTTGTTCCTCATATCTTTTGCCTCTTCATTGTTATAATATTGGTCTGTCTCTAAGCATTCACCTCGCGGGGTTTTTTCAGCCCTCACTTCTATAGCATCTACCATCAGTTTTTCCTTTCTCTGTTCATTTCTCACATGTTGCTTCCAACCTTTTCTTTTGGCATTTCTTTCTTCGCAGCTTTCTATATCGACCTCATGACACTGTTGCGACTCCTTCCAGTCTCCCTGTATGATACCAATACCGCTTGGGTGTGGAAATTTTATGCATTGATGGTATGTTGAGGCGATCCCCAAAATTTCATGAAGCCATGGCCTCCCAATTAGTGCATTGTACGGGGATTCCACATCAACCACGCGGGAATAGAACATCGATTGATAATCCTTGTAGAGGTATTCTCATGTGAACCTCTCCCTTTGGCTTGTTTTGCGGTGCCATTAAAGCCATATATCTTGTATGTCGAGGGATTAAATCCTCATCTTTTCCGCCCATCGTCTTGTAAGTATGGTAGAAGAGGATATTCACCGAACTTCCAGTGTCGATTAGAATTCTTGTTGATCGCCCAACAAGCTTCTGCCTCATCATCTTCCCCATCGACTGGTTTCGGGTTAATCTCTAGTTTCACAACCAACGGGCTATCGTGTGTTTCTCTTCCTTTTGGTACTTCATCTGCAGAGAAAGAAATAGTCTTCAACTGCCACTTTTCTAACTGCGTCGTTCTCGCCAGACTCATTATTTCTTTATCATTAGCATCTCTCGCAAAGACTCTACTGAGTACGTTGTCATGGAAATCTTCGATGGTGCGATAGGAGTGGACAATAGAGTTGCAGTTCAAATTCTTGGCTTTTGTTCCTACTTCTATCACAAATGTTTCCTTTCCTTTCACCGACACCGTTCTCTCGCATCTCGGTGGTAGTGGTAATGTCTCGACCTGTTTCTTCTCCTTTAGAAAGTGATTCAGCTTCCCCGATCAATCATCCCGAGAATAATTCTCTTTATGTTTCTACAATCGTTTGTTTGATGCCCATGGAAGCGATGGTAAGAACAAAACTCATGACTTCTATCGCCCGGCGGTGGTTCCATTCCAACATTCCAAGGTGCTTTGGTACATTTTCCATCACAAGTATAGCTTCCCGATCTTTTCAACGCTAGCATTCAAAGTGGAGGCATCTTAATCTGTTCCCATACTCTGTTCTATGACTTCTCTCGCCCTCCACGGTTATTTTGTCTTCGTCCACCATAAGTTTCTTGCACATGATCTAGCCTCTGAATCTTATTATTGTCAGTTACGGTTGTAGTAATTCCTTTCACGTTCAAACTCTTCTTGATCGTGGCTTCCCATGGCTACTATCTTCTCGCTGTCCTCACGCTCTCCTTGCTCTGCCGTCCTTGCGAAGTGCTCGCCCTTGTATTTATGAATTGAGGTAACAAATTTGCGTTCGCGGCGTTGGAGCTCGTGTTCACGACTGGATAAGAATTCATTTCATTTTCTCTTTCTTCTAAGGCAATATATTCTTCCTCAGAATTCTCGCAGCTTCTGCCATCGTGATTGTATTTTTGATTCTAAAAATTTGAATGTATAACAAGTTAGTCGCGAAGAGAGCATTCACAAATGAGAGTATGAGATATCTCTCCTCAACCCGTCCCGCCATTTCACGCACATGGTCCTCCATCTTATCATCAACTCGTCTTAAGCTCTCGCCAATCCTTTGTTTCAACCCGAATACATCTTCAATACCGGTCGCAAGAGTTGTTACTTATGTATGCTCCCAGAATGTGGCTTGTAAATGATTGAATGATGTGATTGTGTTCCTTGGCAGACCTTCAAACCATTTTAGTGCTTCTCCTATTAAGCTTGACGCGAAATATTTGCACAATATGGCATCATGATTCTCCCATTGTAACATACATCTCATGTAAGCCTTAATATGTTGTATCGCACAAGTTGTTCCATCAAAGATGTTGGTTAATGCAGGTAGATTGCATTTAGGAGGTATTCCTCCCATCTGTACTTCTAGCGTGAAGGGATTCTTCGCGGCTTCTGCGATGGCTTCGTCCAGTTGTCTCCTTCCTCCTTCCCTTCTATTATTCAGTAATCCTCTCATTTCAGCTAGTTCTCTTAAGATTTGTTCATTTGCCTCAGAATTTGTTTCTACTGGTCTTTTTAGCTCTGCTTCTCTCCTTCTTCGCTCGTGCCTATTTTGACCTTCCTGCTCATTATTTTCTCCTCTTCTCTCCTCGCGACGCTCTTCTTCGTCTCTTTCGTTAATTCGCACGCCATTATATTGGTTGTTCTCTCTTCTTGGTTGCCTCTCAGCTCTCATCATCTGCACCCTTTCATACTGTTCGTTAATATTTCTATTGGTACGGTTTTGTTCCCTCCTTCTCTCGCGGTTGTCATGGTTATTCTGCCGGATTGCTTCTTCCATCTCTTGATTTTCCATTTCTGCTCTTATTCTTTCTCTTTCGCGAGCTAGTCGCGCTTGTTCAATGTAGTGTCTCTCAATGTCATCCTCGATCTCTCGGTTTCTTCTCAATTCTTCTCTCCGTGTAGAATTATTCTTCCTTCAAGAATTGGATCATTCGGCCCTTGGAGTTGCATGTTTTCTTGATTTTCCTATTTCGCTCATTTTGAAGATTTTCGGTGAGGAATATGACGATCTTCTATTTCCCAGTTCTCTCGCCATGCTCGTATTCGGATTTTGTGTTTCTTCCCGCACTTTCGTTGGTAAAACTCTCCTTCTTTCTTCTCTGCATTCGATCTAGAACTTGATCTCACGCTACTTCTAGATCTCCTTCTTTGCAACCTCATATTTTCCATCCTCGCTCATGATTTTGTCTTGTCAAGTTTGCTCGCTCCTCTGCTTCTAATCGTCTCTCTTCGTGTATTGTTTGTCTCAATCTTTCTAACGCTGCCATTTCTTCGTTTCCTGGATTCATTTCTCCATTCATCCCTTGCTCTCCTTGTCCATTGTTCACCAGCTGCTGCTCCTCTTCTCTCTCGTCTTCAGAATCAGATCTCCAAGTATGCACACTTACTCTATCATAATCCACAGCCGCGTTTGCTACTGGGGAGATTGGTGGTTGGTTTTGACCTTCTCCATCATTTCTCATATTCATCCTTGATGATTCTCCCTGTTTCATTCCTCCTTTCTCCAAAGAAGTCTCCCACTTCTTCTTACAATCGTTGGTTGCCCTTGTACATTTCTTCTTCTAGCCATGAATTCTTGAGTATCTTTTCCAAATCTCTTCTCTCGTTAATCTAAATTCTTTCCAATTTCTTCGTCAATCATCTTTGCTCGTCCCAATTTTCGGCGCATATGTAGTAGCGAGGTTTTCCCACACTACACCCCTCACTATATTTTGATTAATTAGTCCATTGAAAGTTGTATAATTGAGAATGTTTATTGATTAATTTCATGAGTTGTTTACACAGGAAAAGTAGGATTACACTTAGCAAGTAAAACACTCTTGAACTTTCTCTCTCTAATGACTTGCCCAACAATTCCAAAAGATCTCTCTCTACAATGAGACTCACTCAACCCTTTATATAGGGCGATACATAGTGGATGACAGCTAATCTATCCTTTTATTTCGGAAATGTTCCGCGAAGTGTCGCAGATGTACAAACATTTATTCTCGCGACACTTCTTAACCCTCGCCAGGTTCCACGTCTTTCTGCTGTTTTGTGTGTCGTTATTCATCGCGTCATTTATTTTAGCTGTCTGCGACTGCCTCGCGACGTCGCTGTTTATTAATCCCGCGAGCCCTGCACGTTGCGATATTATGATCCTACATTTATGATGATCTATGTACCTTGTTTATTGTTCATTTCTACCTCACTTGATCTGTGTTTAAGGTTCTTAAACGTATAGGTTTGAAAATAATATTTCGGGATGTTTGGACTTCATGGTACACCTACCACGTATGCATAACATCATTTAAAATCAAAATCCAGGGGTTAAAGTACGCATCCCCGTTTGCATACTGCTCCAGGTCATGAAAATTCGTTTGCAAACCCGTATGCATACTTGCTTGTAGACGTCGATATCCGATAAACTTGTTTTGGCCGTATCTTCTTCGTCCGAACTCGAATTGACCTCATTCTTTTTGCATTATCTTCCTCTTTGAATTCTCTTCAAAATGTAGATGAGAAACCTTGAATTTGGATGAGTTAAGATTGGTATTTGTCCTGTCTCTTGTTTTTCAGTATTTTGCTCCATTTCGTCGCACTTGTTCCACTCATCTTGGACTTGGGCACTTGGATTCTTGGAGTAATACTCATCTAAGCTAATTTGTAGCTTTTACAAGAATGTTGTTGGTGAATCACAAAGAAGGAAGTTCAAGAATGGGCAGTCGTACGCATTGCTATGGGATTCTTAAATGTTCACAATCATCCTTTGTGAACTATGGTGCATGGTCGTTAATGACTTTGTATGTTCTTCTTTGTTAGAAAATATTTTTATACGCCTTTGGTAGCTATTCTTGGTGTAAATCCGGGCGAAAAAGATTGATTCTACCCTCTAAGGACAAATCATCTTATATGTGCATTACGAGTTTGTCTGGATACCTAGGAAACTTCTTATGAGAATTTATTATTGTTTTTGAGAAGGATTACTAGAGTTTGGAATAGAAATTATTGTGATTACACATAGCTATGTCCAACGTTTTCATCTTCATGTTTTTAGGTTTATTGGTTTAAATTCTAAAATTGTTTGGAAGATGATCTTTGAAGTATTAATCTTTATGGTTTTATATATTACAATTTGTTATGGGATATGTGTGTTTACGTCCACGAACTGTGATTGTCCATACCTTGTCGAAATTTAAGTCCTTTGTATGTCGATATGCATGTGTTGATAAAAGAAGGAATGAACTTTTGACAATACAAAAGTTAAGCCTATTATGTCAATTATTGATGGAAGATAGGTTAAAATCTTTTGTTTACAAGGATTATGTCTATTGTATGTCATTGTGCAAATGGTGATGGAAAATAGAATGAATCCTTGTTTATTCCACAGTATTTGGTCGACCTCCGGTCTACAATTTTTGTGCATATACTGTGTTGTTCCATAAGGTGTCTTATGTTGAGCACAATCGACTGAGTTATTCATTCGCTTATGATTAGCTTAGTTGTTGCTCCGTGAGGTACTTTATGTCGAGCATGATCAACTAAATTAATCATCCTCGTTTGGTTGTTTAGTTGTTGCTCCGTAAGTTCTCTTATGTCGAGCATGACCAATTAAATTGATTGCTTTTTATGGTTAATTTGGTTGTGTATTCTGATTAGATTAATTATGGGTTCTCTTGTGATTAATCTAATTGAGTATTTTTTAGTCTCCATAAGTTCACTTATGTTGAGCATTTTCGATTAAATTAATCATGGGTTCCCTATGGTTAATTTAATTGAGTATTTTGGATTCAAATTCATACTTGTATGTGATTTGTTATGTCCAAAGAAATCCTTCTTTTCTTTTGAAATTAAGGTCATTCTTGTTGTTCTTTCGGGAATGACATATTATGGGGGAGAGTTCTTAATTGAACTTGTGCTTAATTGCCAAATCTTTGTGGGGAGTGCGGCTGTGGAATATTATAGGGGTTATCTTGTATCTTTATAAACTCCTTGATGAATGCATTTAGCTTCGGCTATATGATTGAATCTAAATAAGATGATATATGCTTTCTTTTGGTCATGAAATGTCTCTTTTAGAAATTTCATTAGGATCCCGTTTTCGTACCTTTGCCAATTTTATTGACAAAAATGACGAGAATTAATATGTAGTTCACACTACAAATACATATGGTTTTCGCATCATTATGTAAGGGGGGGTGGTTTCCATGTGAGATGGAGTATTGACTAAGGGGGAGTGATACATATCACCATGGTATTGTTGTCGAAGTTGTGATACAATTGAACTTTGATACTATATAATGATACTATGACACTGTATAACAATGATTGCGAACTCTTGTTTTCTCATTGTTATAGCTACGGATTTTCAACAACGATGATGCTGAACTTACAACCTTTGGGATCATTGGAGTACTTGGAAGTGACGAAGATTTCGAGTAATGTTGAAGATTAGGCATGTGGAATAGGAGCTACAAAAGTTAATTAATTTATCTTTGTATTCCATATGTATTGATAGTTTTGTCACTAAAATTGACAAAGGGGGAGATTCTTAGAGTATTGCTCGGTCGAAATCGCATGCGTTGCTATCTCAAGCATGTTTGTCAATGTTAGTGATCAAAACTATAAGTCTTGATTTCTAGTCTACTATAGCTAAGTCTCGGACTAGGATAGAAAGTGTAGTTGAGCTCAAGAACTCCATGGAAATCATCATACAAGACGAAGAACTACTCAAGGAACTAGTGGAACTTCATCAACTAAAAGGTATGTGGAGACTTGAACTTATCTATCACTCAAAAGTCTATCTACTCTATCTCCTATCTTAGTCGTTTTGCTATATAGACTTTGATTATACACATTTGCTATTTCGAGTCGAGTTTATCTTGCCTATCTATTTCTCGAAATATGTGTTGGTAAGCTTTTGCTTTGGCCAAGTTCATCTTTACCTAGTGATGAAAGTCATGATATGTTTCAATCACTTTGAAAATTGCTTACTTTGACGAAAAATAGTTTGTGAATAACAACTATATAATAACGTCCTCTAAGAATATTTCAATGATTGAAATTGAGAGTTTAGATTATATAACCAATGTTGGATATAAGCATTGTGTGGTAACACATATATGTATAAGTCATTTTTCCTTGAACCGAAGTTTGCGAACTTTGTTGATCAAGAGAACCGGAACAAGAGCTGCGAACTCAGTCCGTGAACTGGCGGAAGTTCTCGACCCGAGAAAATCTGCTGGAGTTTGGGAACTCCTTCCGGGAACTTAAGTCTGCGAACTAAGACTGCGAACTTAACTTGGTTATATCTAAAGACGATTTTTTGTGAACTTATATTTATATTAACTAAGGAATGCAAAATGCAAATCGTGGCTATAAAGTTCATGAACCGATTCGAGTGAATTAAATCGTTTTTGCTTCGATTGTGTCTTGTGTAGTTACATAAGATTTCCTTGCAATTGAACAACTCTCTTACTAGTTCATTTGAGTCATTTGAACTAGTTATAGTGAAGAAAAATATGGTTGATATGAAAGTGCTCATATGGCTAACCATTTGGTTAACTATTGTTGAACCAACAAATGTACATGTTTGGGTACGGTTACACAAACCTAAAATCGTGCCTTTCATTTGTGTGTAACAAGCTAATTTTTCAATCCAACGGTTGAAAGACATTAGCTTGAATCTAATCATGTTTTCATCTAACGGTGAATATTGAATGCTTTGTTACTGAGCTAACATTGATTGCAAACCCTGATTTGAAAGACTATATAAGGGAGAACTCTAGCAACTGGGAAACCTAATCCCCTCAACTTCTGTGTGATACTAGTTGTATTGGCTAGAGTCGATTCTCCTTTAACCTTAGGTTTCTTCTTGAAAACCAGGTTAATGACTTAAAGACTTCATTGGGATTGTGAAGCCAGACCGATACTACTTTCTCGTAGTTGTGTGATCTGATCTTGCTGATTCTATCGTGTTGAGGACAATCATAACGATTGGCTTGAGATTAATATCTATGATAGGCAAGATATAAAAGTAGTCACAAACATCTTCGTCTCATCGTTTGTGATTCCAAAATATCTTCTTTCGCCGCGTCGATTAAGATTATTGTGAGGTGATTGATAATACTAGGTTGTACTTGCACCTCTTACTAGGATCTGTTCCCCTTTCCCATATTTGGTCAGACATAAAATCACAAACCCGATCATAAAATCTCAGGTGATTACTTAAGATCGGTTTCACTAATAAAAGTCATACCAATACATAAGCCAGGTCTTTGTGAATAGTTTTACCAAGAACACAAACAATTTGTGAGCGGTTATACTCAATCACACATATTGGTTGTTCATAAGATATGCAATGAATAACAAAACCAATAACACCTGGCAATATCCTTTTCGGTTCACAAAAAATTTTATGAACTTACTTCCATAGAACACATGTAGAACATTGTTCCCTAGGATGAAATCCTCACCTTATACCCATACATAATCACAATAGCATTCAACCGATTATGTCGATGTCTTATCTACAAAGTTTAATGGTTAAGCAATAAACCTCGTATTATATTCCTTAATACTATGTCTAACTAGAGTGTAATCATGCTTTGTATTTTTGTTTTCAATATACACTACTTGAAAGACACAATTTAGATATGGAACAAGTCAAGTCATAGTTACTAACCTCAAGTTGAAGGGTGATGTCTTTGTTGTCTTCAATCCATCTTCAGATCTTTGTGAGTAACTGGGGCACAATACTTCTATCATTTCTAGTCTAACCTATCGAAGTTGACTGTAGTTTACATAATAGCGACTCGAGTTTTAGAACTAAATATGACAACCACTCTTGACATACCAACGCTTGGTGGGTTCAACCGAGCAGTGCTCTAACAATATCTTTTCTGATGGCTACATACAAGTAGATCTAAAGGCTATAAAACTACTAACATTCAAGATTCAAATATAAACAAGATGTAAAGAACATGAAAATTAAAGATTGACACAAGCATATAACGTGGTTCGGCCATGAAGACCTATGTCCACGGGAAAGAAGATGTTTTCTTTATTGATTAAGGTCTTACCCTTGAAAGAGTTACAAATATCACCTAGAATTCTCACTCTTTCTTTCTCTAGATCTCTCTCAGGAATTATCTGTAGAAAGACCATCTAAGATTACATGTCCATTTCCTTCTACATGGAATGGTATTTATAGGCAAACTGAACTCGTGAAGGTATGACTTGATCTCGCCGAGCTGGTGGAGCTATCGTACATCTTCTAAATACTTCGGACGAACTCTATACTATTCCTTCCGAGTTATCTAGCTTCGTACTCCATCATGTTGCCCCTTCTATGGGAATCTTGCCTTGCACCATCCTTGAGTTGTAGTATAAATCGTCCGAGCCTTCTGATACGATGTAGATTCGTCCACATCTCTTCTTATCCTTCATTAAATGCATTCCTTCTTTTTTGACTTGACCGTCTGAGTCGATTAGACCACTCCTCACACGCGTCATTCATGTAACGTTGTAGCAGGTGTCTCGATTCAGACGAAATCACCTTTTAGAGTATGATTCAATGCTTCTTTCTCATCACCTTATCATGAAACCATCCCTTGAGATGTTGACACGTGGCCATCGGGTAATTTACCTCACATTTTGCTCCTTTTCTTTTCATCTTTCCAAGGGCATGATAGGGAGAAAAATTTATAACTTTCCCGTCTTTATCGCCACGTCTGAGATTCTCGCCACGTCTGCAGTTTTAGTGCGCTTTTACATGCTGGACTTGAGGCGTGGGTTTATTATCCCCAAAATCTTTCTTGAGGTAGAGAATTTTTGTCTCTTCTTTTATGGCCGTCTCCCGGGATTTTCGTCATTTTGTTTATTGTGCCTTGACTTTTTCGGATTTGGAAATGTTGATTTGCTTTTCAAGGGTTTTTATTCCTATAAATTCTTCTTACGGTGGAGAATCGGATTTCATTCTCTTCTTCCCTTCTGTAAAGTTCAGAGTTTTTAGTTTTCTCTATCTCTTTTATAGAATATTTTCATGCCTGGTAGAAGTTTTCCTCCTCGTCCTCCATGGCGGTGAGGTCTTTATTCACGTTTCCCTGAGCATGATCGTATTCCCTCTCATTTGTTTGATTCATCGGTTCTTCTTGATCTAATCTCTAGATCATCACCGATGTCTCTTCGAAAGACTTATCTGTTCGCATATCATCTTCAATCCATTGATGGTTTAGGGAAATTGAATTTTTTGTTAAGAGATCAGTTTTTTTGTTGGAAGAATTCCATCCGCCGTTGTATCTCTTTACACGGTTTAACTTGGAAACACTTTATGTCGTGTGTCTCGCACACTTTCAGCTTAGAAACACTTTCTGTGTGTGTTTCGCACACTGTTTAGCTTAGAAACACTTTCTCGCTCTGTGGGATTGTTATCCAACAAGTGATAGCAGTTCCTGTGCTTTTAGATGTCGCGAGATGAGCCGTGCTTTTTAAAGATCCATGATCTGTGGTTAAGTTTCACGCTGTGGCCTGTGCAAGCTACCATTCTTTCCTATAAATGGTGAATGCAGATCGTCCGAGCTGCTGAAGATTCTGAGGTATAAAATATTTTCTTAATATTTTAAGGTATATATACCCAGCCCCTTTTTTATATCTTAGCGTCTGATGGCATGTGTGTTTTGCAGCAAGGGAAGGTTGTTGATGGTTCTGGGACATTTTTTGGATGTGTTATTTCCGCATTGTTTAGCGATTTTTGGGTGGCGGACAAGCTCCTTCCTTGTGGATAATGAGGTGTTACATGAGACTGCTCCTGCTCGTGATGAAGGTGCTTGATTCGAGATCGGTATCACCGATGCCCCAGTCGAGTGATGTGGCTGGTATGTTCATCATATCTCGCCGCCGAGAGTTAGAGGGTTACTGCAATTAATGCATCCAATGTTGTGTTTCCTCCTGAACCTGTTGAGTTCGCATCCGAGCAAGCTGCTCCTAACGCTGCCGAAGGCGAGGATCAGATGGATACTGAGCCGGGTGCTCCAGGCGAGGAGTAGTCGTGATGCTCCTTTGCTAGTTTTGCTTTGATGCTAAGAACTTTTTAGTCCTTTTGGTTGTTATGCCCTCGTGTTGTGTCTGAGGTGATGTAAAGTTGTTGGTAGTAAGTCCTCGTGCTCCTTACGAGGCGATGTTTAAAGGTGGTTCTCTTGACACTGTTATTTGGTAAGTCCTCTGTTGTTTTGGAAGCATTATTTTGCTAACTATTCTTTTCTTTTTTTGGAAAGTCCTCATATGTGGGAGGTAGTTAGTATTTTATTGTTAACGCACTTATTAACTCGTATGATAACTTTTGCTCTTTGATATGTATCATGCAATGTTATCATGTTTGTTTGCTCTGAGGGTGATTTTTGTGCATACTTCCGGTCCAACCATGGGTAACAAATCCAAGGAGTGATCAGTTCCTTAATTGGATAGGGCATCTCTTACAGTGTTGGACCTTGAGTATAGCACATTTCCCTTCTCGCATGCCTTTATGGGGTTTGCTTTTTAATAGTGTCCAGTTTAGGTTAAACTTGCCCCTTGTTTGAATGAACAGATGTTTGAGTCACTTGCTATTTATCCATTCTTTGGAGGGCAATACCTCGGTCAAGTGATTCTTGCCTTAGCCCGAGGCAAGTACCGTGATTCTGGATATCTCCTGTTATGGCAGGACATCATCCGATTTCGTAATCGTGATGGCATTACCTTAGGTCTATTTCCGTCTTAGGTAGCTTAGGGTGTCCCCCGCTTCATTTTGCTTCACATGGCTAGATGGCATCGCCTTAGGTCTGTGTCCGTCTAGGGCAGCTTAGGTATTTTACCCGCATCATTCGTTGTAGAATGGAAGGTGTGGCTAGCACCGTGCCAAAATCTTGATGGGCTTTTGTTGTAATGTGGTTATGATATGATTAATCTACATGCAAGTGCAACAAAAAATAAGGCAAAAAATTAAAGCAAAAAATTGCTAGGAAGCAAGTAAAAAATACAAATAAACAACTATAAACAAAAGACATAATTTAAGAAAATGGAAATGAGTACACAAAAGGAGTAATTTTATTGTTCTCAAAAAAGGGTTTATAAGCGATTAGTACATTCAAGTAAGGGTCCATGACCTTTTACAAGTAGTTAAACCATGTTTTCATAGTTTGACCTTCTAAGCGTTAGGCTGTTTAAGCGTTGTATTGCTTGAGGTACTTAATGTTCCATGGGCGTTCTAATTAGGTTTGATTAATCTGTTTGATCCATCACCTACCTTGGCGATGACTGTAAGTGGTCCTTCCCAGATGTGAGCAAATTTTCCTGACTCGCGCTGATATGACGGGATCTCGCACCAGACTTTGTCGCCTGGGCTAAATTTCCGTGGATGAACACATTTGTTGTATTCTCGGGCTAACCTCCGATGATAATTTTCTATCCTTTGAAGATCTATTTTCGGTTTTCCCCGAGATCGTCTAGATTAGCGAGTATCATGTCCGAGGTTAGGTTCTTTTCCCAAGCCTCGGTCTTAGTTGTTGGGATCATCATTTCAGTTGGTATGATCGCTTTCGTGCCATATGTGAGAGAGAAGGGGGTCATCCAAGTTGGTTTTCTTCGGGGTGGTTCGATAGGCCCACATAACATTGTGTAATTGCTCACATCATCTAGCCTCATGTCCGTCCAACTTCTTTTTGAGCATGTCAGTGATGGTTTTATTAGTGGCTTCTGCCTGACCATTACTCTCAGGATAAATGGGTGTGGATTTATTTTTCTTGATCTTGAAACAGTTAAAGAGAAGATCAATGTTTTTCCCTCGGATTTGGGGCCCATTGTCTGATACGATGGCGGCTTGGATACCGAAGCGACATATGATGTGCTCAAAGAGAAATTTAAAGACATCATGGTCTCTGATGTTCCTACGGGCTGAGGCTTTTACCCATTTCGTGAAGTAATCCGTGGCAACGATCAAGTATTTTCGCTGCCCTATACCAGCTCGTAGGGGGCCAACGATGTCCACTCCCCACTTGGCGAATGGCCAAGGGATCAGCACAGATTTAAATCCATTGAGGAGGCATGCCTTCGTTTACCAAATTTTTGAAATTCTAAGGATAGTTTCGCCATTTGCTTCGAGTCTTCATTCATGCGAGGCCAGAAATATCCTTGTAATCTAGTTTTGTGAGCTAAGGATCTTCCCCCGCTATGGTTTCTTGCGTAACCATAGTGTATTTCTTTTAATATTTCTTGGCCTTCATCAAAGCAAAGGCATCTAAATAAGGGTCCCAAATATGATTGCCTATACAGTATGCTGTCCCTGAGCTGGTAATTTCCTGATCGTGATATCACTTTATGTGTGAGCTTATGGTCGCTTGGGAGATCGCCATCGTCTAGGTACTTCATGATTGGGGTTCTCCAATCGTCCTCGGGCAAAGCCTCATCTTGGCTTGTTTTGCCTACATTAATAATTTCCATATCTCCTTCCAGGGGAATGGAAGGGATTAAAACCCTTTCAATTTTTATCGTTGTTTCCTTTGGGTTTACTATCATGGAGGCAATGAAAGCCATGGCATCTGCGTGCCTATTTTTATTCCTACATAAATGTCGGAATGTGATGTTGGGTATCTATCCGATGTAATGCCTAGAGAGTTGTAAGTATCGCTGCAGACATGTATCGAAAGCTTGATAGGTTCCATCAATTTTCCGTTTTTTTTTTTTGAGCCTCACTTTGCTGATACCGAGTTCAATTATTACTCGGAGGGCATGAATGACCGCCTCGTACTCGGTTATGTTGTTTCTAGCGGGGAATTCTAGACTTAGGCTATAAACGATCTTGCGGCCTGTCGGAGTCGTAAAGACAATTCTGATGTCAGATCCCTCTGAATTACATGACCCGTCTAAAAAAACTTCCCATCGTCTGGGGTTTTCTGAGCGAAGTAGCTCGGTGGATATTCTAGATCATCCTCCATTCCTGGGATATCTTCGATTTCATCGGTATCACCAAGAGGAAAGTCGGCTAAGAAGTCTGCAACAACTTGGGTTTTTATCGCCGTTTGGGCTTGATATTTCACCCCAAACTGTTTGATTTGGGCTCCCCATTTGGAGATTCTTCCTGCACTATCGACATGGTCTAGAACAGATTATATTGGAGCTTTTGTAATGATTGTCACAGTGTGTGCGTGAAAATACATTCGTAACTTTTTCGTCGCGTAAACCAAAGACAGCATGATTTTCTCGATTTTAGAGTAGTTCTTCTCTGCAGACGTTGGAGTCTTACTTGTGAAGTAAATAGGTATTTCCACTTCTTTGTCTATGTGAGTTAGTACTGCACTGATCGAAGTGTTGGTCGCCGATAGGAAGATGTAAAGGTTTTCGCCCGGATCGGGCTTTTGTAGAATTGGCAAAGTGGCCAGATGTTCTTTGATTTTTTTTTGGAAAGCTTCTTCACACTCGGCACTCCATGAGAATTTTTCGCCCTTTTTCAAAGTGTTGAAAAATCCTTACATTTATCGAAAGATCTAGCTATGAACCTTCCCAGGTCTGCTAGCTGTCCATTTAGTCTCTGCACATCTTTGACTGTGGCAGGCAAGGTAATCTCCAATATGGCTTGCACCTTAGCCGGATCGACCTCGATGCCTCGCTTGGTGACTAAGTATCCCAAGAATTTTCCCGAGGCTACCCCAAAAGCACATTTCGCTAGGTTGATTTTCATATTAAATTTCCTCATTTGTTCGAAAATTTCTTTGAGATCGTTAGCATGGTCTTGTGGGAGTTTTCTCTTGACGAGCATATCATCCACATATACCTCTAAGGTTCTATGTATTCAACTGTCAAACATTTTTTCTACCATTCTCTGATAGGTCGCGCCGGCGTTTTTTAGTCCGAATGGCATCTTAGTATAACAGTATAGACCTCGGGGAGTGAAGAAGGCGGTATGCTCTTGGTCTTCCTCGGCGAGTGGGATTTGGTTATAGCCCGAATATCCATCCATGAGGGACAGTAATCCGTATCCAGATGTTGGTTCTATGAGCTGATCGATATTGGGGAGCGGAAAGTTGTCCTTTGGGCAGGCTTTATTAAAATCGCTAAAGTCGATACAGATTCACACTCCTCCATTTTTCTTTGGGACTATCACCATGTTAGATATCCATATCGGATATTGTAATTCTCGGATGACTCCTGATTCCTTCATCTTCTTCTGTTCATTTTGGATCGCTTCGTGATACTCTAGTGCCACCTTTCGTATGTTTTGCCTCATGGGCTTGTACTTTGGATCAATTTTCGTGTGGTGACAACGGACTTCGGATCAATCCTGCATATCTTCCATGCACCATGCGAAGACATCAGAATATTCTGTTAGTACTCGTACTAGTTTTTCTTCTTCCTCTTTATCGAGGATAGTTCCAATCTTAACCATACCCAGATTTTCAGGTGTTCTGATATTAACTTTTCCTTTATATGTTTCGAGGCCGAGAAGTTTGACCTAAGCTCTCCAACATCGGAGAGGTTCTGTAATTGCTATAAGGGCTCCATGGATGAGTTCGAGGTTGACACTTTTTCCGAGGCTGGTACATTGTCCGAGCACCTCGCTTCGTTTGTTACTGCTATGTAAGCATCTATTTCTCCCTGGTTTTTGGCGTTTTTAGCCCTTTTCTTCTTTGCTTTTGGGGAATTTACTCTATTCTCGCCATTTTGTAAATCCATGTTGTAGCATCTTGTCTTCGCCTGAGTCTCTGATGATCTCTGTGATCCCATCGGGTGTTGGAAAAGTTAGCCTCTGGTGATAATTCGAGGCGACTCCTTTGATCCCATGGACCCAGGATCGCCCGACAATGGTTGTGTATGGTGAAAGTACGTCCACTACACAGAAAGTGGTCAAGGTGAGGATTTTTCCTACACGGATTTCTAAAGTAACCTCGCCCCTTGGGCAGGTCGACGAGCCATTGAAGCCAAATATGTTATAGGTAGATGGGATTAGGCATTCGTCTCCAAGATCCATTTGTTTAAATGTCTCGTAAAATAAGATTTCAACAGAACTTCCTCCGTCAATCAATATCTTAGGCAGGGCCCATGGCAGTACCTTTGGCTTTTCTCCCTCATCTTCGTGTTCAGGGAGCGCGATAGACATCGTGACCACTAGTGGATCGTTGTGGTTTCGTCCTCCATCAAGTGCCTCGGTTACTGAAAAACTGATAGGCATTTTCATCCACTCCTTCATGGGGGGTTCCTTTGCTACACTGAAGACTTCGTCTCCTTCAAAGTTTCTCTTGTGGATTCGTCCTGTGATACTTCTTTCAAATGTAGGAGCAATGATAACTGAATGAGATATCGTATTGCATCCCAAGTATTGTGCCTCGTGTGGGATTTCTACACGATGTACGGGTTATCCTGCCACTGGTTGGTCGCTGGTTGCGCGATGTACTCCTGGAGTTTACCGTCATTAATCATGTCTTGCACCATTTTCTTCAGATCTCTGCACGAGTCTATCGTGTGGCTATAAAACTGGTGGAATTCACAGAAATCTGTTTTGTTCTTAGCGCACTCGGGCTACTGCCCTCTATTCCATGGGTATGTGATCTTGCATTTACCATCGATCATCTTGAATATTTCGGATATAGGGGTGTTTAGATTCGTGTAGACTGGGTCTACGAATTTTCCCTTCTTTTGCTGGGCTTGGTCTCGCCCTTTTCATCCTCCACTTCGATGTTTATCAAACTGAGTGGACCCGTTGTTGGGTCTCCCTGATCCTTGGGATGGCGCCTGAGGATTCTGTGGTTCTACCACATTTGCTCCTCTAACCAATTTTTCATAGGTCCCGTCTTGGAGTTCTTCAAGGGCTATGTAGTCCTCCTGAATCTCTCTCAATTTTCCTAGACATGTTGGCATGGTTTCATACATGAGAACGAATATGGGGTCTGCTTTTCTTAGACTAATTTTGAAGCCCAAGATCGCGTAGGCCTCTGGGACTCTTCCGATCTCGGCACATAATTTTCTCCATCGAGTTACAAGAGAGCAAAGCGACTCGTTTGGTCCTCGAGCTAATTGGAACAGCATGTCGATTTCTGGCTTGACTCGGTTGTTGTGTATGTATGCTTCCAAGAATAGCTCAGATAAATGATCAATAGATTTAACCGATGCTTTCGGTAGGTTATTGAACCACATTAGGGCCTCGTCTAAAGACTAGCTGGAAAGAACCTACACATCACCACATCGTAATGATTCCAGTGAGTCAGTGTCATATAATATGATCTGAGATATTCGATTGCATCACCGGTCCCATCAAGAGGGTTGCGAACGTCGGGAGCGAGCATTTCCTTGGAATGGTTGAGCCAATAGACTCTCCGATAAGGGAGATTGTCCATCCTATTGCATTACTTCCGCCAACTTTTTGCCTTCTTGTCTCCCTGTAGCCTCTCTGCACATCGCCTCGAGCTGGCATAGTCTGACCTGCAATTGGTCATCAAAGTGCCTTTTTTTCGGCCTTCTTCTTTCTTCCTTGCGCTTTTCGGGCAAGAAAGAAGATTTTGTGCTTGTGATACCTTGATTGCCCCGAGTCTTCGTCCGATTGCTCGACATACGATACTATTTTAGAACAAGTTGAATATAAAGTCTCCCTGTCTTAGGGTTTGTGACTGCGGGGTTCTCAGCCGCACAGTTGATTTTAACTTCGTCTTCTTTTTTCTTATCTCGCCTATGCTTGGGATCGACATTGATTGATCCTTCGGACGGGCTGTCCTCCTGGTTTAGAGCTCCTCTACTTCCCTTAGGAAAGAGATCCGCTGTCTCCTCGTTTGAGGTGTCAAGGATATGGACTCGCTCATTGTCTTGTAGGTTCTCGAAAGGATTCTCCTCGTCAGGGATCTCCTCTATAACAGTGAGCGGCACCTTTTTCTTCCTTTTGCGTTTTAGCTTACGGTTTTCCATTCTAGCCTCCTATTACGTCTTTCTAACTTTTTCATCCTTTCATCCTGCGTTTTTTGCGCTTTTAGGATGGTTGCGATAGTTGCAGTGTTGTCACCGAGGTTTGAAGGATTATCCTCCTTTGCCCCGTTATTTACCATTTGCCTTGGCAAAGGATTCAACCCTCCTGGTTGAGTTAGATGAATGTCGCCCTGTCCTTTGAAGGGGTTTCCTTCTTCGTCGGAGCTAGATTTACCTGTTAACCCTTCTCGATATTAGTTATCGGGCTGTCCCTCTCCTGGGCGTACACCGTTGTGCATAGTTTCGCCTAGTGATGAGTGCCAAATAGTGCATATTTATACACCTTTTTATTGGCATTTTACTCATCTTTTGCGCTTATAACTCAGATATTATCCCAGATTCTGTGTTTTCCTTGTTTTCAAGAATAAATATTTGTATTAATTAATTTTGTGTTTTTAGGTAATAAATAAAGCTCGGAGAATCTGAGGAGCAAAAGAGCAAAGAATTGGAGTCGAGCATCTATGGAGTAGATGGCCAAAGCCCGCGCGCGAATCAGTTGCAACCCAACAAGGAAGACATGGGCTAAAGCTACCCGCGACCCGGATCCGAGCCCGTACACTCCAAGCCGTCGAGATTTCGATCTTCTACATCCAACGGTCGCTGCCCTCACTATACATCATCTCTTGATGTCCGTGCAACACGAGATCGCTCCAAAACCGGCTACCAACCTCGACCGTTCAGATCTCTTCCGCAAGATCCTACGCTCGGTGCAGCGTTCCCATCGATCTTCGATGTACCTGCTCAACACCATAGCCCCTATATAAGCCCCCTAACACAGAAACCTAACCCTATTCTCTTCTCCTCCCCCATACCTCTTCACCGACGACGACAGAGCTCGCTCCCGCCTCCATACCTCCCTCTCCGTCTCCCTGTCTCTTTCATCACCATCCCCATCTTCTTTCACCTCAACAACCGCACCATCAACCACCTCGGCTCCCTCTCTAGGTCTAGTTATCTTTCTTATAGCTTCTATCAACCCTAAAGCTAAACTAAAGATAATTGGGGACTAGGGTTTCTCATACATCAACTCGAGTCGATGCATGGCGTTCTCGAGCCAATTTGACAGAGAATAGCACGATTTAGAGGCGGTTGTAGAGTAGAGGGTATGGGTATGATTTAATTTCTATTTTTAATTGAATTAGGGTTTGGTAGTTTTAGGGTTTGTTGTGCATGTATAAATATCAGTGAAGGGTGAGTGTAGAAGACACGCCTGGATTAGCCAGTGATGTCAATTAGGTTTATTTTGTGTATTTTGTTGCTTTAGTTTAATTCTGCTAGGGTTTGAGATGAAACCCTAGTTTATCTCTGTTATTCTTCATGAACTGTTCTTGAATGATTGAATGTTTTCTAGATAGAATTAACATCGAGTGTGATACACTTTGCTCTCAAGGTGCATACCAACGCCATGGATGCACCGTAGTTTGATTCCTCTGTGTAGTTTACACTGCAACTCAAGTTTAATGAAATCAATGTTTATCTACTGATTAATTGTACTTTAGTCGACGCTTAATACTTAGGATAAATACCTTAGTTGAGATTAATCATCAAGCGGAGAAACACCTTAGGTAAGTGGTAGCATTGACACTCTTCCCTTATCTGTTACAAGGGCAAGAGTAGCATAATGAAGTGAACACAAAGTGTAGACTAGTGGTGGATTTAAAGACCCTAGTGCTCTCTTATTTATATCTTTCATTCCGTAGTTTAGGTTCATTTTACAAAACAGCCGTATTTCCAACAAAAATATCTTCTCATCACTTTGTTACCACCACTTGAAGTCGTTAAGCAGCCTTAGATCACATAAGGGCACCACAAGTCTCGTGGTTCGACCCGTCGTGCCCGATGCTACATCACGACAGTGCACTTGCGGTATTACCGTAGGCCGTAAAATACATATATTTATACACTCTTTCGGGCCTACCAAGTTTTTGGCGCCGTTGCCGGGGACTTGGCGTGTGCCCTGTTGATTTTTGGCTTATTTCACTGAGTTTTCATCTATCTCTGTATATATTCGCTTTGCATTCTTTGTTTTAGTCATGTTTTAGTGTAACTTAGTTTAAAATTAATAGCCATCTCAGAATTTGTACCTTGTTTTAACCTTTGTAGCGGTAGCTTTGCATAACTTGTGTTACATATTCATTTTACTGATTTTTAGCATTAAGTTTGTATATACTAGCTTGCATTCTAGTTTAAGTCGATTAATCTTTGTTTAGTCAGTAATTTGATTATTAGTGTCAATCTCATAACCTCGCATTCATAGCTTAGTCATGTAACATTGTAGTCAGTAGCCTTTAATTTCAACCATTCTGTTCACTTGCATTTGCATTTTGTTCAAACATAGCCTGTATTGTTCTGTGCATTTGCATTTTGACATTGAGCTGTGCTTAGTCCTGTAGAATAGCCCTGAGCTCTGAGTGCTAAGCTCTGCATTTGTAGCACTATAGCTCCTTTGCTTCATCTGTACTTCCCTGAGGACTGAAATTTGCTTTTTGAGCTAACAGGTGCAAGTGGAAGGCTGAGCCAATCCAAGAAAAGCTCAGGATTTGAGGTTAGTCGTGTATTGCCCTGTGAATAAGTGTGAAGTGTGCAAATGAATCTCACCTGACTAGTGTAATACCATGTGATTTTTGCCAGGCTTATATGAAGCCCGAATCTAGTCCGTGAATGATCTCTGTGATATCCCCTGATGTGGTTCTGTGCTTCAAAACCTAGCCTAGACTTGCCCTGTATCCAACTCCAGCCTCTGCAGCTGTGAGTGTGAGCTACAAATTGGTTAGCTCAGGTACTTGGCATAACCCTGTGACACTTGCATCTGAGTGGTGTGCTTAGTTTGCTTATTTCGGTGTGACTCTGTGAAACCCTGTTGACTTGCTAAGCCATCAGACCTGGTCCCTGGATGCATGATAAGATTCTTGCTAGGTAGTGCTTACACCTGAAATCTGTGTGCTGGTATGCTCTGTCCCAAGCCTGGCATTGCCCTGCTCCCTTGCTAGCCCTCTGAAGCTGCAAGTTTGAGTTAATCTGTTCTTTTGCATCACTGCAATTTTATGCTGAGCATGTTGTGAGTTTGTGCTAGACCTTGAATCTGTGAGACCATGTTAGCTGAGTACTTTTAGTGCCCTGTCACATGTAAGTTTGAGTAAACCCTGAGCTTAAGATTGCTCTACCCTGTTGACTCTGACTTCTATTGGCCCATTGGTGCACCTGAGCTTGCTAAGACCATCTGACCTACAAGGCTGAACCCATTTGCTATCTGAAGTGTGCAATTACATCTCAATTGAATAGCACTGTATTTTGTGAGTCTTTGGAAGCACTGGAATGATTACCCCGTGACTAATGCATGCTTGAATGTGGCTCAATTACCCATTGTGTTGTGTCTTTGTTAAGCCTCACCGTACATTGCCTTGAGCTCACTTGCTAGCCCCTGAAGCTGCAAGCTTGAGCTCCCTTGCATACCCTGGCATAACCCTGAGCATGAGCCATTAGAGCTGCTTTTCTGTTGCTTCTCAGATCTGGCATCAATATTGTGTGTGATTATCCATGTTCATGCTCTTGTGATAACCTGTGCCTAATGCTAAACATGATAATTTGAGCCTTACAAAGCCTGTGCTTGTATGCAAACCCTGAGTGTTGTGTTGTGTGGTGTTGTGAAAACCCTGAGTGAAAACCCTGTGAGTCATCTGTGCTGTGAAGGTCAGCTTAGGCCTGTGCTGTGTCAATTTTGAGAGTTTGTGTCTCTCTGAGTTCTGTCTCCCTGTGCCTTGTGCGGAAACCCCTGTTGTGCTCAACACAGCCCCTGAAGCTGTGAATTGAGTTGCACCTTGGAGAGCCAATTAAGATTGCAACCTTGTACATCTGCATATCTGCATTATCAACTGAGCATAAACTTGTGAGCTAGCCTGTTAACCCTGATTGCATGTTACACACCTTGAAGCCTGCACTTGTGTGAATTAGCCTATGAATGAGTTTTGATATCTACTGTGATTTGTTGAACATTGTATAACCCTGTGAATGAGTGTGAAGTATGCAAATCACAAGCATCTCAACTGAGCTGTGCATTTTCACAAAACCTAACTCAACCTAGGCTTTGCACAACCACTTGGGCTGCAACCACACAACCTTCAGCCCACATAAGCTAGACATCCTTTGTGCAGGTTCACAAATCCTGGGCTTCAAACAAAGAAATCCCAAACAAACCAAATTGAGCCCACAGCAACCTTGGCCTCCCAAATAAACCAAACTTTCCCAACAAAACCAAATGAATCCCATTCAAACCAAATCCCAAACAAACCAAAGCCCATTTTCTTGTTATATTTGTTAATGTTTGTACATATTTTCTATTGAGTTGACCCTCAACTCTTTAGACTTGTTAGTAAATCTTTTTAGGACTTGTTAAATTTTTCTTTTCTTGAATCGAGTGAGTCTTCTTGTGCATTTTTGTGCTAATCCGATATGATCACCACCGAGAATGTTGGATTTTGCCTTGACTAACGAAGCTCAACCTTGCTCCCCGCCGACATCCTAGAATCTCTTCCCTTTTCTCTTATCAAAGATAGTTCTCTCGGTATGTGACTGTTTAAATTTTTTTCTATATGTAGACACATTGAGGACAATGTTTGATTTAGGTTTGGGGGTGCATTTGCATTTAGAGTTTTTAGTTTTTATTTTGCATTTAGAGTTTTTAGTCTTTTATTTTACCTTTTATTTTCAAAAAAAAAAAAAAAAAAAAAAAAAAAAAAAAAAATCAAAAATTTCAAAAACTTTTTGCAAATAAAAACCTCCAACTTTTAGAGAATTTAGAGTCACTAGCATGCTTCTAGCTATGTTTACATAGAGATTCTGACCGAAATAACAACTTGGAAGTACCTAGAGAACGCAATCGGGTTTCTTAGTTGATTAGAGCGTTAAAGTTGGATTTAACCATACCGGAGGGCGAATTAGGTGTCATTAGATATTCGGTAGTAGAATTGTGATCACCCATAGTGGAGACTACCCAATTTACATCAAGTGAGGCACCAACCTTCAATTTTTTGCAACTTTCTAGAAAAGTCATTAGAGTGTGTGTCACCGTACGTAAATTCGGGTAGAATGGTGAGCTACCCAACTTCGCACCATTTTCAGCACTACTTTTGATCTCTTGAGTGCTAGTTTTTGTCAATCATGAGGGTGACGTCTAAAGATGAAAACTCCTTCTAAATACCGATTTGCAGTTAGCACCATTCTCTCTCTCAATCAGCAAGACCCATAGAAACACATCATCGTCAGCAACCGAAGCAGAATCTGAATATTGAAAGAAAAATTGATATAGTCCAAGGTTTATGTGCAACAAAGAAAAGAAAATAGGATGAGAATTAATAAAATTTATAAAATCAAGACAATACAAGTTGTGGAAAAATTGAGTGATAAAGTCCTTTGTCCATGGAGTTAGTTGTTTCATTATTTGTATTTGTATTTTTATTTTCACTATAAAAAAAAAAAAAAAAAAAAAAAAAAAATATCAAAAAATCAAAAATCAAAAAAAAATATTGTAGTTTATTTTCTTATTTTTGCTACCCCCATGGTAAAGAAGAGTTTAAAAAGAAAAATCCAAACAACAAGGAATTTGAGTAGAAAAGTTAAAAATTGTCAAGTTTTGTGAAGTTTAGAAGTTAAGTCATCAACAATTGAAGACCGAAGACCGAAGATTGAAGACGTTTCTATGGTTTCTTATGAGAGAGTGATACTAATTGCCGATCGGGTGAGAAGATGAGTGAGTACTCCCACCCTTGCTAATGGTTGATTTCCTTTCTTAGAGATCATTAGAAAAAGATTCTTTTTGTCCACACTTCGTGGAGTCTCCGATTTTATTTTAAGGTTATCCTTCTTACCTACAACGTGTGCGGGATTTCTCTCTTTATTCCTGCCTGCACACATGAGAGACTAAAAAAGCGATCTTTTGAGTGCAATTATCATAAAACCCTAATGGTGAGGCAGAAGTTGAGACTTATGATCACAATCGAATCCGAATTCTTTCATATGGTATGGTTACTTCTCGCTCAAAGACTTAAGGATGAGAATGCGTTCTTCGATAGTTCTAACTTCACATTACTAGCATGCGAAACTCTATGTCCTCATAGCTTCTTGGAGGCTTGAGACTCTTTTACACTGGAAGTTGGAGAAGGTTTTGTGGGTACACCTCTTGTAAACCCTCACGAGACTACAACTCGTCCACTAGGGACACCTAGGGGTTTAAAGGCTTAGTGCATACGCTAAATGCATTCGAGAGACCTGCGACAGGGGTATAGTTAGGATTTCTTATTTTTGTTTTACTTGAGGACAAGTAAAATTCAGGTTTGGGGGTATTTGATGAGTGCCAAATAGTGCATATTTATACACCTTTTTATTGGCATTTTACTCATCTTTTGCGCTTATAACTCAGATATTATCCCATATTCTGTGTTTTCCTTGTTTTCAAGAATAAATATTTGTATTAATTAATTTTGTGTTTTTAGGTAATAAATAAAGCTCGGAGAATCTGAGGAGCAAAAGAGCAAAGAATTGGAGTCGAGCATCTATGGAGTAGATGGCCAAAGCCCTCGCGCGAATCAGGTTGCAACCCAACAAGGAAGACATGGGCTAAAGCTACCCGCGACCTTGATCCGAGCCCGTACACTCCAAGCCGTCGAGATTTCGATCTTCTACATCCAACGGTCGCTGCCCTCACTATACATCATCTCTTGATGCTCCCGTGCAACACGAGATCGCTCCAAAACCGGCTACCAACCTCGACCAGCTCAGATCTCTTCCGCAAGATCCTACGCTCGGTGCAGCGTTCCCATCGATCTTCGATGTACCTGCTCAACACCATAGCCCCTATATAAGCCCCTAACACAGAAACCTAACCCTATTCTCTTCTCCTCCCCCATACCTCTTCACCCGACAGACAGAGCTCTGCTCTGCTCTCCATACCTCCCTCTCCGTCTCCTGTCTCTTTCATCACCATCCCCATCTTCTTTCACCTCAACAACCGCACCATCAACCACCTCAGCTCCCTCTCTAGGTCTAGTTATCTTTCTTATAGCTTCTATCAACCCTAGAAGCTAAACTAAAGATAATTGGGGACTAGGGTTTCTCATACATCAACTCGCCGATGCATGGCGTTCTCGAGCCAATTTGACAGAGAATAGCACGATTCGGAGGCGGTTCGTGAGAGTAGAGGGTATGGGTATGATTTAATTTCTATTTTTAATTGAATTAGGGTTTGGTAGTTTTAGGGTTTGTTGTGCATGTATAAATATCAGTGAAGGGTGAGTGTAGAAGACACGCCTGGATTAGCCAGTGCTGTCAATTAGGTTTATTTTGTGTATTTTGTTGCTTTAGTTTAATTCTGCTAGGGTTTGAGATGAAACCCTAGTTTATCTCTGTGTTATTCTTCATGAACTGTTCTTGAATGATTGAATGTTTTCTAGATAGAATTAACATCGGTGTGATACACTTTGCTCTCACAAAGGCATACCAACGCCATGGATGCACCGTAGTTTGATTCCCTCCAGTGTAATTTACACTGCAACTCAAGTTTAATGAAATCAATGTTTATCTACAGATTAATTGTACTTTAGTCAGACAGTTAATACTTAGGATAAATACCTTAGTTGAGATTAATCTGTCAAGCGGAGAAACACCTTAGGTAAGTGGTAGCATTGACACTCTTCCCTTATCTGTTACAAGGGCAAGAGTAGCATAATGAAGTGAACACAAAGTGTAGACTAGTGGTGGATTTAAAGACCCTAGTGCTCTCTTATTTATATCTTTCATTCCGTAGTTTAGGTTCATTTTACAAAACAGCCGTATCGGCAACAAAAATATCTTCTGTCACTTTGTTACCACCACTTGAAGTCAGTTAAGCAGCCTTAGATCACATAAGGGCACCACAAGTCTCTGTGGTTCGACCCGTACGTGCCCAGTGCTACATCACGACACCGTGCACTTGCGGTATTACCGTAGGCCGTAAATTATACACATCTTTCAGGCCTACCACCTAGCTCCATTTCGTCTAGTCCTTCGGGTTGGGCTCCACAAGTTTCACATTGGCTCGTACGAGCATATCGTCTCGTCACCATCGCCTTATCTGCGATATATGCAATAATACTTAATTTGTCTTTTCTTTCAGAAAAGTGGGACCGTAAATTCGCAGGTCATGTGCAATTACTAAGTCATAGTTCAGACTGGACAGTTATGGTACAGGACGACTTATCAGTAAATTTTGGAGACATGTGAAGATGTCAAAACACTCCCTGCTTGCATAAAGTTTTAGTGATGGGAAAAAGGTGTTTTGTTTGCCTATTTTTTCAAGAAAACTACCTCCTCCTATACTTCATACCTTTACTGGGAAAAAACCAAGTTATGACGATTGAGCACGTTTTCCCATTTCAGGAAACATTTCTCATCATCTTTAAGCTTTTGATTTTGAACAAACTTTGAGTTTGATGAATAATTATGTACTCATTATCCCTTCCCCTTGACTTAGAGTTAGATTTCTAAGAAAAAGATTATGGATTATCAAGAGTTTCTTGAAAGATGAAGAACTTCATGAATAAATTGCCTTTTCAACTTTCATAGGATGATATTTTCTCTTATGAAGTTTACTCGACTTAAATTTCTTCCTGCCCTTTAACTATAGGAGATCGCGTGAGTACTATTTTGAAGTGTTTAAATCTTCATTTTCACTCCGATCTTCAACTCTTCTTAGCATCTTGAGGAAGGTACAAGAAATCTTGAAAGAACGAAAATCTTAAAGAAAATCAACGAAAAAGATGTAGATCTGATGATTCTGAAGCTCTTCAGGACTTCACTGATCGTGTTGATCGTGGTTGGTCCGAGATCAAGTCATGAACTTGACAGAATTCTACACATTGGTGTGAAATCCACTTCTCTTAGAGAGATTATGAAAAAACTATAGAGTTGTTACTAGGGAGGTAGATTAGATATTCATACCTCCCTGTTTCTAGCGCCTAAATGTAGTTGCATCTTTTCTGATGGTTATATCCAAGTAGATCTAAAGTCTATAAAACTACTAACATTCAAGATTCAAAGATAAACAAGATGTAAAGAACATGAAAAGTAAAGATTGACACAAGCATATAACGTGGTTCGGCCATGAAGACCTACTTCCACGGGAAAGAAGATGTTTTCTTTATTTATTAAGGTCTTACCCTTGAAAGAGTTACAAATATCACTTAGATTTTTCACTCTCTCTTTCTCTAAATCTCTCTCAGGAATTCTCTGTAGAAAGACCATCTAAGATTACATGTCCATTTCTTCACATGGACTGGTATTTATAGGCAAATCGAACTCGTGAAGGTATGACTTGATCTCGCTTTAGCCGGGTGGAGCTATCGTACATCTTCAATACTTCGACGAACTCTATACTATTCCTCGTGATACCTCGCTCGGTTCTCCTTCCGAGTTATCTCGCTTGTGCTCCATCGCGTTGCTCCTTCTAGGGAATCTCGCCTTGCACCATCCTTGAGTTATAGTATAGATCGTCCGAGCCTTCTGATACAATGTAGATTCGTCCACGTCTCTTCTGATCCTTCATTAAATGCATTCCTTTTTTTTTTTTTTTTGACTTGACCGTCTGAGTTGATTAGACCAATCCTCACACGCGTCATGGTAGGCCCGTGAGAGTGTATATATTTGAGCCTACGGGTAATACCGCAAGTGCACGGTGTCTTCAATGAAGACAGTGGCAAATACGGGTCGATCCACAGAGACGAGGGGTGCTTTCAAGGTGATCTTATGGCTTTCTCTAACTGAATTTCAAAGGTGACAAAGTAACACAGATGTTTTTGCCGATACGGCAGATGTTTAAATGTGATGAACCTAAACTAAGTAAAAGATAGTGACAAAGGGTATGCTAAGGTCTCAAATCCACCACTAACCCTATCATGTGTTCAATTCAGTTGAAGTTCTTGTTCCTGTGGAAGCTAAGGGTAATGTGTCAATCTTATCATTAGCTTTTTCACTTAAGGAGTTTCACCTGTAATAGCTCGAATTCATCAGCTAAGGTTGCTAGTTCAGAGTACTAGTTGTCTAACTAAGTACAACTAGTCAAGGGTTAGCACTAATCATTCAAGTATGAGCTGAAACACTCTCACTACAATGTTTGCCTAACTACAATGAATACAGGGCATGCATTGTGAGAGCAGAGTAATGAGGTATTAATATTGAGCATATTTGATACATTAAACACTCAAGAACAACTCAACATAATTGAAATCACAATCAGAGAATTAGGGTTTCAGTGAAACCCTAGCAACTCTAAATTAAAACATCAAAATAAAACTGCAAATTAAACTAAATTGAAGCACTGGCTAGCCCAGGCGTCACTAATTTCTCAGTTTCCCCTTCTATTTATACAAGAAACTCCTCCAAATACCCAAACCCTAAATTCGATTAAAAATAGAAAATAAATGACAATTAAGGCAAACCCATACTCTGAATTCGTTGTTCCCTTCTTCTGCGGCTCTCAGAAACGCCATGCATGGTTTTTGGCTAACCTAACCCTAGTTCTTATCTTCTCTAAGTTAGCTTCTAGGGTTGCAGAAGCTAAGAGAGAGAAAATAAGAGCTAGAGAGGTGGGTGGTGCGGCTGCTGTTGTGATGATGATGGTGACAGAAGAGATAAAGGAGTGATGATGGAGTTCTGCACAGGGGGTGGGTGAAGACGGTGGAGGTGAGGGTTTTGCAGAGAGGCGTGGGAGAGGAAAGAGAAGGTGGAAGTGAAATGAGTTAGGTCGAGTGGGGGTATAGGGGTATGGGTGTTTCGTTGTGAGGCACGAACAGCGGGGGATGATGAGAACGCTGCACCGAGCGTTGGATGAAGCTGATGGAGATCTGACGGCCGAGAATGGTAAGCGGTATTGGAGTGATTCGATGTTGAGCGGAAGCAGCAAACTTCGATGCGCATGAGGGAGCGACCGTAGGATGTGATGGTTATTTTCAATGATGTTGTAGTAATAAAAGGGTAGTAGGGTTGTCGTTCACTCAGACTTGAAGAGATTGATTTTAAGAATTAATAAAAGAAAATAAAAGAAAAATATATACAAAAATTGTCACAGGATGAAGAGATGACCGGGACTCAGGATTCCACCAGACTTCAATTTTATGCAGTTCAAAAATCAATTCTAAACGATAATAGCTCATAAGATAAAGTTTCATTGACTCTAATTCATTGCCTAATGTAGATTTCGAAAGTAATGGATGTAAATCTAAAGCATGGGACATCAAAACATTTATGCTAAGCATGACCCATCAATTGAAATCACAACCATTCAATGATAATCATAATTCAATTAATTAACAGTGCAAATAGTCATAAAAAGAATTAATAGAATTACCACATTCATGAAATTTAGCTTCCTCCGTCGTCCATTGATGGGGTCTAGCTCATCATGTTGGAAACACGCTCAAAAGTCGATTTCATTGCTCAAAAATGGTGTTTACAAATGATGAAAATGGAGAAAATGATAAAATCGGCTTTGCAAACAGTTATAAGTGTTGCAAATAATGTTACAAAGGACTATGACTGTAGCTTTTAAGTCTGCTTCCCATGATTCGACCCACGCTTAAGTGTCGTTGTCACTTGTTGAAAACGACGGTTCCTTGTGCGTTGAATGTTCTTCGTGTTCTTCAATGGCAGCAGCAGAAAGATATTTGTAACTCGATTTTCTGACTTTGTACGTCTCCCAAAACTATCCCAAACTCTCCATCTCTCGGTGTTTAAAGAAAATATTTTCTTTCCCTGTTTTACTTCTACACGGCTTCTGATGATGTAAATACGTGTTGAAGCTTCCTTAATTCACTCCTACACGTTTTTTGAAGTGACCAGACACGAGCAAAACGCGTCCAAACACGCTGAAATCCGTGAATATCTCTCCGTAGCCGTGCTCTCTTTTTCTTCTCGCGACAATTCCAAATGCAAATCTAGTCGAACAAAAGGCCTATACCAGCCCTGTTTATCCAAGAGGGACATACCCAATGAGTTTCGGCCATTGAATCGCCCTGTAACGCCTTCATATTCGCAACCCTAATGCCATAGCTTGCATGAGTTCCCGCCAAAACTGAATTTTGAAATGGAGAAGATGAAGTCCCCTATCCCGATTCCTGGGTGCGAATAGCAGTGCCTCCTTGGGGTGCCCCTTAGCAAATGGGTTACCCCTTATCCAAACACGAGTCCGAATATCAAATGTCCTCCGGGTGTTCCGCGAATTTTTCGAGCCGATTTTTCCAAAAATATTTATTTCCAAAAATACCTAAAATGCATAAAAACACAATATTAGTACAAAAATCGAGTTCCAACAATAGAGACAATGAGGACAATTCGAGACACAAAAATGTGTCTATCAAACACCCCCAAACTTATTATTTGCTAGTCCTCGAGCAAATTTATTCTAGAAAATAAAAATCATTTGAACCCCTAGGTGGCCCTAGAGGCGAGTGTTGTCTCCGGAGGGTTTACCGAGGTGTACCCACAAAACCTTTACTCAGGACCCTAGCTATCTACACGTAACCTTGAAGGCACTAAAGAATCTCCTTGGTTGGCATACTTATTGACTACAGGAGGAAGTACCCTGATGCGAAATTCTAATTGTTGTACACGAGTTTGCACTCAAGCATACTAAAATTCATATAAAGTGACAGAGCTCTACTCATATAGTTGCACTATGGACATCAATACCCGTAGTCAAAACTAATCACATGGATAGATCAAGAAGATGGATATAGAGAAAACATAGATGGTTTTGATGTTTACTAAGTGATCGGTGTTTCCCATATCTCTGTGAAGGCCTCCGCCAAAATGAACCTATCTTAATGGACTGAGATACTAGTCTGACTAATATCAACACACTGTACAAGGGAACCAGTGGTCGATAATCCTAACTCTAGGTCAACACAACTGGCATATACAAGGGTTCCAGTGGTCGACTTTATTGAATTTATTCCGGTTGGTCTGATGGTCTGGTCTCAGTTTTTTTTTTTTTTTTTTTTTTTTTTCACTTTTTCACTTTTTTTTTTTTTTTTTTTTTTTTTTTTTTTTATCTCAATCACTCTAATTCACTCTAGCATCGGTAACAACTTGATTCGTGGGCCCCACCTAATCACTTAGAGAAACATAGTTTACAAAGAACAAAATAGAAACAGTGAAAAGGACTCAACGAGATATGGTGAAACTATCATGTTATTTCTAACACCCGAGCTCGTGCTTTTATGAATAGACTCTTTAGATGTTGCCATCTAATCGATTGGTTCCTCAACTCCTACAACCAAAATGCTTCCATCCACTTAGATTGGTTAGTGCCGACCTTAATAAACATAAATTTCTAGGCTCTGGAGTTTATTTATTGCAACTAAAAACTAACAAGAAGTTTCTTCCCACCCCCAAACTTAAATCTAACATTGTCCTCAATGTTCTAAAGATGAAATTAAAAACATGAACAAGGAGAAACTGTTACCATTTGAAGCAGAGAGTTAAGGAAAAATATTACCGTGTTGCAAGAGCATGGGTTACCTCCCAAGAAGTGCTAAGTTTAAAGTCTTCACCAAAGACATTGGAAAGGATTAGTCACCTCGAAGAATCATAAAGCAACAAATCGGAATAATCATGGGTCATCTGGATCAAAAAGTGCTAACCACAAGAAGAGGAGACCGCAATGACCAGAAGATATCCAACACACCCTTATCTATTTTTAAGACAACTACATCTAGTTGTGGTTCGGGTTCAGTCTCTATAAAAGGGTCTAGATAACATATTTTCATGGGTTGCGTTTCCTTATGAGTTAGATCCGAATGTTCAGGTTCTAGAGTCCGGAAAAACTCAAATAAAAACTTAGAAGCACATAATAATAACTCTGAATAATTGAGGATCTTCTAAGTCAATCAGTCTTGACTTACACAAATGACCACAATAAGATTGGTGGTCTTCCTTAAGCAAATGTGTCGACCCTAATATCCTAAAGTAATTAGGTTTAGTCTCAAAACTTAATAATTGACACATCTGGAAACTTATACGTTCCCACAATTGAAAGGAAGGTTTTTGGTGGGAAAACAAAATCAATCGTGGTAGCATAGCTCAGGTTAACCACATCAACCAGAGGATGGGTTTCTAACAAGTGAACTTCTTTATGGACACAACTAGGTTCAGGAAAAAGTGTATGAAGATAATCTTTTAAAATGGTTGAGGCACATATGTTAAGTCCCAAGTTAGGGACTTTTCTAAGAGTTAAAGCACATGGAGAATGATAATCACCCCCAAACTTAGAGTTTTCAGTGTCTCTAGAAAGACTAGTCACAACTTCCCTAATTTCAAGGTCATCTGATTCCTGAAAATGGTCAATTGATTCTTCTAAGTCAGGTACATCCTCACTCATCTCTACGAGTTCATTTTCTTTTTCTAAGTCTATTGTTTCTAAATCGCAAGACTCAAAATATACTCGTTCCTCTAAACCATCATCGGCTTCAGAATCAAAAGAAATACTACATCGTCTAAAACGGGGTATCTCTAGTCAAATCCTCATCCTTTTGAATAGGTGAATAATTATTAAAATTATTTGGATTTGAACTAGAAATATTATCATCATTAAGCTCAATTGGAGTAACAAATTCCTGATCGCTATGCCTACTGATTTCAAATTCTTCATCAACACTATCCTCATCATAATCATAACATGAAAATGGTTGAACCTCATCTAAATTAGTGTTACCGAATCTAACCTCGTCATCATGATTATAAATATCTTCATTTTCATGGGTATTATTGGAAACACTGTATTGGGAATTAAGATTATTTCGAGCAAGTTTTTCGACAATCCTATTTGTACTTTCAGTAAATTGCTTAAGAGTCTCTTCTAAAGACATCCTAGTTGACTGCTCTAGGGACTCATCTGGAATATTTAAGGTTTCCTTCACAAATAAGGAATGACTCTTGAAAGCCTCTTCTAGAGAAATAGATGAATTGTTTTGCTCATAAGACCGATATACGTGTGGATAGTAATTGGGCTCACCATGGTGTGACCCATAACCTTCAAAAGGTTGGCGTTCCCAACCACTATTCACACTATGGTCATAGTAGTAATGTCCATATTGTTCAGTTGGATATTCGTTGTATTGGCTATACCAGTTTGACATCCTAACTGCAAGGGAATTCTACACAAACACAAACAAGGCTGACTCGACCACAACAAACCTACTGATTTCTAGCAAACAAAAAGCATGATGGCTCCACTTAGATTGTTTTCTAGACCAGCTTCTAATCCTTCGAAAGGGAATTCGTTACAATCTGAGCAAACCCCTCTGGAATCAATCCGAGTTTAAGTAAGTTGAATAGAGGCGAGGGAAGCTGCGTGGAGCTTTGATACCCAAGGCCTCACCGCATTACAAGGCGGCGCGATCACGCATTCAACTCACGAAAACCATCATGAACTTCAAGGATGCTCAAAAGAGTAACCAATATTTTTCGAACGACTTTCCTATTAAGCTCGTTACCCTATCGGTCTCGTTCTATTCAAAATTTTAGGCTTAGGTTCGTGTTTGGTTTTGTTTTCCTAAGGCGGGCAAGAAGAGAACGGTGATGAAATCCAACTCTTATCTTGTATGGCCAGTCCTTGCCCTTTACTAGGAAATTAAAGCAATGCCAGTTTCGGTTCCTCGACATATATTCACACGAAATCATCCAAAAACCCGCCGACAGGGATTCGCGGGTGTTTAGAATTCTTACCTCCCTGCCTCCAGACGGGGATGAACCGTTGAAGTCGACTCGGGCCACAACTCCTATGTCGTGTGCGGGCCCGAGGGGCCGAGGTGATATCGTAATCACCGTCCTTCCTCAGTGCGGTTTATATTTAAATTACCCTTCCTTAGGGTTTAAAATTAATAATGTCCGATAGTCCAAAAATAAAGTCCAAAAATTAAAAAGTCCAAGAATAAAAATTACAAAAATAATTACCTAATTACAATTTCTAAAAAAAAAAAAAAAAAAAAAAAAAAAATATATAATAATAATAATAATTACACTATATACAAAAAAATTTCTTCTTCACTTCGTTTGAATCTCTCTTTTCTTTCCTATTTTGGATTTGCTTTTCTTTTCAGTGCTTTCTCTTTTTCTTTCGCTCCACTTTAAATCTGAAAGCAAACAGAAATACCAAAACGCGTAAAAAAGAACAAAAATAATAAAAAGAAAAATAAAACCTAAAAACAAATCTATACACAAGTCCGCGTTAAGTACGCCAAAAATTGATGGTTATTTTCAATGATGTTGTAGTAATAAAAGGGTAGTAGGGTTGTCGTTCACTCAGACTTGAAGAGATTGATTTTAAGAATTAATAAAAGAAAATAAAAGAAAAATATATACAAAAATTGTCACAGGATGAAGAGATGACCGGGACTCAGGATTCCACCACTTCAATTTTATGCGCTTCAAAAATCAATTCTAAACGATAATAGCTCATAAGATAAAGTTTCATTGACTCTAATTCATTGCCTAATGTAGATTTCGAAAGTAATGGATGTAAATCTAAAGCATGGGACATCAAAACATTTATGCTAAGCATGACCCATCAATTGAAATCACAACCATTCAATGATAATCATAATTCAATTAATTAACAGTGCAAATAGTCATAAAAAGAATTAATAGAATTACCACATTCATGAAATTTAGCTTCCTCCGTCGTCCCGGTGATGGGGTCTAGCTCATCATGTTGGAAACACGCTCAAAAGTCGATTTCATTGCTCAAAAATGGTGTTTACAAATGATGAAAATGGAGAAAATGATAAAATCGGCTTTGCAACAGTTATAAGTGTTGCAAATAATGTTACAAAGGACTATGACTGTAGCTTTTAAGTCTGCCTTCCGTATTACGACCCACGCTTAAGTGTCGTTGTCACTGTTGAAAAACGACGGTTCCTTGTGCGTTGAATGTTCTTCGTGTTCTTCAATGGCAGCAGCAGAAAGATATTTGTAACTCGATTTTCTGACTTTGTACGTCTCCCAAAACTATCCCAAACTCTCCATCTCTCGGTGTTTAAAGAAAATATTTTCTTTCCCTGTTTTACTTCTACACGGCTTCTGATGATGTAAATACGTGCTGAAGCTTCCTTAATTCACTCCTACACGTTTTTGAAGTGACCAGACACGAGCAAAACGCGTCCAAACACGCTGAAATCCGTGAATATCTCTCCCGTAGCCGTGCTCTCTGTTTTTCTTCTCGCGACAATTCCAGCCAAATCTAGTCGAACAAAAGGCCTATACCAGCCCTGTTTATCCAAGAGGGACATACCCAATGAGTTTCGGCCATTGAATCGCCCTGTAACGCCTTCAAATTCGCAACCCTAATCTGCCAGTAAGCTTGCATGAGTTCCCGCCAAAACTGAATTTTGAAATGGAGAAGATGAAGTCCCCCTATCCTGTTCTGGGGTGCGAATAGCAGGTGCCTCCTTGGGGTGCCCCTTAGCAAATGGGTTACCCCTTATCCAAACACGAGAGTCCGAATATCAAATGTCCTCAAGGGTGTTCCAGCGTGATTTTTCTGAGCCGATTTTTCCAAAAAATATTTATTTCCAAAAATACCTAAAAATGCATAAAAACACAATATTAGTACAAAAATCGAGTTCCAACAATAGAGACAATGAGGACAATTCAGACACAAAAATGTGTCTATCAGGATGCAGCAAGATGAGATCTCGACGGCTTGAAGTGTACGGGCTCGGATCCGTGTTGCGGTTCGGGTATAGCTCAAGCCCATGTCTTGTGGATGAGTTGCTACTTGTTGGGTTGCAAGCATTGCGCGCGAGCTTTGGCTTTACGCTCCATAGATGCTCGACTCCACTTCTTCGCTCTTTGGGTTCCTCGCCTCAGAGCTTTATTTATTACCTAAAAACACAAAATTAATTAATACAAATATTTATTCTTGAAAACAAAGAAAACTCGGAATCTGGGATAATATCTGATTCTTGAGCACAAAAGATGAGTAAAGTGCCAATAAAAAGGTGTATAAATATGCAATATTTGGCACTCATCAAATACCCCCAAACCTGAATTTTACTTGTCCTCAAGTAAAACAGAAAATAAGAAATCCTAACTATACCACTTGTCATTTGGTCTCTCGAATGCATTTAGCGTATGCACTAAGCCTTTAAACCCCTAGGTGTCCCTAGTGGACGAGTTGTAGTCTCGTGAGGGTTTACCAGAGGTGTACCCACAAAACCTTCTCCAACTTCGAGTGTAAAGAGTCTCAAGCATCCTAAGAGCTATGAGGACATAGAGTTTCGCATGCTAGTAACAGAAGTTAGAACTATCGAAGAACGCATTCTCATCCTTAAGTCTTTGAGCGAGAAGTAACCATACCATATGAAAGAATTCGGATTCGATTGTGATCATAAGTCTCAACTTCGCCTCACCATTAGGGTTTTATGATAATTGCACTCAAAAAGATCGCTTTTAGTCTCTCATGTGTGCAGGCAGGAGTAAAGAGAGAAATCCTGCACGTTGTAGGTGAGAAGGATAACCTTCTGAAATAAAATGCAGAGACTCCACAAGAGTGTGGACAAAAGAATCTTTTTTCGATGATCTCTAAGAAAGGAAATCAACCATTAGCAAGGGTGGGAGTACTCACTCACTTCTCACCCGATCGGCAATTAATATCACTCTCTCATAAGAAACCATAGAAACGTCTTCCATCTTCGGTCTTCACTTGTTGATGACGAACTTCTGAACTTTACAAAAACTTGAATAATAATTTTTTTTTTTTTTTTTTTTTTTTTTTTTTTTTTTTTTTTTTATCTAAGTTACAAAAAAAACGATAAACTCAATTTTTCATAGACTTCATTAATTCTCATTTTTCTTTTCTTCGTTTTGTTGCATATAAACCTTGGACTATCTCAACTTTTCTTTCAATATTCTGATTCTGCTCCGGTTGCTGACGATGATGTGTTTCTATGGGTCTTGCTGATTGAGAGAGAGAATGATGCTAACTACAAATCGGTATTTAGAAGGAGTTTTCATCTTTAGACGTCACCCTCATGATTGACAAAATTAGCACTCAAAAGATCAAAAGTAGTGCTGAACGTGGTGCGAAGTTGGGTAGCTCACCATTCCTACCCGGAATTGACGTACGGTGACATACACTCTAAAAGCTTTTCTAGAAAGTCACAAAGAGTGAAGGTCGGTACCTCGCTTGATGTAAAATGGGTAGTCTCCACTATGGGTGATCACAATTCTACTACCGAATATCTAAACAACACCTAATTCGCCCTCCGGTATGGTTAAATCCAACTTTAACGCTCTAATCAACTAAGGAACCCGATTGCGTTTTCCCTACTTCCAAGTTCTGTTATTTCGGTCAGAATCTCTATGTAAACATAGCTAAAAGCATGCTAGTGACTCTAAAATCTCTAAAGTTGGAGGTTTTACAAAAAGAGTTTTTTTTTTTTTTTTTTTTTTTTTGAAAATAAAAGATTAAAAAGACTAAAAAATCTATATGCAAAAATATGCAAATGCACCCCCAAACCTAAATCAAACATTGTCCTCAATGTGTCTACGTATAGAAAAAATTTAAACAATCACATACCATGAGAACTATGCTGATAAGAGAAAAGGGAAGAGATTACCGGATGTCGGCGGGAGCAAGGTTGAGCTTCATTCGTCAAGGCTAGAATCCAATATTCTCAACGGAGATCATATCGGATTAGCATAATATATGTGCAAGAAGACTCAACCGAATCAAGAAAAGAAAATTTAACAAGTCCTCTTGAGTATATACAAAAATTCACCATAAACTAACAATCTAAAGAGTTGAGGATCAACTTGATAGAAAATATATACAAACATCAACAACCTTACACAGATATAAAAAGAGAGTGCAAGTAAGACTGCAGATGTGAAGGAGTTTCCCAAACCTAAATTTGTGAACGGTGTGTTTGTGAGAACAAAATCTTGCAATTTTAAAGGTACATCATGCAAAAGGTCTAACTCGAAATGAGTTTTGCTAATTACAAAGTGCAGACATACACATTCCAACTGTGGCTCCTTAAGAGTATTATACTTTGATGCAAAATAGTCCAAGAGGACTTGGGAAGCACAAAGCTCTAGGCCTAAGTTAGGCATTTTCTTAAAAGTTGGTTTTGCAATTTTGTGACAAACTACACCTAGGTTTGGTGGAAGAGTTTCAATTTGTGACTCAGGAGAGAGGTTAGGTGCATCTAAGTTGTTTTCATTTATAAAATCATTGGCACCATCACACACTTTCCTAAAGTCAAAAGAGGGTAAATCATGTTCATTTTCACAAAACAAATCCACAAGTTCCACATCAATATCACATGCATGAATATCAGAAGAAGCATCATTCATAGGGTTCACAGGAGAGACACTTAATGTCTCTGAACCTAAAATTCTATTACATTTTCAAAATACACATGCTCTTCATAGTCATCATCATCATCATCATAGCACAAATGCATTTCCCTAACATTCATTTCATCTCGAAGTTCCTCCCTTTCCTCATTTAGTGCATCACAGTTTGACTCAATTTGAGTTCTAAGCTCGCAAACCTTTGGTCGATTGACTTTTGATATTGCTCAAGGTTTTGCTCAAGGTTTTGACTAAATTCAAGAAGTTCATTATGTTGTTCAATGAAAGGAGAGTTTTCACTAGTGGGTATGCATTCCTCATATGGATATTCATTGTATGGTTGTGCATGAGGTCCACTAGAGAAGGGAAATTCGGACATGTTGCTATATGGATGGTCATGCATTGCATTCATTTCAAGCCTAGCATTTTGCTCCATGAGTGTATCCATTATTGATTGCAAACTAGGAGTTGGGGAGTATAAAATTGTTCATCTCCCCACTTGTGGTGAATGATGCATGTGTGCGGTTGATTATGGTCCCAATAGTCACTTCAGACACTTCGTATATTGGATTATCATGGTTTTCCCTAGAATGTCTAAAATCATGCAAAATATAACAAGTACTCGGCGGGGTGGTCTAAGCCACCACATAAGGTGCAAGCATGCATTTCATATTGCCTAGGGGAATTAGATTTGACCAGATTGCTCATGTGATTGCCTTTCTAAAATGAGATGGTCGCGCCTCTAATTGATCTAAAAATGATGACTGGGTATAAGAAAAGTGTTCATTTTCAACCTGTGGTGGATGATGTATGTGATCATAATGATTAGGGTATGTGAGATCAGGTCCTTGAGAAGGCCCATAAAATTCCCCTAAAGTCACTATGGTATGTGGGGTGTTCATCCTGTGAAAGGTGCCATGTAAGCAAGCTCTCTAAGGGATTTATTTGTTCCATCCCCAGATGCAGACCAAAATCCTGACATGGTCTAGCTCTCAAATTGAACTCACAATCTAATTTGGTTTTGGTGGGATTGGTTTGGTTTATTGGGTTTTGATTTTGGTTGATTGGGCTTCAGTTTGGTTTATTGGGATTATGTGTGGTTGCAGCCCAAAGTGTTTGCAAAACTTAATGGGTGTGGTAAACCTAGTGAAATTGGGTTCTAGCCCAAATGATGTGGGCTCGATTTTTGTGCGACAGCCCAACCCAGTGTGGGTGCTAGCCTAGATGGTCCTGGCCCAAATTGACTTGGTTACACTGGACCCGAGAGTAGAGCCCAGATGTGTAGTTATACAGCTCAGTCAAAGCCTAGGTTGAGTGCGGCCCAGGTTATAATGCTAGCCCAGTAGTGTGTACAGCCCAACAGATGTGGGTTATGTGGGCTCAGTTGTTTTGCGGCTTAGGTTGAGCCCAATGGGTGGGCTTCAGTTTTATTTGCAAACAGCCCAAGAGGTGAAACCGCACGCCCGAATGCACACTCAAAATTTGGGCTTCAATGAGTTAACAGCCCAGGTTCAGTTAACCCAGCAGTGTGGGTTATGTTGGCTCAGCCTATACAGCCCAGCTGCTCAATTTGAAACAGCAGCCCAGGTTAGTGGTTCTCAGGTATGCTCAGGGTCTGCAAAATGGTTATGCTCACAGTGATGGCAATAAGTTTTTAAGCACATGCCTTGGGTATCTTGTAACTCAAACTCACTTCCGTGGGTCTGAGTACAAGGCAGATGGCTCTAAGGGTTATAGCACATGACTCGGAGTGACAGAGTCAACAGCCATGCATAAATGAGGATGACAAAGAAACTTGGTTAACCAAGTTGCGGCTCGATCTCACAAAGATCGTGGGTGGGGATCGAGCACAGTCTTTGTTAAAACCAAGGATTTAATGCACAAATCACACAGGGGCAAAAGATCTCAGCTAACACAGTTTTGTTTCAAAAGTCACAGAGCCAAGCACAAATCTCAGAGTTTCCAGGGGCATACAGGGGTCTGACTTTTCAGAGCATAAAGTGCAGCATATGACTTGGCTTTTACAAGTAGTGACCCAGCATTTGCAGCTTCAGGGGGCTGAGGTTAATAGCTCAGTACAATGTGGTTTTGGTTTCACAGATGCAGCAAATCAGTCACAGGCAATACAGGGCACAGAGCATACAATACAGGGTGCAGAGCAATACAGGGCAGATGTGTTGCACAATGGTTAAACAACCCAATGCTCAAAATGCGCAGATGGTTCACACATTCACAGTGGAACTTGGCTCAATTGTTCCCTCTAGAGTGTAGATGGCTCAAACAAGTTTTTAAGCAAGGTTTAGCATGCATAAATAACTCACAAGGCTCACAGGGTTATGCACATATTCCACATTGGGTAGGTTTAACAAAGCACAGGATGCGGCTCAAGGTCAAGGTTGCGCACTCTCACATCGGCCAAGGCAAGGCAAAGAATGGGGCTGCGTTATGCTTAGCTAACTTAAAATTCCAAGGCAAGGCAGCAACAGGCTGTAATGGCTTACAGGGTTTATGCACAAGGTGACCAGATGCTCATGGTTATAATTTTCATTCATTCAAGCAAGGTCAGAGGTACATTACCACCAGTTCTGCTCCTTTCTCCTCTTCCTTGGTTGCACACTCACAATGAGCACCCATTACTCAACAAAGATTTTCGATTTTACGCGAGGTGCTAGTTCAAAGCAAGAAGAATAATACAAGATGACTAAACTATACTAGCAATGCAGATTATTATGCAGTGTGCACAGATTGCTAAGTTACCAGTGAGAGTGCAATGATTGATGGGATATACAAGGGTGCAATGCAGGGAAAAGACTAAGAAGGGAAAGATGAAAATTAAAGCTAGCAAGGCAGATATGCAGGGTTTGACAAAAACTAGATGCAAGAATGCAATAATAGAAAGTTATAAAGGATGCAGAAATCAGCAAGTTACAGATGACTATAAATTTTAAACTAAGTTACACTAAAACATGACTGAGTTACACTAAGTTACACTAAGTTACACTAACGAAGAACTAAAAATGATAATGCAGTGTGATTATTTACAGGGATGAAATGAACTCAGAAGAGACAAGCCAACAACCACAGGGCACACGCCAAGTCCCCGGCAACGGCGCCAAAAACTTGGTAGGCCCGTGAGAGTGTATATATTTGAGCCTACGGGTAATACCGCAAGTGCACGGTGTCTTCAATGAAGACAGTGGCAAATACGGGTCGATCCACAGAGACGAGGGGTGCTTTCAAGGTGATCTTATGGCTTTCTCTAACCGAATTTCAAAGGTGACAAAGTAACACATGTTTTTGCCGATACGGCACAGATGTTTAAATGTGATGAACCTAAACTAAGTAAAAGATAGTGACAAAGGGTATGCTAAGGTCTCAAATCCACCACTAACCTATCATGTGTTCAATTCGATTGAAGTTCTTGTTCTGTGGAAGCTAAGGGTAATGTGTCAATCTTATCATTAGCTTTTTCACTTAAGGAGTTTCACCTGGTAATAGCTCAATTCATCGGCTAAGGTTGCTAGTTCGAGTACTAGTTGTCTAACTAAGTACAACTAGTCAAGGGTTAGCACTAATCATTCAAGTATGAGCTTTGAAACACTCTCACTACAATGTTTGCCTAACTACAATGAATACAGGCATGCATTGTGAGAGCAGAGTAATGAGGTATTAATATTGAGCATATTTGATACATTAAACACTCAAGAACAACTCAACATAATTGAAATCACAATCGAGAATTAGGGTTTCGGTGAAACCTAGCAACTCTAAATTAAAACATCAAAATAAACTGCAGAAATTAAACTAAATTGAAGCACCGGGCTAGCCCGGGGCGTCACTAATTTCTCGGTTTCCCCTATTTATACAAACAACTCCTCCAAATACCCAAACCCTAAATTCGATTAAAAATAGAAAATAAATGACAATTAAGGCAAACCCATACTCGACCATTGTTCCCTTCTTCTGCGGCTCTCGAAACGCCATGCATGGTTGTTGGCTAACCTAACCCTAGTTCTTATCTTCTCTAAGTTAGCTTCTGGGTTGCGAAGCTAAGAGAGAAAAATAAGAGCTAGAGAGGTGGGTGTGGTGCTAGGCCTGTTGTGATGATGATGGTGACAAGAGATAAAGGAGTGATGATGGAGTTACGCGACGGGGGTGGGTGAAGACGGTGGAGGTGAGGGTTTTGGACTGAGAGGCGTGGGAGAGGAAAGAGAAGGTGGAAGTGAAATGAGTTAGGTCGAGTGGGGGTATAGGGGGTATGGGTGTTTCGTTGTGAGGCACGAACAATGGGATGATGAGAACGCCGCACCGAGCGTTGGATGAAGTGATGGAGATCGGACGGCCGAGAATGGTAAGCGGTATTGGAGTGATTCGATGTTGAGCGGAAGCGAAGAAACTCGATGCGCATGAGGGAGCGACCGTAGGTTGCAGCAAGATGAGATCTCGACGGCTTGAAGTGTACGGGCTCGGATCCGTGTTGCGGTTCGGGTATAGCTCAAGCCCATGTCTTGTGGATGAGTTGCTACTTGTTGGGTTGCAACTGTTGCTGCGCAGCTTTGGCTTTCTGCTCCATAGATGCTCGACTCCACTTCTTCGCTCTTTGGGTTCCTCGGTTTCTCGAGCTTTATTTATTACCTAAAAACACAAAATTAATTAATACAAATATTTATTCTTGAAAACAAAGAAAACTCGGAATCTGGGATAATATCTGATTCTTGAGCACAAAAGATGAGTAAAGTGCCAATAAAAAGGTGTATAAATATGCAATATTTGGCACTTATCACGTCATGCATGTTACGTTGTAGCTGGCGTCTCTATTCAGACGAAATCACCTTTTAGAGTATGATTCGGTGCTTCTTTCTCATCACCTTATCATGAAACCATCCCTTGAGATGTTGAACGTGGTCATTGGGTAATTTACTCTCACAAACGGCTAAAGTGGGAAGTAGAAACAAAATGATCATGAGAAACATATTAATAGTCCTTTTGTAAGATGAAACAGGTCAAGGGGAATGAACTCTAATTAATCATTTTGTAAGAAATATGCACAATAATAGTGCCAGCTAGCATTTGTCCTACCTACCAGCGATTGTCACCTATAAATACCTCTCTTTTCTCATTCTATTTCACACAACTTTCACAATGTGAAACGTAAAAGATCGAGTCTGCAAAAGCTTATGTTATCATCTTCAGTGAGAAAATGATACTTTCTTGATAGAGTGATCAGTTTTTATTTAGATGGGGTCCATGGTGGAAAAATTTGAACCTAGCATTTCTTTTGTGAATAGTGATGCTTTCACTCATTAGTATGTAACTTAGTAGTCTCGTGTTCAAACTTGTTTTTATGATTAGTATACCTTTTCTTTTCTTTATCTCAGAAACTTAGCAATCGCAATGGAGAGATTGACGGAGCGGCTGAGTGCGTGCCAACGGTATGGTTCTTTTCTTTATTGTGTTATTAGTATCCACTTTTTCTTTGTTCTACAGATAAACGCTTCATCTATATTTATAAGGCTAGGTCTAACCGTGGTCCAAGATTCAAGCTATTTTTTGGATCCACGTCACCAAAATACAACGCCTGGGCGTAATGGGAATCCGAGATTCCGTGTTGATGCGCATTTTGAAATCACGCATCACGCAGATTTGAATCGCGTTCCTAGAATACTCAAAAATTGGGTTTCAAATTGCGTATTGAATGTGTTGATCACCCATACGCGATTTGAAACTGCAGATTGACCGTGTTGTTGGCCCTGGTCAAAGCTTTCAAACTGCGTGTGGAAGAATATTCTCGTAAATTATTCTCTGATACGCATTTAGGAATTGCGTGTGATGCTTTTTCAGTACGCAGTTTCAAACTGCGTCCCTTGGATACTTCCAACTTGGATCCAAGCTAAACGCAGCACTCATTCTGAATCACTTGAACTATTCACCCATATACGACACTTCAACAGTGTCTAATGTGGGATCTTGGATCCCATTGTAGCCAGCCTAAGACGCGAGTTCTCATCGCTGGGGAACATCTTTTGAAGTTGCCTATTAGTCAAACTGCATGATTCTAGCGTATACTGAGATTTGATAATGAATTATTGATATTCGATCTAAGATGGCCTTCAGACAGAATAATCGTAATTAGGTGCTTAGATCAATGTTTGACCGCGAAACCCCATGAATTGGCCTTTCATACAGTGTTAAAAGCACACAGAGAAACACTAGGAGCTGACCTTATCACCAGATTTACTATTAAAAAAACTCCTACAGTGATGGCCCAACGTAAAATAATATGCTCCCTCCCTTCCATTTAACATGATGTTTTTGGAGTTTTCACACAGATTAAAAAATGGAGAGAGACATGAAGATTTCCATCTATACTATTGATAAAAGTCTTCAAACATTAAATATTATTAGTGTATTTAAAATAAACTTATAGTTCCAAGACAAAATGTAAGGGTGTTATTGGTAGTTTTATGGGAAAAAATGAAAACTTTGAAGTATTAAGGAACAAAAAAATAACCCTAAAACATCATCTAAAATGGAACGGAGGGAGTATCAATCCGTAATTGAGCACAATAATGTGACTAATAATAGCAAAAATAAATTCTTTAAATACCCTAGTTCTGGTCTTCGTCATAAACCAGCTGAAAAAGAAAGAATCCTTTCCAGTTATTGAATTGAACAATGGGTCTATATACGAACTTTCATGTTCTACTTTATGTTGCGATTTTTGCCTCTTGGTGGCGAAGGTCTTGTTCAGCCTTGGAGACGACATTTCCAGCTACTTTTATTTTTGGAGATTCTTTGGTTGATGCTGGTAACAATAACTGCATTGCAACTATCGCGAAAGCAAATTACGCTCCTTATGGGATTGATTTCCCTGGTGGCGCTAAATCTACTGGACGCTTTTCTAACGGAAGAACAGTAATCGACATCATAGGTAATTAGCTATTATTATTTCAATGTCTGTTTCAGTAGAGCTTCATTTTATTTTGCTCGAGTTCTCATGAATATGTGTGCTTTGAACACAATTTGATTTATATTCATGGACTGATCGAGCAGGGGAAGAGTTGGGTTTGAATGCTTATATTCCTCCTTACTTAGCTCCTACAACAGTTGGAGATGTTGTTCTTCGTGGAGTCAACTACGCATCTGGTAGTTCTGGAATTCTTAATGACACAGGGGCAATTGCGGTATACGTATTTAAGCTTCAATTACTGCTCTTTTTGATGTATATTGTCTTAATTTTGATCTAATCTAAATATTATATATAGGGTGATCGGATCAACTTGGATGCACAAATTGACAACTTCGCGAAAACAAGACAATACATCATCTCAACTGTCAACAATGCCAGTAGTTTACCGCCCAAAAGATTACTTGGGGAAGCTCTTTTCTTTGTTGTAATGGGTTCTAATGATTTCATTATCAACTACTTCAGTCCGGTTCCCTCAACACTTACGCAAAAGGTTACCCCGGAAATGTTTGTTGACTCAATGATTACCAGATTCAGACTACAATTAACCGTAAGATGAATTATTCCCTCCATTTTCTTTTCGCTTTTCAATCCGTTATTATTTTTTAAATGGTAACAAGTGATATGGATAAATGTGTTTAGAGGTTGTATGAAATGGATGCAAGAAAGATTGTTGTTGCGAATGTTGGATTGGTTGGTTGCATCCCTTTAGAAAGAGCTTCAAATTCAAATTCCCAATATCCAACTGGTGGTTCTTGCAAGGATTCCATGAACAATGCAACGGTGTTATTCAACGCGAAACTGAAGAGCCTTATCATGGAGTTGAACTCAAATCTTGTCCAGTCCAAATTTGTATATGCAGATGTCTACAACATGTTTTCTCAGCTTGTTGATAACTATAAATCTTACGGTGCGTATATCGGAAATTTAATAACGTTATTTCGAGGTTAATTTATAGCCTAATATATATATATGTTAATAAGTTGATACTAATGTAATGTCTCTGTAATTTTGGAAATAGGTTTTGAGAACTATAAAACATCATGTTGCCAAGTACTTCCCGGAACGCTGCTTCGAGGTCTGTTACCATGCACCCCAACATCAATATTATGTAGGAACCGATCCAAATATGTATTCTGGGATTGGGCTCATCCCACTGACGCTACCAATGTTGTTATTGCAAAAAGGTTTCTCGATGGCAATTCTATTGACATGTATCCGATGAATATTCGGCAACTATTACGCATGAGCCATTAGTAATAATCAAGGGCTCATGCAAATGTATCCGATGAGCATCCAACTGATGAATTTTCGTCTGCTTGTTAGAGTAACACTCCCTCCGTTTTAGTAAAAGTGATACTTTCACTTTTTCAATTTGACATATTTTTAGGTAAAAATGAAAATATGAAAGTATCTCTTTTCCTGAAACGGAGGTAGTATAAGTGTTTGTACCCTATTATTTTAGACTATAAATGGGCTTACTTAGGCCTAATATGCTCCTCTTATTAGTCAAGAACCATTTTTTGGGGACCATGGTTTTTTGGGGGGACCATAGTCTTATTAGGCCACCTTCCCTATAGTTATAAGGGGTGTCCTAAAGTGTGGAAATGACTAACCTACCTTTAACCTAATTTATTTAAAACTAACCTAATAACAACCTATATATATATATAACCACCACCTCCTCCCACCACCACCGCCCACCACTACCACCTCCGACTACCACCACCACCTCTATATATATAACTTAATTTAAATCATTAACATATTTACCGTTTTACCTAATTAAAATTATAACTAATCTACAACTTCTTCTTCCTCTATTCTACAATTTTTCTTCTTCTCTTCTTCATCAATTTATGATCATCTAACTCTGATCATATACAAATCTAATCAAAATCATCAAATTTTTAGCTTGGTCGATTCATTGAATTTTCATCGTCGATTAATCAATCTTTTATAAACAAACCTATCCATAAGTATTTTCCCACAAACCCATTACTTCTAATTCGTTTTTTGATTGAAATTTTGAGCAGTAGTCATCAAAATATGGTTTAAATGGAAGTTACAGTGGCATGTTCGGTTAGGAAAATAAACTAGTTTGCTAACCGAACATTCTAAAACCAAGAACACGAAGAACACTTCGGTTATCACGAATTAATTTTTTCTTAACCGAACTCAGAGTTCGGTTGGTTCGCAAAGAAGGCTAAAACTATTTGCGAAAAAAAAAAAATCAAATGTAACCGAACTGTGATATTTTTCCCACTATGTTGATTTTTGATTTAACCGAATTTTGCCCACCATGTTCGGTTGGTTCGCAAAGAAGGCTAAAACTATTTTCTAACCGAACTTTACCAATATTACAAACAAAAAAAAAAAAAAATCAAATGTAATCGAATCACGCTATTTTTCCCATTATGTTGATTTTTGATTTAACCGAACTTTGCCCACTATGTTCGGTTGGTTCGCAAAGAAGGCTAAAACTATTTTCTAACCGAACTTTACCAATATTACAAAAAAAAAAAAAAAAAAAAAATCCAATGTAACCGAACTGTGCTATTTTTCCCACTATGTTGAGTTTCAATTTAACCGAACTTGTCTCGCTATGTTCGGTTTGTTTGCAAAAAACCTTGACAAACCGAACTCTTAACTAATTATGTGTAGTTCGGTTAGATATTGGTTGGTATGAAGTTTGCGAAACAACCGAACTTTGTACACTTGGTAAAATCTTAATCAACGCGAAGTTTGGTTATATATAGGTTGCGAACCAACCGAACTTCTAGACCCTAAAGTTCGGCAACATTGCGGGCAAACCGAACATTACTCTGTAAATCCTATAAACAACGTTCGGTAACCTGCGTATTAACCGAACGACTAAAAACCTCCATTAAGAGCGAGTTCGGTAACCTGCGTGTTTGGAAAAAGTAACCGAACTGCACTTTCAGATGTGTTCGTTTAACTGTTCTTCACATAAGGTAACCGAACAAGCTCAAATCTACTTAAAAAATTTTCATTTTTTTGAAATTTTGGATCAATTCAACCAACATTATCTAAGTTTGAAGCATACCTAGGTACCCAAATACTCTTCATCCGGTTGTGGTTGGTAAAATCCATGTTTTACTTCTTCATCTTCTCTAACTTTACTCTCTCAATAATTTTACTTCTTTTTAAAAAAAAAGCCATCTGATTTTTTAATCTCACTAATTATCTTTAACTTAATCATTTCACTAATCATTACACTAACTATTATTAACACTAACTAATCATTACCCAAAATTAATCAGGAGGGTAATTTAGGTATTAATAGAAATATCTAGATAAGGGGTGACCTAGATTTACTTTTAAATGTCTTACTAAAAATTGAACCATGGTCCCCCAAAAAAACCATGGTCCCCAAAAAATGGTTCTTAGTCAAGTATGGCTAACAAGGCCTCACTAGCACAATACATAGAGGCCCATGTACATAGATCCAAATTAGGCTAAGGAGCTGCCACATCTCTATTGCCACGTCAGCAGGCATTTCCAAAAAGCAGCTGCCACGTCAGCAGACATCTCCAATCAGCGCCCTCTATGTCAGCTAGCAGGCATTTCCAATCAGCAACTGCCACGTTAGCAGAATAGGCACAGTCAGCAGTCAGCTGGGCAGTGACGTCAGCGTGTCGTCAGCACACTTAACGCCGTCAGAGCCGCTATGACGTCGTTAGATCAGCAGCCAATTACATCGTCCAAAGGTGACAGCGTCATAGCATCGTTATCTGCACCGACATGAGGTCAGCACGACGTCATCATTGCAACGTCATTGATGACCCCAGCGTAGTGACACAAGCCTGGCGTCATCAGCATGTCATCTCCTCCGGCCACAATCTTCTTCTCCGGCGACGATGGCGACCAGTACGGCGACGTTAGCCGGCATCCTTACCCAATTCCATCCGGCGACAGCAAGTATTCTACTATGCTTCTCTGCGTAACTTACTTTCGTAGTCCTTGGATGTTTACACCCGACTCAATTGAACTGCAAGCTATTTACACCCACTTGGTTGAACCGAGCTGGCTCGATGAGTTCAGCCGAGTTGAGCCATTGGATCACTGATATTTCAGCCCGTCCTCATTTGGCCTGGTTTTCTCTCACCTTTGCGTGGGCTTAGACTATTTCACCTATTTGCTTGGGCTTAGTCAATTACTCTCAATGGTGGCCTAGTTCCATAACCTTAGTGGAAGTTTTACGCAAGCGAGGAATGTTCCAGAACATTCCAGGAGGCATGCAGGGCCAGTTGTTATAGGAGGCATGTAGGGCCAGTTATTACAGGAGGCATACAAGGCCGGTTATTGCAATTCATCCCTACCTCGAAATTAGAGAAAAAACGGAAATTTGTAACATAGAACCCTAAAAGGTAGGCAAGCTTCCCCACTAAATCTCCTGTGAAAAACTCGGCTAACTTAAGCATCGGAGGGTTTTTGCAGGTACCCCCGAACATTATCCACTTGGAGGAAAGGCAGCAGTTCGATTAATACCAACATCATCATCAAATTCGTGTTTGGGGGTGAAACTATTTTACCTTACAAACAATAAGGAGGGAGGAGCCATTTTCAACCTTATGCCAATGTATTATACTCATATTTTTTTGTAGTATGACAGGATGATGTAATCAAGCAAACGATGAAATAAGTATATTTACATATCATTCGGGTTCAAGCTGCTGATCGAATTTTATATAGTGGTAAGCAAGGTTGTCGTTCACTCGGACTTGATGAAATTGAATTTTAGATTTAAATTATAAAACTAGCAAATATATACAAAATAATAACAATGTTTCGAGAGGTACTAGGACTAGGATTCTACCAAATATTCAAATTCATGTGATTCACCTATTTATTCTAAACCATTATAGCTCATTCAATAAGAATTTTGACTATATTTCTTTGCCTAAGGTAGATTCTTAAAATATTAATTGTAAATCTTAAGCATGGCATATCAAAAGAATTAATCCTAAGCATAAACCATCAAACGAAATGACAATTAATTAAAAAAAATCTTTTTCTAATTTTAATTTAATGCAAATAGTCATATAAATAATTAAATGAATTTACCGCATGATGAATTTTGATTTCCTCCGTCGTCCCAGAGAAATGTTTAGCTCCACATAGTGAAAAACACGCTCAAAATATATTTTTATAACTCAAATGGTGTTTACAAAGTAGAAATGGTAACTCAGGGAATTCGCAACGCTGGTACGGCGTTAAAGAGCTCACCGTTACAATAGTTGTCACAAACTGAAGATAACGTTACAAACTGACCGTTACAAACCGTTAAAGATACGACCCTTGAAACGACAGTTCTGTACGGTTTTATGTTCTTCAGGTTTTTCTTCCCTGCAGCAGCAGACAAATCTGCTCTGCAGCTTCTTTTTCTTCTCTGTAGCCTCTCCCAACTCTCGATGTCCTTCTCTGCAACACCAGCACCATATATATGCAGGACCAAGAATAATGTCTCATAATTACCCAAAATCTCCCATAACTCGACAGCAAAGAAAATTATTCTCGGGAATATTTTCTTCCCATTCTTGTCTTCTTGCGTCTGTTGTAGTCAACCTCCATAAAAACACTCTTCCACACATCCCAGCATGTGTCAAACACGCTCAGGCCACAAGAATTCTTCCCAAACATAACCAGAAATTTCCCGATGACTTGAGCTTGCCATGTTTTGGTGAGATTACGTGAAATCTTCTCCTTCAATCAAATTTAAAGCACTTACCAATCCTGTTATGAAGTAACAGGCTAGTATATATTCAAATTCATATAAATATATGATAGAATCTCGTCCAAATCATTGCCAAAAGAAGTCGCGGGTGATAGGTTAACTTGCCTTGTTTCACTTCGAACTGAAAATCCAGCCAATTCTGATCCAATTAAACACCCATAACACGCATGTATGGCCCAAAGGATTAAACCCATTTGATTTCAGCCCCTTAATATCACTGAAACAAGGTCAAATCGCAAACCCTAATATTGTTTTTTCGCTGCAAATATTTCCCGCCAAATTTTGTTGTTTAAATGTGGAAGAAGAATGTCTCCCCTATCCGTCTGTGGAGTGTAAATAGCAGGTGTCCAACTGAGGTGCCCCTTATAAAATTAGGTACACCTTATCCATAGATCAAATTAGATACAAAAATGTGGCTATCATCTGCCCTCATGGAAACAAGAGGGGATTTTGAAACTTATCTGCATGACAAAATACAGTATACATATATGATCATGGAAAGTCGAGGGACTTAGTACAATGACATTTTTCTAAGGGCTTAAACCGTTAGGGAAAGAAGCAAGCTTTCTTGCACCTGCATTGGTGTGAAAATTAATAATAGTGCCACTGATTTTCCTCATCATATATAAATATGTTATTTTTACGGCAACCTGAAAGGTCATATATAAATATGTTAACGTTACAGTTATTTAAGCAACCTGAAAGGTGACACGATATAGCCAGATGTTAACGTGGGTTGACAATTGATTCTATGAACCGTCAGTCGTTAGATATGGTGGGTATTTACTGTATTTAATGCATTAAGTTGGCATCTCGTTGGCAGAAAAGGGGGATTTTACGTTGTGCACCAACAACATTAGCTTTTTTTTTGCTAAGAAACATAACAATATATTAAGAAAGCAGAGAATTACAGACTTCATTCAGGTTCTCCTTCCTAATAAGAGAGTTCAAAAAAGAAGGAACAGAGACCCAAAGATCCTTAATACTAAGTTTCCTAGCCCGACGTGCAAGCCTGTTTGCTAGGAGATTTTTCACACGCTTAATGTACATAATTTTAAAGGAAACTGAACTAGAAATTTGTAGATGGGGCAAGACGAGTTGCTGGTTTTTACGGAATTGAGGAGACGACCGTGCGGAGGAAACTCCTTGAACCGAGCGAACTGTCAAACCTCACACAGATGCAATGCAAAAGGGAGTGCTTTGAATTCGAGAGATCAATCTGTAGGACTCCGGCATAAACCAAGACAAAGGCCGTTCCAGAGTCAATTCGGTCACAAGAGAGGATGGGTCGATATGTAGGAGGGAAGCTGAGAAATGTGTGAGATAAATGGTGATCGAAGATTGTAGGTGTGTTGTGTATTCTGCGTGAAGAAATAAGATAAGCTATGATTGATTGAATTTGCTCTGTTGAGATTAATTGCTCAGACGTTGAGTTGTTAATCTCTTGTTTTATGTTTGACGAAAGATTTTCATGTTTTTCGATCATGATTCAGAGACTTATTTATATTGCTAGAATTGTAAACACCTTGACCCCATAAAGTGTGACAGTTACTTGAGTCAAATAGTGGGGAAGTGGAAATCGTGTTAAAACCAGTTTCTCATCGTGCGGAGACTTGGTTGATTTTCCATCCACTATTTTGCTAACTCCTCCAACTGATTGCACGACTTGCTTACATTCTCATCGTGTGTATGAACACACGTGTCGTAGACCGCCAGACCAAAACCCTAGTTAATATCCCCCCATGTAACACGATTGATGTCTCGTGATTGTGGAGTCTGCAAGACAGACGTGTATTTAGTTAGTCGATTGTTGACTTCATGGGACGATGAGTCCTTGTATTCTTTGAGTCGAACGTGATTAGCAAATGTTCTGAGACTCATGAATTGAACGTGTCTGTTGAGACAGAGGTATAATTCTCAAGTAAATGTTGATAGTTAAGGTGAGCAAATATTGCTCATTCGATGGATTGTTAAATATTGATAGTTGAACCAATATTCCTTAGTCTGGGCAAATATTTCCCATCTGAGCAAATATTGCTCATTTGATGAATTATTGGTAGCATGACCAAAATAAAATATTAATTTAAAATACTGAACCGAGTATAATTAATAAAAATGTTGATCATGGGATCAACATAAAATTATTAGCGTTTGAATCTGGAGTTATGAACCTTGGATTCATAACCCTAATTCGACCAATTGATGATCAATTGATGATTTATTGAAAATCAACCACGAAGTGAAGGAGGGACCGGCTACATGGGATGATGGATCGATCATGTAGTGCCTAGATGCTCAAGTGAGCAAATTCCAAAGTCTCTTGAAGACCAGTTGCTGAGTGGATGATTAAATGCTGGTTTAATCATTTATTAAAATTAGGTGATGAAACCTAATTATGAAGAGATAAGGGACCGACCAAGGGGTCATGAAACCGGCCCTGGTTGGTCCCGAGACCGAATGACGATCGTTTTATAAAAATCCCAAATTGTTTGGAAGAGTTTGAACATAATGTGAATAAATTAGGTCAAATGATGAAAGTATGTGGGACCGACCTCTTGCAAGCCAAAGAGCCAACCTTGGTCGGTCAAGGTAATATGCTCATGTCACCAAAGTGTCCGCGTTTCAATTCTGAGAATTTTGATATTTTCTGGCGTGCATTTGAGCAATCATTTGAGAAAATATGAAGAAATCAAGGTTTTTGCTCAAACTGAGGAAACTTCATAAGATGAAGGAAATAATAATAATAAAATTAGGGAATCATGAAGTGTGGGACCGGATATGGCCAAGGCATGGCCGGCCGGCCAATAAGCCCGGTCCCATGACACTTTTCCTAATTTTATGTTATTTTCATGATTTTAAGGAAACATCATGAAATCAAGGAATTTGTTGAAATCAAGGAATTTCCTTGAAGTGAAGGGGTTTCCATGAGATGAAGGAAACAATAATATTAAAAATAATAAAATAAGGGTGTGTGGGACCGGCCACGACTAGGACATGGTCGGCCGGCTAGGGCCCGGTCCCGTGAGTCTTCCCTAATTTTATATTATTTTCATGATTTTAAGGAAATATCATGAAATCAAGGAGTTTGTTGAAACTAAGGAGTTTCCTTGAAATGAAGAAGTTTTCATGAGATGAAGGAAACATTAATAATAATAAAATAAGTGGTGTATATGACCGGACACGACTAGGGCATGGTCGGCTGGCTAGTGAGCTCGGTCCCGCGACACCTTTCCTAATTTTTATTATTTTCTTGATACGGAGGAAACACCATGAGACTGAGGAGTTTCCTTAAAATGAAGGATATTTGTTCAAATGAAGGGATTTTCATGAGATCAAGGAAAAATAATAAAACATGATAAAATAAAGAATTAGGCGTGGGGCGGCCACGGCGTGACTGGACGGCGGTGGGCCCAATCCCCTAGCGCCTTAGCTAATATTTTTTTATTATTATTTTTCTTCATATTTTGCATAGGTTCATCGTTCCTTCGAATTTTGGAATGCTCGTTCGTGCATTCAGGTGCTCGTTAGTGCATTATTGCTTAGTACACTTGCACCATTTTGGTCGGGGCTTACTCGATAGCAGCTCAGATGCACGTACGTTGAATATTTATTACTAACCCATGGAATTCTGTTGGGAAGAACCACGAATTAAAGTAATGAAATATTATGAAGAACGTAGAATATTTCCGAATATTCAGTTAATGAATTTAAGGATTAGAAATAATTAATTGATGGCTTTATACTAGCAAGCATGATGTCTAGGAGCATTAATTATTTGAGAATTGAATAATATGAGCTTGTTGAAGCGTCATATTTCTTTTATATAGTCAGGAAAAACATTGTTACATCATGAAGACGTTATTGCTCTATACTAGCAGGCAAGCTGTCAGGAGCCGTCTAATCTTTCGATTCTACATAGAAGTAATTACTGAAATTGCTCAGTATTCATGAGATATGTCGTTGCCTCAGCTGAGAGACTACACATCCATATTTACTCTGAGAGACAGTATTCTCAGTCAGAGATTCTTGCGACATGAGCTTTCATGCTTCAATGAGAGACATGAGCCTCAATACTCATCTGATTGCTGGATCAGGAGTATGTATAATAATGGTTTACGATTTTAGCCCTTGTCGAAAATCCACCATCTACAAAATTAAACTCCGACATTGCTCGATGAGATCACTGCTTCTCTAAGCAATATTAGAACTAACTCCATTAATGAAATGCACAAGCTGAAGACAGTCACTAACGAACACGACTCTAGAAAGATTCATCTCTTCTGCCCAAGAGATGGCCAAAATTAGAGCAAAGAAATTTTCAAAGACTTACTGCATCAGAAATCAAACCATAGTCCGAACGAAAACTTCTTACATTTCCTGCAATGTCACACCAAATAACCCAAACCCATATTAAAACTTTTAAAAGAACCATCAACAAACATAAAATGATCGACTTCAACAGTAGGGACCTTGATATCACTAAAAGAAACATTATTGTGATTCTGAGGAGAAATATAAGTGTTAATCATTCTTTTCGTATCCAAGATGCCCTTCTCAGATCAATAGAAGCCTTTCGGAAGATCAAATCACACCTTAACTTCCAGATACACCACATAACAATGGCTCCAATACTAGGCCAAGAAACATTAAAAGGAAAAACACTAAGAACGGGATTATGCCAAGACAGAAAGAAATCATCAATCCAATCCAAATCTAAAGAGATCATGTGTTGTAGAGAAACTCCAAACCAAATATGTTCAAGCAATTGGACAATTTATAAAAAGGTGCATAAATGTTTCTTCATGACTCCGACAAAAGGGCAAATGACATCAACAACGGGGTTATAACACCGAATCATTGTATTACCCGGGAAGCATATACGCAAAAATTTCCACAAAAAGAATTTAACCTTAGGCAAACAAATCAATGCCCCAAACTTTCCTCCGAAAGCAAAGATCGGTAGGAGGCGAGACATCATTCATATAAACTCGATAGGCAAACTTAATTGTAAACTTACCGTTCCTAGTGTGCGTCCACATTAAAGCATCACTCAGATTAAGATTAAATCTTATTGTCTTAATCCTAGTTACTTCATCAGGCGTGAACAAATCCGATAACAATCGACATTCCAACAACCATTCGAACATCAATAAGCTCATTAACAAAAACATAATTACTAGTAGAAGGATGACTGGACACCAGGGTATTCAAATTTCTTGGAATACAATTAGTATTCCAAATCCGAGAAGAATCCCCATTATTTATTTTCACCACAGAATTAGCTTTAATAAATTATAACCCATTAACAATACCCTTCCAGATCCAAGAGAAGGAATTAACCGCTTTGTCAATTTCTAAAAAATACTGATTACGAAAGTACTTGTCTTTCATAAATCGAGAAAGTAAGCAATTTGGATTCTTCATAATCCTCCATCCAAGCTTACAGACAAAGACTCTATTAGTAGCATGAGTGTTTCTAATACCTAATCCCTCATTTAGTTTAGACTTACCTATATCATCCCGAGGATCGAAAGTACGCAGCCCTCTTAGGGTTCCTTTTAGACCACCAGAAAATTCTCTGTATAGAATCTATTTTAGAAGTGACAGTTTTCGGCAGAGGGAAACATGCCATATGATAGACTGCTAAACTAGACAGAACATGCTTAGTTACTATTGTTCTCCCAGACACATTGAGATTGGATTTTTTTGAAGAACCTAATCTAGCATACAAATTGTCAATAAGAAACTTAAAGGATTTCGTTTTATCCTTACCTATAAAGAGGGGAGTTCCTAAGTATTTTTCAGAGTTACTAAGAAACTTCATTTTGAGAGTTCTAGCTAAAATTTTAATATGTCTATGATGCATCTTTCCACTAGTAGTAAAACCAGATTTTTCAAAGTTAATTGCCTGACCTGAAGCCTTAGCAAAAACATTAATAATCTTGAGCAGATTCCTAGTATATGTGACAGAAGCCTTAGCAAACAACATACAGTCATCTGCGAAGAAAAGATAAGAAATAGATGTACTAGTCTTTTTGAACTTGAAACCTTGTATCAATTTTTTTTCTTCAGATTTTAAGAGCAATTGAGACAATACTTCCATGCAAACAATAAATATATAAGGCGAAAGGCAATCCTCTTGCCTGATGCCCCGAGAAGGATAAAATGTTTCCCCAGGAGAACCATTCACAAGGACCGAATACGAGACAGTACTAATACACTGAAAAAATCATTTGACACCATTCTTCAGAGAATCCAAGTTTTTTAAAAACGGCAATAATAAAAGACCACTCCAATCTATCAAAGGCTTTAGAAAGATCAAGCTTAATAGCTAGGTGACCATTTTTAGAGTTCTTCTTTTTCCTTTTAAAAGAGTGCAGAATTTCATGAGTGATGACAACATTATCATGAATCTATCGATTGGCAACAAAAGTGGACTGAAAAAGAGAAACCAAAGTGTCCATAAGAGGCTTCAAGCGATTAGTCAAAATTTTCGAAATTATTTTATACACAGAGTTTGATAAACTAATAGGCCTGAAGTCATGAGGAGTAGAAGCATTCTTGATTTTGGGAATTAAATAAATAAAGGAGAAATTAATTTGCTTCAAAAGAAATCTATTTTTGAAGAAACTCTGCACATGAGAGACCACTTCAGATTGAACAATATCCCAATTATCCTGAAAGAAACCCGCTTGAAACCCATTAGGCCCCGGAGAGCTCCAAGAGGCCAAAGTATTAACCGCAGCCCTAATTTCCTAAGCAGAGGGAATGGCAATCAAGGAGCAGTTATCATCATTAGAGATTATGGGACTGACAAACCTTAAGGCTTCCTCAATGTCATTGTTTCTAGGGTTTGAAGTAGAGTAAATCTTTTTAAAATGCTTAGAGAGCAACTAAACTACTTGTTCTATGTTTTCTAACCAATTACGTTGATCATCTCTAATAGTGTGAATTATATTATACATATTTCTAAGATTAACATCATTATGGAAAAAAAGAGTATTCCTATCATACTGAGTAAAATAATTTATTCTAGACTTTTGTTTATAGAAACTATGTTCTATTTCATATCAATAATCAAGCTACTTAGAATAGTTCAAGATATACTCTCCAATCTGAGGAGAGTAAGGTAGAACTTGAAGTTTTTCTAACTCAGTATTAAGCCTACCTATTGTAGTTTTAATATGCCCAAAAGAATTGATGTTCCATTTACTCAGGTCAAATTTCACATTCTTGAGCTTGTTAACAACTACAAATGTAGGAGAACCATTAACCCTCTTAGACCAAGAATTATTCAAAATATCTTTGAATTCAGGGTTTAGTTGCCAACATTTGAAGATCTTGCAAGGAATATTAATGTTCTGTTCCCAGTGAAAGCTTTTAACCAAAACAGGACTGTGATCAGAGTAGATTCTCCCTAAATTAGTGACTCTAGTTTGAGGAAGGACTGTTACCCATTTATCATTCATGAAATCCCTATCCAACTTTTCAAAAATCAACTCATCAGATTCCTAAATCGTCTGTTGCATGATAGACACATTTTTGTGTCTGAATTGTCCTCAGTGTCTCTATTGATAGTCTCGATTTTTGTACTAATTTTGGTGTTTTTATGTTTGTTTAGGTGTTATTGGAGAATTACACTTATGCGGAAAAAGTTGCTCGAAAAGTGCTTTTTGGACTCCCGGAGGACAATTGCTATACGGACACTCACTTTTGCTAAGGGGCACCCACGGCTATATATAGCCCATTTATGCATCGCACACATATTCTCCATTTGAATATAAAATTTTGGCGGGAAATGGAGTTCTTAAGTGACAGAAATTAGGGTTGGCATTTTGGACCGGTTTTGAGAAGACTAAAGGGCTGAATTTGATGGGTTGGACTTGGTAGAGCTAAACAGGGATTGTGTGACCAACGGTTTCGAGTAGAAGTGGTTGAATCATCGGAATGAAGAAAAATAGGGCAGCACGGTTACGGGAGGAGAAATACACGGGATTTCGTGTGGTTGCAGTGAGTATTAATCAGTCTACAGCGTTTCTGGTACGTGTTGTGGTCTGTTTGGAGTGTGTTAGTCTGTATGCAACGCAAGAAAGGGATAAAGAAGGAAATTATCCCGTAAATATGAAGAGATATTATTTCCGAGTAATGAGAAGATTTGGGGACTTTACTGCGAGATTTCTTGATCATGTTTGCTTTATAAAGGGTGTTAGAGTATCAGAGAGGAGGATGGAGAGTTTGTGATAGAATTGGGAGAAGACAGAGGCGAGAATCGAGTTGCAGAGAACTTTTCTGCTGCTGCTGCACCTCAAGAACACGAAGAACATAAGACGCACGGCATACCGTCGTACATGCTACTGATGATAACGACTCACAGTAGAGGGTCGTAGTTAAGGAGACAGTCTTAAAGAAACAAAGGATGTGAAGCTTTTATCGTTCTTTGTAACCGCTCGGTTTGTAACACTTATAACTGTCACAAACCCGGTTTTTATTATATTTCTCCTCTTTTTCACCATTGTAAACACCTTTTTGAGCAATGAAAAATCCTTTGAGAGTGTTTTCACCATGCGGAGCTAGAACCCATTACTGGGACGACGAAGGAAGACGAATTTCATACATGGGTAAAAATATATAATTCTTTTTTAAGACTTTTGCATTAATTTTAATTGAAATATGATTTGAATTAATTGGTTGTCATTTAATTTGATGAGGTATGCTTAGCTTAAATGTTTTGATACATCATGCTTAGGATTTACAACCAATCTTTTGAGAATCTATCTTGGCAAAAATAAGAGTCCATGTTTTTATTTGTTGAGCGATAATTGTTAAAAAGAATTAATATTTGAACCTTTTGTTATGAGTTTGGCCGAATTCTGAATCCCAGCACATCTCTTCATCCTGTGACAATATTTGTATATATTTTTCTTTTATTTTCTTTTATTAATTCTTAAAATCAATCTCATTAAGTCCGAGTGAACGACAACCCATATTACTACAACATCATTGAAAATAACCATCAATTTTTGGCGCCGCCGATGCGGACTTGTGTATAGATTTGTTTTTAGGTTTTATTTTTATTTTTATTATTTTTGTTCTTTTTTACGCCTTTTGGTATTTCTTGTTTGTTTTCAGATTTGGAACTGAGCTAAAGAAAAAAGGAGAAAGCGCTGAAAACAAAAGCGAAGCCAAAGAAGGAAAGAAAAGAGGAATCCAAAAGGAGTGAAGAAGAAGATTTTGTATATTATTTTTATTTTTATTATTTTTTTTTTAGAAACTGTAATTAGGTAATTATTTTTGTAATCTTTTATTTTTGGACATTTTTATTTTTTATTTTTTTTTTGTACATTGAACATTGGACATTATTAATTTTAAACCCTAAGGAAGGGTTAGTTTAAATATAAACTTCATAGGGAAGGACGACACTTACGATACTGTCTCGGCCCCTCGGGTTCGTACACTGACATAGGAGTCAGTGGCCCGAGTCAACTTCAACGGTTCATCCCCCGTCTGCAACTGGAGGTAAGAATTCTAAACACCCGCGAATCCCCTGTCAGCGGGTTTACTGGATGATTTTGTATGCATATATGTTGAGGTCTTGAATACGGCTGTTTTAATTTCCTAGTAAAGGGCAAGGACTGGCCATACAAGATAAGGGTTCGGATTTCATCACCGTTCTCTTCTTGCCCGCCTTAGGAAAACAAAACCAAACGCGAACCTAAGCCTAAAATTTTGAATAGAACGAGACCGATAGGGTAACGATCTTAATAGGAAAGTCGTTCGAAAAATATTGGTTACTCTATTAAGCATACTTGAAGTTCATGATGGTTTCGTAAGTTGAATGCGTGATCGCGCCGCCTTGTAATGCGGTGAGGCCTTGGGTATCAAAGCTCCACGCAGCTTCCCTCGCCTCTATTCAACTTACTTAAACTCGGATTGATTCCATAGGGGTTTGCTCAGATTGTAACGAATTCCCTTTCGAAAGATTAGAAGCTAGTCTAGAAAACAATCTAAGTGGAGCCATCATGCTTTTTGTTTGCTAGAAATCAGTAGGTTTGTTGTGGTCATGTCAGCCTTGTTTGTATTTGTGTAGAATCCCTTGCAGTTAGGATGTCAAATTGGTATTATAACAGCCAATACAATGACTATCCAACTGAACAATATGGACATTACTCTTTTTATGACCATAGTGTGAATAGTGGTTGGGAACGCCAATCTTTTGAAGGTTATGGGTCATACCATGGTGAGCCCAATTACTATCCACACGAGCATCGGTCATTCGAGCAAGAAGATTATAGTACTAGTTCTTCGTCTCTAGAGGATACAATCAAATTATTGAAAAGTAGTCCTTTTTATGATCCCTCTGTTCCTATTCCTCCTTTAGAAGAGTCCCTCAGGAAGTTAGCTGAGACGACACGTAAGTTAGCTGAGATGAATGGTATAGTTATGGACGAAAGAACTACAATAATGAGTGAACCTTCTTTAGAAGATACCCTCAAGCGGATAGCTGAGACGAACGAAAGAATTGCTCGAAATAACTTGAATTTCCAATATAGTGTATCCAATAATACCTTTGAGAATGAAGATAGTTATTCACATAATCTAGATGATGAGGTTAGAATTGGTAAAACTACTTGTTTAGATGAGGTTCAACCATTTTCATGTTATTATAATAACAATTATGATGAGGATAGTGTTGATGAAGAATTTAAAATATGTAGGCATAGTGATCAGGAATTTGTTACTCCGATTGAACTTTATAATGATAGTACTATTTCTGGTTCAAATTCCAATAATTTTAATGATTATTCACCTATTCGAAAGGACGAGGATTTGACTAGAGATGCCACCGTTTTAGACGATGTAGTTCATGATCCTTTAGCCTGTAATATGTTGGATAATCCATTATTTGATGTGCCTATAAGTGAATCAGAGGAAGTAACTATGATTAACACCTTAGTTAACGGGCCTTTACTAGAAACTTCCACTGATAATCCTTTATATGATTGTAATGATGGTTTAGAGGAAAGAGTTTACCCTGAGAATACTATTTTAGAGTCTAGTGATTTAGAAACACTAGTCTTAGAAGACGATAAACTCGTAGAGATGAGTAAGGATGCATTACCTGATAATAACTTAGAAGAATCAATTGACCATTTTCAGGATTCTGATGTTCTAGAAATTAGAGAAATTGTGACTAGTCTATCTAGAGACACTGAAAACTCTAAGTTTGGGGGTGATTATCACTCTCCTAGTGCCTTACCTTTAACTCTCATAAAGTCCCCTCACTTAGGACTGGACATCCGTGCCTCAACCATTTTACAAGATTATCTTCATACACTTTTTCCTGAACCTAGTTGTGTCCATAAAGAAGTTCAGTTGTAAGAAACCCATCCTATGGTTGATGTGGTTAACCCAGGCTATGATACCACGATTGACTTTGTTTCCCACCAAAAACCTTCCTTCCAATTGTGGGAACGTATAAGTTTCAGATGTGTCAATTATTAAGTTTTTGAGACTAAACCTAATTACTTTAGGATATTAGGGTCGACACATTTGCTTAAGGAAGACCACCAATCTTATTGTGGTCAGGTTGTAAAGTCAAAACTGATTGACTTTCAGGATCCGCAATTATTCAGGTTATTATTATGTGCTTCTAAGTTTTTATTTGAGTTTTTCCAGACTCTAGAACCTGAACATTCGGATCTAACTCATGAGGAAACGCGACCCATGAAAATATGTTATCTAGACCCTTTTATAAAGCCTGAGCCCGAACCATAACTAGATGTAGTTGTCTTAAAAATAGATAAGGGTGTGTTGGATATCTTCCTGGTCTGTTGCAGTCTCCTCTTCTTGTGGTTAGCACTTTTTGATCTAGATGACCCACAGTTATTCCGGCTGCTGCTATATGATTCTTCGAGTTGACTAATCTCTTCCATTGTATGGCTGAAGACTTTAAACTTAGCACTTCTTGGGAGGTAACTCAATATTCATGCGACACGGTAATATCTTTCCTTATCTCTTTTGCTTCAAATGGTAACAGTTTCTCCTTATTCATGTTTTTACTTTCATCTTTAGATCATTGAGGACAATGTTAGATTTAAGTTTGGGGGTATGGGAGAAACTTTTTAGTTGCAATAAATAAACTCCAGAGACTAGAAATTTATGCTTATTAAGGTTGGCACTAACTAATCTAAGTGGATGGGAACATCTTGGTTGTAGGAGTTGAGGAACCAATATGATTAGATGGAAACATCTAGAAGAGTCTATTCATAAAAGCACAGAGCTCAGGTGTTATAAAAGAAAACATGGTAGTTTCGCCATATCTTCGTGATGGAAACATCGAAAGAATCCTGATCACTTCTTTTTCTTCTTTTTACCATTGCTAGTGTGAAATAAAATGGCTGAGAAAAAAAAATTGAGACCATACCACCAGACCAACCGGAATAAATACAATAAAGTCGACCACTGGTACCCTTGTATATGCCAGCTGAGTTGACCTAGAGTTAGGATTATCGACCACTGGTTCCCTTGTATATGCCAATGTGTTGATATTAGTCCAGACCAGTATCTCAGTCCATTAGGATAGGTTCACCTTAGTCAACATCATCTACGTTTTTCTCTACGTCCATCTTCTTAATCTATCCATGTGATTGGTTGACTCCGGTTTATGAAGTCCAGAAACTATCTAAGTAGAGCTATGTCACTTTATATGAATTTTAGTATGCTTGAGTGCAAACTCGTGTACATCAATTGGAATTTCGCATCAGGGTACTTCCTATTGTAGTCAATAAGTATGCCAACCAAGGAGATTCTTTAGTGCCTTCCAAGGTTCTGCGTAGATAGCTAGGATCTGGAGTAAAGGTTTTGTGGGTACACCTCTTGTAAACCCTCCGGAGACAACACTCCGCCACTAGGGCCACCTAGCGGTTTAACGGCTTGCTGCACGTGCTAAGTGTAGTCATTTTATTTTCTAGATTAGATTTGCTCGGGACTAGCAAATAATAAGTTTGGAGGTATTTGATAGACACATTTTTGTGTCTGAATTGTCCTCAGTGTCTCTATTGATAGTCTCGATTTTTGTACTAATATTGGTGTTTTTATGTTTATTTAGGTGTTATTGGAGAATTACACTTATGCGGAAAAAGTTGCTCGAAAAGTGCTTTTTGGACTCCCGGAGGACAATTCCTATACGGACCCTCACTTTTGCTTAGGGGCACCCATGGCTATATACAGCCCATTTATCCATCGCACCCATATTCTCCATTTGAATATAAAATTTTGGCGGGAAATGGAATTCTTAAGTGACAGAAATTAGGGTTGGCATTTTGGACCGGTTTTGAGAAGACTAAAGGGCTGAATTTGATGGGCTGGACTTGGTAGAGCTAAACAAGGATTGTGTGACCAACGGTTTCGAGTAGAAGTGGTTGAATCATCGGAATGAAGAAAAATAGGGCAGCACGGTTACGGGAGGAGAAATACACGGGATTTCGTGTGGTTGCAGTGAGTATTAATCAGTGTACAGCGTTTCTGGTACGTGTTGTGGTCTGTTTGGAGTGTGTTAGCCTGTATGCAACACAAGAAAGAGATAAAGAAGGAAATTATCCCGTAAATATGAAGAGATATTATTTCCGAGTAATGAGAAGATTTGGGGACTTTACTGCGAGATTTCTTGATCATGTTTGCTTTATAAAGGGTGTTAGAGTATCATAGAGGAGGATGGAGAGTTTGGGATAGAATTGGGAGAAGACAGAGGCGAGAATCGAGTTGCAGAGAACTTTTCTGCTGCTGCTGCACCTAAAGAACACGAAGAACATAAGACGCACGGCATACCGTCGTACATGCTACAGTGATAACGACTCACAGCCGAGGGTCGTAGTTCTGGAGACAGTCTTAAAGAAACAGTAACAGTGACAGGAAGCTTTTATCGTTCTTTGTAACAGCTCGGTTTGTAACACTTATAACTGTTACAAACCCGGTTTTTATTATATTTCTCCTCTTTTTCACCATTGTAAACCCCTTTTTGAGCAATGAAAAAATCCTTTGAGAGTGTTTTCACCATGCGGAGCTAGAACCCATTACTGGGATGACGGAGGAAGACGAATTTCATACATGGGTAAAAATATTTAATTCTTTTTTAAGACTTTTGCATTAATTTTAATTGAAATATGATTTGAATTAATTGGTTGTCATTTAATTTGATGAGGTATGCTTAGCTTAAATGGTTTGATACATCATGCTTAGGATTTACAACCAATATTTTGAGAATCTATCTTGGCAAAAATAAGAGTCCATGTTTTTATTTGTTGAGCGATAATTGTTAAAAAGAATTAATATTTGAACCTTTTGTTATGAGTTTGGCCGAATCCTGAATCCCACCACATCTCTTCATCCTGTGACAATATTTGTATATATTTTTCGTTTATTTTCTTTTATTAATTCTTAAAATCAATCTCATTAAGTCCGAGTGAACGACAACCCCTATTACTACAAAATCATTGAAAATAACCATCATTGCACCATGTAAAAGGATTACCATAAGAGAAAACTTCATTCATATTCATCTTTAAAAGATTCTCTCTAACAAAATTGGGAGAAAAATAGCTATTAGGGTTACCACCTTGTTTTTCCGAGTTGTGCAAGATAAAATTAAAATATCCTAGTAAATTAAAGCTAGGGATTTTTGTTGTTGTCATTCATATCACTAAGAAAGTTCCATTGATTTCTCATGCCAGCCATATTTAAAGAACCATAAATAAAAGATATCACACAATTCTTGATTACATGCGAGACATCACACAAGATATGAATCATGTTCAGCGAATAACCTAACACTTCAATATTTGATTTTTCAAAGTACCCAAAAGCCATACCCCTAGACTTACCAATAACAGGAATGATAGTCTATGAATCAAAGGTAAATGATGCGTATATTTTCTAATTGTGTCAGCATCAACCATTGTTTCTAATAAGCATATACTATCTAATTTATATTTCCTAAAGAGACTAAACAAATGTCTCCATTTCTTGTTGGACCAACACCCATTGATATTCCAACTTAAGAGCTTCATAATTAAGAAAGTGAAATCAATCTAACAGAGTAACAACAACCACAAATAATAACAGGACAAAGACGGTAAAGCAAAAAAGCGAAAACCAAATAAACAAGATATCGATAAAGAAAATTATTGGGTCATGAGCCAAGGATGGTTCTCAGAGACATAGAGTCATGGTCCATCATCATGAGATCAACCTCTTTTTCGAATTCTTCATCAGTGATAATCGGTTCTGGTGAAAGAGTAGCTAAAGGCATAGGTTCAAGTATGATAGAATCCTTGAAATCATCATTCTGTGCAGGAACACTCAAAAATTCATTCTCTAAGCTTAGGGGCATAAAAATTTCTGTAGAATAATTCATTTCAGATGCTGATCTAAAGGAAAAAACAGATGAAGATGCAACAGTCTGAGAGAAACTAGAGCATGAAGAAGCCCAAAAAACATTGTTATCAGAAGAACTCAGACTCGAGGATAATCCCAAACTTCCTACACTGAAAGAATAATCGGAAGGAGGAATAAAAGGAGGCACGGAAGATAATGAAGGCCAACGAGGAGTAGGCATCATAGAGGAGGAGGAATAAAAAGAGCTAGAGCCTAAGAAAACAGATTCAAAAACAGTTCTAGGCCTTTTGAATTTTCTATCATGCACAATACCATTATCTCCAAGCGAAACATTATCAAAGGATGACACAGAACAAGTAGAATTCAAGGGAGCATGAGGGAGATTCAACAACGACTGAAAAGGATTAGTCGGTTCCCTAATAGTCAAAGCAAACACTGCAGGTAACACCGAGGAAAAAACATGAGAAGAGAAAGTTGAGCCCCTATAATCGATGCTACCCAAAGGTCAAGGTCGACAGAGAATGCGAGATGGCTTGGAATGGTCTTAAGGAGTGGCATCATTTGCGAGAGATAGCCGACTTAAAAGCTCTCCCCAACTTCTTGATGCACCTTCATATTAGTAACAACAACATGTGTAGCCCGAGGAGATGGAGCAGGCAGAGCTCTGACATAGATTCTCGACTGAATCTCCTTACATTTCACCTCATCATGATAGAGCACAAAACACTTCTTCTAAGCACGAAAAGGAAGTTTAGGGTAAAAAGCAGTCATATAGTAAGCTCTTCTGTTAGTGTTAAAGACCACTGTCCTAGTCATATGAGACTTCAATGGTACCATCGACCTATCTTCATATAGATTCCCAACTGGAGAGTCTACCGAAACAAAATCTCCCAGCTGATCCAAAACCTCTCTAGCCCTCCCTTTTTTAACCATATCAAAATGAATAGGAATTTGTACTGGCATTAGGGTAATTTCCCAAACCAAATCAAATATGGACTCTAATGCACCTAATGGCTGAACTGCAAAAATTTGACCAAACAAAAGGTAGGCCTAGCAGCAAAAGCAATATCCCTATCTTGGCTCTTCTTGAACATCACTATAAACAAGTTTTGAATACCCATACCCCGAATATAAGGCTTGGCAAGCTTAAAATATGGGGAGTTGATAGTCCAGATCCTATTAAGATGGTGTTTAACAGAAGTCTTATGATAACTATGACTATCATCACAAAGAAGAGCAGCAAATCTCGAAATTCCTCAACACTTCATCTAAGTCAAGAACTCTAACCTAATCGGCTGGGATTGCCATCTCAAAACTCTTACTAAAGGAAACTTATTATAGCAAAGACAGAGGAGTAAGGGAAGATGGGATGAGAGGGAAGAGTATGGAGGATTATAAATAGAACCTCCACAACAAAAATTAATACTAATTCCTCAGTTCAAGAAAAATTAAAGAATGCATGCCTGAATTTTACATTCATACGATTATGATTTAGACAACACATTAATTTAGAAGTGACAATTAATATCGGGTAAGTGAATGTTATACAACTCAGACCCATTAGACTAAATCACCTATTTCAAACTAAGGACATAGGAGAGTAATTGAGTAGCATGCTTGTAGTTAATAATTGACAACACATTCTTTTAGAAGAGACAATAAATGGCATGAATTGAACAGAGCATTATTCTTAGTATGTATACTCAAAAGATCAACATAACAGATGTGACTAAAGAAGCATAAGCGCCAAGTGTAAAACAACTTCTGAATTAGCCATCCTTCAGCATAGATTCCACAAGTTAACTTTTAATTACTTGCAATCAACTTTATAATATAAAATCCTCTTAATTGAGATTAAAAAAATACCAAATTGAGAAACACAACTTTTTATGCAATGTAAGATTAACTTCAACAAGCAAACACATGAGAGATAAAGCCTATTATTCTTAATAACCTTCTTACAGAGATAATCATAATGTGAATAAAAAGCATCACTCAAAAGAGATCATTCCCGAAAAGATTAACTTGACATCAATTAGGAATCTTTCTTAGCTAATAGCATAAACAAATCCCTATTCTAGGTAGGATCTCAAATACCCCGAGAGGAATCTCTCGATCGATTCATCTTATAACTCAACCCTCAATCATTCAGAAACTCATACAGTGAACCAAAACCAATCTAATATAAGAAGAATAGTATCAGTGAACCATACTCAATATTAAAATTAGACCCGTCTTCTCAAATACCACTGCTGATTTACGAATTTCATGATGATATTCTGAAACTCTATGCGTTCTCCTCCATTAGCTCATGACCTAAAATTGAACAAAAAAGAAAGAAAAATTAAACAAACTTAAATCGGCTATAGATTATAGTATAATCAGTCAATACAAATCACCAATAGATTATAGAAATCATAAAAAAACAATGATTCTAACTAGTCGATTCAGAGAGAAAACTGCAAAAAATTAAGTCATAACCAAAATTTTCGATAAGTAAAAATCAAAGCATCCAAAAAGGAAATAAAGATATGTAAACCGATTAAAATCAAGAGGAGAACATGAAATTTGTATTGATTTGCAGAGAAAATAACTTAATTGATTAGAGGAAAGAAGAAAAATTCAGGGTTGACTAAGTCGGCGTCGCTTGACTTATCGCCTCTCACAAACTTCTTGTCTTGTGTTATCACCCGTAATAGTTCGAAGATCCAGTTTCCCCAACAACATTAGGTGGACAGAGGAAAAAAAAAACTAAAAAAGAACTAAAATGCATGCTATGAGCGAAGAAGATTGAGACATGTTAACGGTGGATAGAGAGGAGACCTTTTAAGGGTTGTTTTTATGGGCTTCAGTAAGAAACACAATGTGGGAACTACTACCATACCCATTGTAGTTGCAGAAATCCTACACTACACCCCTTACTAGAATATACACAATTAAGTCATTTTAAGATGAATGATTATGATTTCTATTGATTGAATACTTGAATCTTTACAATATGAAATAGAAATGAGTAATAGAATTACAATCACTCTAAAACTTTCTCTCTCCTAAAGACTTGCTTAACAATTCAAAAAGAACTCTCTCTTGAAAGAGACTTACTCAACCCTATATATAGGGTAGTACACAGTGGATGACAGCTAAGTTGTCCTTTATTTTCGGGAATGGCTTGCGAAATGTCGCAAGCGTACAAGCATACAATCTCGCGACACTATTAAACTTCGCAATATTTTCATATCTTCCTCGTGTTAAAATCGTCATTCATTGCGTCATTTATTTTACTTCCTGCGACTCACTCGCAATGTCGTAATTTATTAATCTCGCGAAGTATTGACGTCGGGATATTCTGATCCTACATCTTGCCTCTTCTCATGTCTTCTCTGCGAAGAAGAGAATGTCATGAAAACCAATATTTTGAGGTGCCGCAATCGTTGATTTTCCATCAATTTTCTGCCGACAAGATTCCGTGAATTCAGGAATGACTGTTTACACGTGTCTAAAATTTCCCTTTTACCTAAGACATTTAGTGTTATCCTAAGTTACTCTTTTCTCGTCTATTTAAAGGAGGATTCCTTGTGAAAGCATTTCTTTTCTTCTACTCCGTCTTCTTCATTGTCTGCAACTATTTTCTGTTGCTTTTCTTCATCATCCTCTTCATCGTTTTCCTGCTATTATTTTTCTGCTACTGTTTCTATGGCATCAAGGTTTGTTAATTTCCTGCTGAATTTGATCATTTTATGATTGATCTCTCTTATTGAAGTTGTTTTATCTTGATATTGTTCTTCTTTTAACGACTCTTCTGCCATTTTTGTTTTAGAAAGAACAAACCTAGCACCAAGTTCACCATTGTGAATCCCAATATATCTCTAGGCTCGCAATCGAAGCCCACTGTTTCTAAAAGAAAGCCTGCGAGTAACAAGGTATTTAAGAAACACTTATTTTTTAATAACAATATTGTTGCCTCTGTTTCTTATTTAGCTTGTAATTCGCAGGATGACAAAAATGCTGATAAGTCCCCCAAGAATCCTCGCCATTCTAAACCCGTTGCGCCTTCTGTCACTTTTCCTACATTCAAACTTACAACTCCTACTGCGACATCTTCGCAAGAGATCCCTAGTGTTTCTTCCAAAGATAACATTTCTATGCCTGAATTTCTTATAGATCAACTCCCCCATAACAGACCTATTGCGAATGAGCCTATTTCTTCTTCTATTGTTAATGCCTCTATCATTCCTCCAGTCATTAACCTTCACGAGATTTCTTATTCTCGTGATATTCCTTTAACAAAAGATGATTCATCTCTCCCTTCTTCTATCGCTATTACTTCCTTTTCTGAGCAAATCCCACTTACTAAAGAAAATTTAGAAGGAATAAATGTGGCCTTCAAAGTCCTATCAGATATTGTGAGCGATGCTAAGAAGACTTACATCGATCCTATCAAATCGATATTTGCGAGATTTTGAGCAAACACCTTGGTCCTGATAGAATTTCGCAAACATCCTTGGAGCAAGAAATTAACCCTTTGAAGAATGATCTCCAAGCCATGACTGCAAAATGTAATATTCTCCATCTTGAGAATCAAAAAATTCAAAATATTTCGCTGGATCGTGATAATCTTCGCAAGAAGAATGAAGAACTAAAAGGTAAACTCTTGCCTCTGTATTGTCCATTTTTTTTTTTAAAGACACAAGCCCTTGTTCGCCCTTCAAGCTTTAAACCAGAAACGAAAAATGGAGATATATTAGTTGGAATCTACTGTTGAAGAAGTTCGAGTTGATAGAGATGCTTGGATGGAGCAATATAATCAATTAGATAATCTTCATACATATTCTCATTGATCAAATAGATAATCTTTCTAAAGAAAATGCTTGATTTAGCTCGAAACAAGATTCATTAAGTAATGACTTATCTCGCCTGTCTTACTCTTTGACTAAAGCTAATTTGGAGTTGGAAAGATGAGAATGGAACTCTTTTTCAAGAGAAGCGAACTCTGTTAAACAAGGTGGCGATTTACTCGCAAAAAAATGATATTTGTCAAAAATTATGTAAAAAGCAAGAACAATCTCTTTGTTCGCTGAGAAGTCAACTGGAAGAAGTTACTGCCGAGAAGGATAAACTGATTCAGGGTAGAATAAACTTAAGTGTAAAAGTAAACCAATTCAAGGATCAATGTTCCGAACTAGAAAAGTTCAATTCTTCCCTTACAAAAGAAAATGCTTTACTTGTTTCCAACGAAAAAGTTGGCGATCACGCTGAAAGGTTTAATTGGAGATAATTTTGACAATGCCATGGATCATTTGGAGAATAGTTGTTCGGATATAATCCAACATCTTACCTCGCAGAAGGAAGGTAGTCATAGAAGTTGACTACCTCATCTATTCTTTCTTTATCAAGCCTTCATATTTTTTGTTTGTATAATTCCTTTTACTTTTTATTTTGCGAGTCTCGAGAAAAACTTCACTCCTCCATTACTTCTTTGAAATCGACTACTCAAAAATTCGCAAAGAGAATGGAATACTCACTACTTCTCTTGCACGTTCTCGCGATAGAAGGCGAAAGAAAATTCGACTATATGCGTGACTGTAAAGATATAGAGAGTAAAAATCAACAGAAAGCACTCCTTCGTCAATTTCATCTTAGAGCCGAAGTTCTTGTGAATAATATTTTACTATCTAAATCTCTTGATCCTGTGTCTATTGAACCTCTGGAAGTAAGTGATGATGAAGTTCCTAATCCTCCTGATAGCGATTATGATTATAACACTGGCGAAGAACTCGAAGATGAAGAAACCGTCTCTCCCAATAAAGTCACAATGATGATGTCGCAAATGAAGAACAAGGATCTGAAAATATATTAATTAGCGAAAATATAGATAAAGTTGCCGAAGAAAACCCAGCAACTCCTTCTGGTGAAAAAGCTACTATTTGAGAGATGATTTTCTCTTGTAATCTTCCTTCTCGTGCTATTGTTTCTTTATGTACTTCAATTATCTTTTTTGATGTATGTACTCGTCTGCGTTACTCTTCTTTCTTTCAACAAGTATAATTTTTGGTATTTAATGATTGTTATTCTATTATCTTCATTTATGCTGAAATTCACTATTGCGACAAGATCGCAGGGTGTCTTTACATTTTCATGTATTGACCCATTGATCTTGCCTTATCATTGTTTTTGTGTGGTCTTATTTTGCCTTCCTAGTTAAAGGTCTTATTTTGCCACCCCTTATTTTGCATCAATATGACAGATCTAAATATTCTTGCGAACATAAAATCCCATGACATTGACGTCTTGCGACAAGATCGCACGACGTCCTTACACTTTCATGTAATGACCCATTGATCTTGTCTTATCATTTCTTTAGTATTTTTGCCTCTGAAGGATATTTCATTTGCGACAATATGACAGGCCTAAATGTTCTTGCGAATATAAAGCCCCGTGACATTGCCGTCTTGTGACACTTATCAGCTCCCTAATGGAGGGTGCCGCCCTTATCATCTCCCTAGTTGCCCCTTCAAGGAGGCGTACATCGGCCATACAAGACTAGCTCCTCCCATCCGGTCTTAACAACAACCGCTTGTTTTCGCAGCCTCTTATCCCTTATACCTATAGGGTTTATGGTTACGATCTTTGCACCCTAAGTGGAGTTTTCTTCGGGCGAGTGCGGATGTGCCAAGACTTGCCAAGAATGGCCGAGACACTTCAAATGTCCCAGACACTCTTGGCTCAACCGTGTACCTCGGTGCCTTGAGCATACACTGACTCCTTGGAAGAGACCCTCGGGCGTCCAACCAGGGTATAACCTTATATATATAGTTGGAAATCCAAGGTATCTCTCCCGGATAGGCTTTCATGGGCCCCAAATCTCCATGACTCAGGTTCCAGGAGCGGTGTAACCTTTTCCCTGAGCCATGTCAAGAAATACTGGTATGTTTCTAAAGATGGTTTTCTTACGTTAAACTGCAAGTGCACAGCGCCTGTTGGAGGCGTGGCAAGCACAGGTCGATCCCACAGAAAAATGGAATGTGCAAGGCTGATCTAAAGGCTTCTTAACTGATTTTCTAGAAACTGTAACACAATAATGAGTTGTTTGTCGATACGACTGAGTTGGAATGGTGACTCTAAGCTAAGGTATTAAAGATCAAGATATGTTGTAAACAAAAGGGTGAGAGCACTAGGGTGATTGAATTCACCTCCTAATCCTATACTAAGGTAACACACATAAAATTATAATCTTACACTTCCCCTTGGAGGTTTCAGGTGGATATTATGCCAATTGCATTCACTAATTATCCCCTAGTACAGAGTGTCTTCTTACAATACACTCTATCACAGGCTAATTTGCTCAACAATTGGCTAATCATCCTTATACAATACAAAACAATAAGAATAAAACTCAAATGTGAATTAACTTCATATAATCAATAGGGGTTTCATCAACACCCTAGCTAAGTGTTTAGAACATCATGCAAATGATAAAAAAAGTTCAAATGGAATTACCAAAACTAAACCCTAAAACATGATGTGTCTCTAAAAAATGAAGAACAACTCTATATAAAACTCACAAAACACTCTAAGCTTGCAATTAATGTTCACCCAAACCTCTTTCCTCCCTTACTCGTCTCTGAATCGACCATGCATGGTTGTTGGAGAAACCCTAGTTCTAACTTATCTCTAACCTAGCTTCTAAGGTATGGAGAAGCTATGAAAGAGATAAGTCGAAGTAGGGAGATGGTGTATCAGTCTTTGATGGCGCCAAAGCGGGTGTGGCTCTTGGTGTCGGGGAAGGAGATGGTGGTGATGGCTCTGCACTGTCAGGGAGAGGGAGGAGGAAGAGAATGGGTTTTCTCCGATGGTGTCGGAGAAGAAAGAGAAAATGGAAGAGAAAATGGGTTTAGCCGACTGGGTATAGGTGTAGGTGATTTTTGCTGTGGAGCGGGGGCATAGAGTTTTGATGGGAAGGACGGAGCGAGCATATGATGCATAGGATGGAGATCTCAACGGCTCAGGGTGATGTGCGGTTTTGGTGTTGAGCGGGAGCAGCAAGAATTGATGTGAGGAAGGCAGCGAGCGTTGGATGTTGAAGGAGCAAATCTGACGGCTCAGAGGGAACGGGTTACGATCCGGTCGTGGCTAGCTCAAGCCCATGTCTTGTAAATGGGTTGCTACTTGTTGGGTTGCAACTGATGCGCGCGCGGGCTTTGGCTTTTTGCTCCATAGACGCTTGCCTCCAATTTTCTTCTCTTTTGGCTCCTCCATTTCTCCGAACTTTATTTATTATCTAAAAACACAAAATTAATTAGTACAAATATTTATTCTTGAAAACAAGAAAAATACAGAATATGGGATAATATCTGATTTCTGAGCACAAAAGATGAGTTAAATGCCAATAAATAGATGTAGAAATATGCAATATTTGGCACTCATCAAATACCCCCAAACCTGAATTTTACTTGTCCTCAAGTGAAACAGAAATTAGGAAATCCTAACTATACCACTGTCGCTGGTCTCTCGAATGCATTTAGCGTATGCACTAAGCCTCTAAACCCCTAGGTGTCCCTAGTGGACGAGTTGTAGTCTCGTGAGGGTTTACCAGAGGTGTACCCACAAAACCTTCTCCAACTTCAGAGTGTAAAAGAGTCTCAAGCATCCAAGGAGCTATGAGTACATAGAGTTTCTGCATGCTAGTAACATGAAGTTAGAACTACCAAAGAACGCATTCTCATCCTTAAGTCTTTGAGCGAGAAGTAACCATACCATATGAAAGAATTCGGATTCCATTGTGATCATAAGCCTTGACTTCTGCCTCACCATTAGGGTTTTATGATAATTGCACTCAAAAAGACCGCTTTTTTAGTCTCTCATGTGTGCATGCAGGAATAAAGAGAGAAATCCTGCACACGTTGAAGGTAAGAAGGATAACCTTCCGAAATAATTTCGGAGACTCCACGAGTTGTGGACAAAAAGAATCTTTTTCGATGATCTCTAAGAAAGGAAATCAATCATTAGCAAGGATGGGAGTACTCACTTACCTTCTCACCCGATCGGCAATTAATATCACTCTCTCAGCATTCATAAAAACGTCTTCAATATTCGGTCTTCAACTGTTGATGATGAACTTCTGAATTTCACAAAAACTTGACAAACAATTTTTTTTTTTTTTTTAACATGATGATAACTAGACTCAGAAAAATAAACAACATTTTTTTTTTTTTAATGTAGAAATACATGAAATGAAAATAACAATAAAACAATAAAACTTGTATTGTCTTGACTTCGTAAACTTCACTAATTCTCATCTTATTTTATTTTCTTTTCTTTGTTGCATGTGAACCTTGGACTATTTCACTTTTCTTCAAATATCCTGATGATGCTCCGCTTGCTGACGACGATGTGTTTCTATGAATCGGTTGATATTGTTGAGAGGGAGAGAGAGTGATGGTAACTGCAAATCGATATTTAGAAGAAGTTTTCATCTTTAAATGTCACCCTCATGATTGACGGAATTAGCACTCAAGAGATCAAAAATAGTGCTGAAAGTGGTGCGAAGTTGGGTAGCTCACCATTCCTACCCGGAATTGATGTACGGTGACACACACACTAACAGCTTTTCTAGAAAGTCACAAAGAGTGAAGGTCGGTACCTCGCTTGATGTAAAATGGGTAGTCTCCACTATGGGTGATCACAATTCTACTACCGAATATCTAAACAGACCTAATTAGCCCTCCTAAGTATGGTTAAATCCAACTTTAACGCTCTAATCAACTAAGAAACCCGATTGTGTTCTCCAGTACTTCCAAGTTCTGTTATTTCGGTCAGACTCTCTATGTAAACATAGCTAGAAGCATGCTAGTGACTCTAAAATCTCTAAAAGTTGGAGGTTTTTATGTGCAAAATTTTGAGTTTTTTTTTTTTTTTTTCTTTTTTTTAACAAAGACTAAAAACTCTACATGCAAATGCACCCCCAAACCTAAATCAAACATTTTCCTCAATGTGTCAACAGATGATAACATTTTAAACAGTCACATACTAGGAAAACTATGCTGAGTAGAGAAAAGGGAAGAGATTACCGGATGTACAAGAGTGTTGCTAAACCAAGGGAGGATGAATGCTTTGAAAGCAAACACCCAAGGGTCAAGACAAAAAGTTTGGTTAGCACACATAAAAACTATGCAAAGAGCAAAAAGAAAAAGAAAAGGGAAAGATGATGGATTTTTAGTCCATATGTATGTACACAAGTGAACTAGATCAATCCACGTAGATGGGGTCTTCCAAGTCGACGGTCTCAACTTCGGTGGAAGATGCTCCGAAAATGGTTTCAATCTCGACCATTGACCTTGAAAATGTTCTTGGTTGCTTTGGGTTTTCAACTTCTACGACTCCATGGGGAAAGATTGTACGTACCAAGAATGGTCCCGACCATCGAGAACGTAGCTTTCACGGAAACAAGTGCAAACGAGTGTTGTACAATAAAACTTTCTGACTGGTGTGAAGGACTTGCGCAGAATGCGCTTGTCGTGAAACACTTTCATTCTTTGTTTGTACGTTTTGGCACTATCATATGCATCATTTCTCAATTCTTCTAACTCATTGAGTTGAAGTTTCCTATGGGTACCAGCCTTATCAAGATCAAAATTCAACTTCTTCACAGCCTAATATGCACGGTGTTCTAACTCAACAAGTAGATGACATGATTTTCCGTACACAAGTCTGTAAGGAGACATCCCAATGGGAGTCCTGTATGCAGTTCTATAGGCCCATAAAGCATCGTTTAAGCGCAAAGACCAATCTTTCCTAGACGGATTGACAGTCTTCTCAAGGATATGCTTAATTTCCCTATTAGAAACTTCTACTTGGTCACTGGTTTGAGGATGGTAAGGTGTTGCAACCTTATGAGTGATTCCATACTTGCGCACTAGTGATTCAAAGGGTCTATTGCAAAAATGACTACCTCCATCACTGATTATTTCCCTAGGGGTTCCAAAACGGGAGAAAATATTTTCCTTAAGAAAAGAAAGAACAACTTTATGGTCGTTGGTTTTGGATGCAATGGCCTATACCCACTTAGAGACATAATCAACAACAACAAGAATGTATAACTTACCTTCAGAGTTAGGAAATGGACCCATGAAATCAATACTCCAAACATCAAACAGCTCAACAATCAAAATGGGTTGTAAGGGCATCATGTTTCTTCTAGAGATACTTCCTAATTTCTGGCATCGGTCACAAGCAACACAAAAAGCATGGCAATCCTTAAACAAAGTGTTGGCCAATAGAAACCGCTTTGCAAGATCTTTGCGGCGCTTTTCTTGGCACTAAAGTGGCCTCCACATGCATGGTCATGACAGAAAGATATGACGTCCCTTTGTTCAGAATTGGGGACACATCTCCTAATGATTTTGTCTTGGCAGTACTTAAACAGATATGGGTCATCCCAAAGGAAATGTTTAACTTCAGCCAAGAACTTAGAACGGTCTTGTTTAGACCAATGCAAGGGAATTCTACCAATAGCAAGGTAGTTCACAATATCGAAAACCAAGGCATTTCGTACACAAGCATCAATTGCTCATCGGGGAATGATTCCCTAATCAACACAGATTCATCACAGATTCAACATTCAACCTAGACAAGTGATCGGCAACAACATTTTCTCGACCCTTTCTTATCTCGAATTTCGAGGTCAAACTCTTGTAGCAAGAGTATCCATCGAATTAGACGAGCCTTAGCATCTTTTTAGACAAAAGATATCTCAATGCAAAGATGGTCGAAATAAATGATGACCTTAGACCCTATCAAATAAGATCTAAACTTGTCTAATGCAAACACAACACTAGCAACTCTTTCTCGCAATGGAATAATTCAATTGAGCATCATTAAGTGTTTTACTAGCATAGTAGATCACATAAGGGAGTTTGTCTACTCGCTGGCCCAAAACAGCTCATACAGCATAGTCAGACGCATCACACATAATCTCAAATGGTAATGACCAATCGGGTGGTCCGACTATAGGGGCGAGATGTAAGGAGAGCCTTCGATTGCTCCCATGCTTCCTTACAAGCTTCATCAAAGACAAATGCAACATCTTTTGCAAGAAGATTGCACAAAGGTCGTGAAATTTTACTAAAGTCTTTGATGAATCAAAGTGTAAAATCCCGCATGGCCTAAGAATGATCTTATGTCCCTCACAGAACGAGGTTGAGGCAAGTGTTGAATGAGATCTACCTTGGCTTTGTCTACTTCTATGCCTTTTTCCGAGATATATGCCCTAAAACAATGCCTGAGTTGACCATGAAATGACATTTTTCCCAATTCAAAACCAAATTCTTTTCCTTACACCTAATCAGCACACAAGTGAGGTGATGCAAACACTCATCAAAAGAAGATCCAAACACAAAAAAATCATCCATAAAAATCTCAAGAAACTTATCTACCATGTCAGAAAATATGTTCATCATGCAACGTTGAAAAGTAGCGGGTGCATTGCACAGCCCAAAAGGCATACGACGGTAAGCAAATGTTCCATAGGGACATGTAAACGTGGTTTTTTGTTGGTCTTCTGGTGCTATGTGAATTTGGTTGTAGCCAGAATAGCCATCTAAGAAATAGTAGTGACTATGTTTTGCTAACCTCTCCATCATTTGGTCAATGAAGGGAAGGGGAAAATGGTCTTTCTTGGTTACTGTGTTCAGTTTCCTATAATCAATGCAGACTCGACACCCGTGGTTACACGGGTGGGGACAAGTTCATTCATCTCATTTTGAACTATATTAATGCCAGACTTTTTGGGTACTACCTGAATGGGACTGACCAACTGGCTATCTGGAACCGGGTAAATGATACCCGCATCAAGCAGTTTCAGAATCTCACCCTTGAAAACATCTCTCATGTTGGGGTTAAGTCTCCTTTGCATTTCCCTAGATGGTTTAGTGTTCTCCTCAAGGTTTATGTGATGCATGCAAATTGTGGGACTTATACCCTTAAGATCGGAGATGGTCCAACCTAAAGCTCCTTTATGTTCTTTGAGTACTTCTAAGAGTCGACTTTCCTGTTCCGTGTATAAACATGAAGCAATAATCACAGGTAAAGTATCAGAAGGACCTAAGAATGCATACTTCAAGGTATCAGGTAATGGTTTCAAATCAAGCTTAGGTGGTGTATCAAGAGGTGGGGCAGATTTGGTATCAGAGAGTGGAAGGGGTTCCACTGCATTCTGCCATTTAGCAATATCCATGGGTGGAACAGATTCAAGCAACGAGTGAATTTCCCCAATGTACTTAGACTCGAAGAGATCTAAGTCAAAGTTATCTAAACATGCTTGCAAAGGGTCCACTGACAAAATGTCGGGCAAAGAGTCTTGGATCGACTCTCAATCATGTTAATCTCATGCAAATCAGTATCATCACAATCAATGGGTTGTTGACTAGTGTTAAAAACATTCAGCTCTACGGTCATGTTACCAAAAGACAATTTCAACACACCATTACGACAGTTGATGATGGCATTGGACGTCTCCAGGAAAGGACGTCCTAAAATCACAGGAATGTGATTACTTGGGTTTTGCACGGGTTGAGTATCTAAGACGATGAAGTCCACAGGAAAGAAAAATTTATCAACCTTGATTAACACATCTTCAACAATACCACTGGGGATTCTCACGGATCTGTCCGCTAACTGTAGCGTAACAGGTGTGGGCTTGACTCCCAAGGCCCGGTTGCACATACACAGTATGGCAAAAGATTCACACCGGCTCCTAAGTCTAGTAACGCCTTTTCGACCACATGGTCACCTATGGTGCATGTAATTGTTGGACTACCGGGTCTCTAAACTTAGTGGGAATCTTGTTTTGGATTATGGATCTCACTTGCTCAGTGATAAAGGCACGCTTATGCACATGAAGCTTTCGCTTTTGTGTGCACGTGTCCTTCAAAAACTTAGCATAGGTGGGTATTTGTCTAATTGCTTCGAGAAATGGAATGTTTATGTTAACTCTTTGAACATTTCCAAAATCTCATTGTATTGGTTACCCCCCTTCTGTTGCACCAACCGTTGTGGGAATGGAGCAACAGGTACATGACTTGGCAAAGAAACATCTACATCAGTAGGACTCTTGGTCTTATCAACAGGCTCTGATTCTTTCTCTACATTAGATATTTTCTGCGGTGTTGTGTGTACTGGTGAGTCTGATGGAGACTCGCTTGACGGTGGTACACCTACATGGTTCTCAACAACTCTACCACTTCGGAGAGTGGTGACAGAACTCACATGACTATGTGGAGTTTCATTGCAGGTAGAGGAGCCTGCTTGAAACACATTCTTTGGATTTTGTTGGGGTTGACTAGGGAATTTGCCTTTCTCTCTCTCATTCAATGCATCACATATTTGACCCATCTTAAGTTCTAGACTTGTGAAACGTTGGTCGGTAGTTTACAAGTTGTGAAAGATTTTGGGTTAACGGACCAACACAAGTCTTCAAAGCTAGTCTTTTTCTCTACAGGTGCTTGAGTATGGGGTTGTACTTGGGGGTTTCTAGGATATGAGTATCCTTGGTTGTTATTTGTTGGTCCCCCTTGTACGTGCCCTTTGGACCATGAGAAGTTAGGGTGATTCCTCCACCCCGGGTTATAGGTTTGAGAATAAGGGTTGTTCTTTTGCCTATGGTACAATGCATTGGCTTGCTCGGTTTTAGACTCTTGAAATGCATGTAAGTCTGGGACATTTGTCCACTAAGTGGTCGAACTATGGCATGCGGCACAAGTGGCCATTTCAATTTGGTCACGGAGAGTAGGGGCATTAGGTTTTACATTTTTACGCAATTCAAGCATTTCTATTCTCCGGGCCAAAGATGCCATTTTTGCATTTCCCTCAAAGTCGACTCGATTCTATGAACATTGTTTGCGGGGTAGTCCTTCTCGGTTCACGGATGGACTCTCACCGTTGAGTCTTTTCAGCGACTTCGATCAAGAAAGTCCAAGCGTCATCAACACTCTTGTCAATAAATGCACCATTGCACATTGACTCGACCGTGGTTCCGGTTCTAACATCTAGACCCTCATACAAGATTTGCACGAGTCTCCATTTTTCAAAACCATGGTGGGGACATTGGAGTAATAATTCATTGAATCTCTCCAAGTATTTTGCTAGAGTTTCGTCTTCTAATTGCACAAAACCATTTAGACTTTGGCGAATTGTCGCCGTCTTATGGTTTGGGAAAACTTTTGAAAAACTCTTTTGTGAGGTCATCCCGTGTTCTAATGGATTGTGGTTGTAGGGCATGAAGCCAAGACTTGGCTTTGTCTTTCGAGAAAAAGGAAACAATCTCGGTTTGAGGGACTCCTCTGGCATTTGGTTAAAACGCAGAGTCCCACAAATATCCTCAAAATTTCTCACGTGATGGTAGGGGTTTTCAGCATTGACCCCTCTAAACACGGGTAGCATGTGAATGGTACTTGCTTTCACTCAAAACGACCAAAGATCGGGTGCGTAATGATGCAAGAGGACCGGCTTTCCCTTGTTGGGTACATGTAGTCCTTGAGACTACGGGGTTGGTTAAGTTCCTCACCCATGGTTTCTGATTCGGACGGGCTTTACGATGGAATTGGGCTTTCAGGAAGAGCTGGGTATCTTTGACGATTTCGTCCGGACGGATTCTAACTAGTCGATTTGTTTGGTCTCTAAAAGACACAATCATAGCCTAGCTAGCGCATCTAGCATGTTAACATACAATCACGTTCAATACAGATAAGCAAAAACTCAAAAATGACACACCAATACAAGACTTAAGTCCAAAAGATTGCTTTTTGAAGTTATAAAGCCCAACTGAATAGGTTGATTCTAGCCCAGATGATGTCGGCTTAGATTGTTTGCACGGCCCAGGTTATGTGGTGCTGGGTTGGTTTGCACTGACCAAGAAATTTGCACGGCCCAATATATGAAGGCCAAGTTATGTGGGATGAAGGTTGTTGCACAGCCCAGGTTTAGGTGAGTCTTAGTTTGCCTGAGCCCGGTTTTGGGTTCGATTAGGGTTAGCGATTGCATAGATTGGCAAAGCCCAAGGAAAGTAAGATGCACAGGCAGCTATAAGCTCAACACAGTTTACTCACAAACCCACAAAATTGACACTCAATTTCTAGCACAGAGTCTTTGGTAATTGTTACACAAAGATCAAGCTATGTTGAACTACACAGCATACTACAGGTTATGTGTACAAAGCAAGACAGCACTAGTCTGTGGCAGGTACACAAGACAAAAAAAGACTGTGAGGTGCACAGGGGAATGGTTGTGCTCACTCAATGGTGAAGCATGTGCTGGGTTGTGTATTTGAAAACCAAGTAATTGCTATCACTATTTCATCTATTCAACACTCATTCAAACACCACAAGGCCACACACAGATTACAGAAATTGGTGCACATATGCACAAAAGCAAGGTGCACAGACGTAAAAAGCAGCAGAAGCACAATTTCAAGATAATTGCAAGGTGTACAACTTCACAGCATTAACAGGATAATCAGCAAATATACAATGCTAGCATTTTACACATGCTCAGGGTGCAGGACAGATGAAGTCAACTCACTCAGTTGATGTCAGATGGCTTAATTGTTCAGCAAGTGAAGATGATTTAGCATTTAACACAGGTTAACATACAGGTTTGGCTACCTTCAGTTCAGAGCATGCATAAAGGTGCAGAGCACATGGCTCACAAGCTCAGTTGATATGGGTCTGACAACAAGTTGGCTCAACAGCTTCAGGGGGCTGGAGCTCAGGGCAGATGGGTTATGCTCAGGGTATGCAAATCTTCACGGATGTTGTTACACGGATGCACCGAGTAGCGGATGCAACAAGAAATGAGCAATGCAACAAAGATGTTAGAAGACTAGTATTTGGCAGATCACAAAGTGTCAACTAGTTCAGTTGATGTTATAATCTTCAGAGGTGAAGCACAATTTCCTGATAATTTGCAGGGCATGTGGTTCACAGTATCAACAGGATACAGATCAGATCAATGCTGTCAAAATAGTCACTCAACAGTTTATGCATACAGGCAGCAAGTTGCAAATTTGCACAAATGAATATGCTTTAGCATCCACACAGAGAATTACACAGGGCTGTCAGGCTGGCAGAGCATGCAAGGGGTGTCAACTGGGTTAGTTGATGTCAACTATCTCTGTTTACTTCAACTGGGATTGTTCAGCTAACTTGGTTTTCACAAGCGGTAGCTCAAACTTGTAGCTTCAGGGGGCTAGCAAGGGAGCGGAACTATCATGCATTCAGGGTTATCACACATACATCACACAGAGTAGAGTTAGAAAGCAATACCACCAGTATTAAACTGGGTTTAGGCACTCCACATGTTCACCCTTGTCTTCTCCTCTTCCTTGGTTGCACAGCCACACAGCAAGCACCTGTTAGATCAACAAAGTAATCTCAGTTTACTAAGGGATATAGATGAATAAAACAGAATAAATCAATACATGAAAGATGGAATTGGAGTTTTTGCAGGGTGATATGATATGCAGAGATGGTGGAAATGCTTAACCTAAAGAACTGAAATAATGAAGACCTAAGTAACACCTTCCACTACACAAGAGATGCAGCTGAGATGTGGACAGTTACAAAACAACATCAAAGTGGCAAGTGTAAGTGATCCTTATGGTGAAACCAAACAATGATGCAAAGCTGCGATGCGGGGAATGAAAAAGAGTTAAAGTTGCAGCTAAGAGTATGGAGATTTACAGATGAGTATAACTACTAAGCTTCACAATAACATCAAAGATAAATTCAACAGAGGATTATATACAAACTTTACACTAAAAACCAGTGAAGTTACACTAATAAGCAACACAGTGCACTACCAGTTCCCCGGCAGCAGCGCCAAAAACTTGGTAGGTTTCTAAAGATGGTTTTCCTACGTTAAACTGCAAGTGCACGGCGCCTGTTGGAGGCGTGGCAAGTACAGGTCGATCCCACAGAGAAATGGAATGTGCAAGGCTGATCTAAAGGTTTCTTAACTGATTTTATAGAAAGTGTAACACAATAATGAGTTGTTTGTCGATACGACTGAGTTGGAATGGTGACTCTAAGCTAAGGTATTAAAGATCAAGATATGTTGTAAACAAAAGGGTGAGAGCACTAGGGTGATTGAATTCACCTCCTAATCCTATACTAAGGTAACACACATCAAATTATAATCTTACACTTCCCTTGAGGTTTCGGTGGAGATTATGCCAATTGCATTCACTAATTATCCCCTAGTATAGAGTGTCTTCTTACAGTACACTCTATCACAGGCTAATTTGCTCAACAATTGGCTAATCATCCTTATACAATACAAAACAATAAGAATAAAACTCAAATGTGAATTAACTTCATATAATCAATAGGGGTTTCATCAACACCCTAGCTAAGTGTTTAGAACATCATGCAAATGATAAAAACAGTTCAAATGGAATTACCAAAACTAAACCCTAAAACATGTTGTGTCTCTAAAAAATGAAGAACAACTCTATATAAAACTCACAAAACACTCTAAGCTTGCAATTAATGTTCACCCAAACCTCTTTCCTCCCTTACTCGTCTCTGAATCGACCATGCATGGTTGTTGGAGAAACCCTAGTTCTAACTTATCTCTAACCTAGCTTCTAAGGTATGGAGAAGCTATGAAAGAGATAAGTCGAAGTAGGGAGATGGCGGAGCAGTGTTGATGGCGGCCGGGTGCGGCTGTGGCTGCTGGTGTCAGGGGAAGGAGATGGTGGTGATGGCTCTGCACTGTCAGGGAGAGGGAGGAGGAAGAGAATGGGTTTTCTCGATGGTGTCGGAGAAGAAAGAGAAGATGGAAGAGAAAATGGGTTTGGCCGACCGGTATAGGTGTAGGTGATTTTTGTTGTGGAGCGCGGGGCATCGAGTTTTTATGGGAAGGACGGAGCGAGCATAGGATGCATAGGATGGAGATCTCAACGGCTCGGGGTGATGTGCGGTTTTGGTGTTGAGCGGGGAGCAGCAAGAATTGATGTGAGGAAGGCGTGAGCGTTGGATGTTGAAGGAGCAAATCGGCGGCTCGGAGGAACGGGTTCGGATCCGGGTCGTGGCTAGCTCAAGCCCATGTCTTGTAAATGGGTTGCTACTTGTTGGGTTGCAATCGATGCGCGCGCGGCTTTGGCTTTTTGCTCCATAAACGCTTGCCTCCAATTTTCTGCTCTTTTGGCTCCTCCATTTCTCCGAACTTTATTTATTATCTAAAAACACAAAATTAATTAGTACAAATATTTATTCTTGAAAACAAGAAAAATACATAATATGGGATAATATCTGATTTCTGAGCACAAAAGATGAGTTAAATGCCAATAAATAGATGTAGAAATATGCAATATTTGGCACTCATCAGATACCCCCTTATATGACGCACTTTAGGTCTTACATTTGCCTCTTACGAAATATCATTCGCGAACTAGGGTGTACGCCATAAAGGTTCGTCCCATTCACTCACTCATTCATTTCTCACAATTCGTTCAATTATTCATTTTTGGTTAACATTTGTCAATTCATTTGCAAGATATTCGCACATTCTTTCTTAATTTCGCAATATCTCTGTCGCAGGAATATTTCATATCATTTCATTCATTTAACATTTCAGAATTTATTCTTTCCTTTCCATATTCTATGGGTAATATTTCTTGAGATATAATCTATTCCTTGGTCTACCCAATCTCTGGCCCACATCGTTGCCTTATGGATCCATTAATCTATATGCCCATGTTCCAACTATCTCCTTGATGATATAAGGTCCATCCCATTTTTTCGCTAACTTGCCACCACTTTCTCGCTGATATATTGGTGTTTCTCGCAACACCATATCACACCGGTTGAAACTCGCGTGTTTTGACACGTTTGTTATATTCTCTGGCCAATCTTCGCTGATAATTCTCCATATGGTGTAGTGCTCTTTCTCTATTTTCTTCTAACTCATCTAATTTAACTAAAATGTTACCCGCACTAAGATTTTTCTCCCAAGCTTCTCTCTTTGTTGTTGGAATAATAACCTCTGTCGGAAGTACAGCTTCAACACCATAGGTTAGACAAAACGGTGACATCCCTGTAGCTTCTCGCCTTGTTGTGTTATAAGCCCATACCGCATTATGCACTTGCTCACACCATGCCTTATTATGCCCTTCTAGTTTTTTCTTCAATATATCGGATTGTTTTATTTGTTGCTTCTTTTTGTCCATTAGCTCTCATGTATAAAGGAGTTGATTTCCCACAATTTATTTGAAATGCATTAAGCAATAATTCTATATTTTGTCCCTCAAATTGTTTCCCATTGTCAGATACCAACTGTGCTGGAATTCCAAATCTGCATATTATGTTTTCGAATATGAAAGTAAAAATATCTTTATCGCGAATGTGTTGTACCGCTTTTATTCGCCCACTTTGTGAAATAATCATTGCGACAATCAAATATCTCCTTTGCCACCGTACACAGTAAAAATGGTCCTACAATGTCTAATCCCCACTTTCCAAAAGGCCATACACTTGTTGAAGAGGTTAACGGCGCACCCGGTGCATGTATTTTCTTTCCGTGTCTTTGACAATCTTCGCAACGTCTTGATATTTGTTTCGCATCTTCATGCATATATGGCCAATAATAGCCTTGCATTTTCGCCTTATGTGCTAAAGATCTTCCGCCACTATGATTGCCGACATCCCAAGCTGTGTAGCATTTTTAACATACTTCTCCTTCCTTTCGTGTTAAACATCTGAGCGAGGGTCCATTAAAGGATCTTCGGTACAATACTCCGTCTCTTAATTCATAATTTGTTGCACGGCTTTTTAATTTATGCATTTCTAATCTATTTCTTGGTGTTTCTCCTTTCATTAAATAAGCATGAAGTTCTATCCTCCAATCCTCGCAATGGGATCTTTGTGCTTCATCTTCTATGAGCATTACTTCTGCTTCTTCCTCTTCCTCTTTGTTGATTGATGGTGATTGAAGTGTCTGTATTTTTATGCATCTCGCAGATGGATCTGTCATCATACTTGATATAAAAGCAAAAGCATCCGCGAGTCTATTGTCTTTTCTTGATATGTGTCTCCACTTTATTTTTGGTATCTTCGCTGACAATTCGTCAACAAGCTTTTTGTACTTTTTCAAGGATGCTTCATTTGTAGTATACTCTTCTTTTATCTCGCGAATAGCTAATCGAGAATCACCGGTAATTCTTACATTCTCCAACTTCATTTCTATTGCAAATCGCAAAGCATGTATTATAGCTTCATACTCTGTTTCATTGTTAATAGATGCAAACTCCAATGAAAGAGAAAGCCATTTTATTGCCTTCTGGCGAAATTAATGATCCCAATTCCATTACCTTCTCCATTTGACGATCCATCTACCAATATTTCCCATCTATATGGCTCTGTTAATAAATCCCTTGGATTTCCATGTTCTTCTTCTATATCCATCATTTCTTCCACTGCCTCATCTTCTTCCAATGGAAATTCTGCTAAAAAGTCTGCTACAACTTGCGATTTTGGTGAGGATAACACTTCATACTTGAGTTTGCAATGACATACTTGAGCATTCCACCTTTCAACCCTTCCTGATCTTTTTGAATTTTTCATTACTGACTCAATTGGTACTTTTGTCATTACCTTTACCGTGTGTGCTTCAAAATAGATGCGAAGTTTAAACGTCGCGTAAACTAATGCCAAAATTAATTTTTCAATTTTTGAGTAGTTTTTCTCTGACATTGAATGTTTCTTGATATAATAGATTGGTTTTTCCACCCCTGCGTCCATTCGCAATAATACCGCGCTTAGTGCATGCGAGGTTGTCGCGAGGTAAATTAGTAATTCCTCCCCGTCTTCTGCTTTTTGTAATATTGATATATCCATTAGATGTTCTTTTATTCCTTGTAATGCCTTTTCACACTCATCCGTCCACCTAAATTTTAAGTATGTTGAAAAAATGTTTGCACTTATCAGATGATCTCGAGATGATCTTCTTAGCGAAGCTAATAATCCATTTAACTTTTGCACATCTTTCATTTTATTCTTTGGCGTTGGCATGTCTCGAATTGCTTGTACCTTCTCCGGATCAACTTGTATTCCTTCTTTTGATACAATGTATCCTAAAAATTTTCCAGATGCCACTCCAAAGGTACATTTTTCTGGATTTACTTTGATGTTGAAATGTCTCATTTGTTCGAAAATTTCCTTCAAATCTCGCACATGATCTTTTTCTTCTTTGCTTTTTATTAACATGTCATCCACATATACCTCTAATATTTTATGTATCCATTGTTCGAACACTTTCTCCACCATCCTTTGATACATTGCACCGGCATTTCGCAGTCCGAATGGCATTTTTGTGTAACATTATAATCCTCTTGGGGCAAAAAGGCAAGTATGTTGTTGGTCTTCTTCGGCGAGAGGGATTTGATTGTATCCCTTATATCCATCCAGGGAAGATAACCTTTCATTTCCTGCTGCTGATTCGACCATCTGCGGAATATCTGGCAAGGGAAAACTATCCTTTGGACAAGCTTTGTTTAAATCGGTGAAATCTATGCAAATTCTTATTCCTTTTTTCTTCTTCTAACTACGACCATATTCGCTATCCATTCGGGGTATTTTGCTTGCCTAATAATGCCGGCATCAAGCATCTTCTCAACTCTTCTTCTATTTGAGGATGATATGCTTTGTTGCGATTTTTCTAATTCTTTGTTTGAATGGTCGGCATTTTTATGAATCTTTAATTTATGACACGATACAGATGGATCTATTCCGGGCATCTCATCCATATCCCATGCGAAGATATCTTTATAATCTCAAAACATCTTGGGTTCTTCTTCGGTCTTTCTTTTCTCCATCATCTTTATTTCCTTTGCCACTCATTTTTTCCTTCTTCCGCTCTTATCATATATGTTCCAATTTTTAACATCTTGTTTTACTTCGGTTACTTCTTCCTTTATCTGTTCAATATTCACTTCCTTTGTTGGTTAAATAAATTGGCTTGACTACTGCACGGCGTCTATCTAACCACGAGACTTGTGGTGCTCTAAGGTGATCTAATGTTTCTCCCCGATACGGCGTCTAAGGCAAACAATCAAAAGTATGCTCTTATTTCCTTTGTGCTCAACTCGAGGTTTCTTGTTCCTATCAGGTGTGTCTCTCTTCATACTTCAATGTTCACATATTCCAAGTTTTCCTTCTTTGAGCCGCTCTTAACCTAACTATGCATCCATGTTCTAAATTCTTCTTCCCCTTTTTTAAACTTTCAAAATTAGGTTTCATTGAAACCCCAACAATTAAATTAAAACATCAAAATAAAATAACAAAGAAAATGGTAAATTTAAACCGTCTTCTTGCACACTTCAAAATATCTAACCCTAATTCTCAAAACAAAAATTAAAGATCTTTTTCGCCTAATTTGCCATGCATTGTTGGCTAATTCCTAGCTCTAGTTTTCTTTAGCATAATGTTTTAGATGGTGTAGTGGAGAGTTGTTGATGGAGGTGAGAGCGATTTGATGAGGGAAGAGAGGAAGAAAGAGACATTCTTCGGATGCTTGATGAGACAGCCTCGGTATCTCCTGGTAAGCCATTTCGCCAATTCCACTCGGCATAGCCTCAAGCCCAAATCGTTGGGGTTGCTACTACATTGATGAAATGCTTGATGCAAGGAAAACACTACTTTTATGAGTAAAAATGCATGTATAAATACCATGGTGAAAACAAAATAAGAAATCCTTCCCCTGTCGCAGGTCTCTCGATTGCACCCAGGTGTACCCACAAAACCTTCTCCAACTTCGTAGAGTGTAAAAGAGTCTCAGCCTCCAAGAAGCAGGAGACATAGGAGTTTCTGCATGCTAGCAACATAGTTAGAACTTCGAAGAACTCTTCATCCTTAAGTGCTGAGCGAGAAGTAACTATACCATATGAAAGAATTCCATTGCGGATCAGATCATAAGCCTCGACTTCCGCCTCACCATTAGGATTTTATGATAATTGCCTCAAAAAGACGCTTTAGTCTCTCATTTAAAGAGAGAGATCCCGCACACGTTTAAAATCTTCTCCCAAAAAGAATCTTTTCCCCTGATGATCTCTAAGAAAGGAAATCAACCATTAGTAAGGGGTGGAGTACTCACTCACTTCCTCACCCGATCTAATTAATTATCACCTCTCATAAGAAACCATAGAAACGCTCTTCAATCTCTCCTTCTGCCTTCAATTGCTGACGACGAACTTTCACAAACTTGACAATTTTTAACTTTTCTACTCAAATTCCTTGTTGTTTGGATTTTTCTTTTAAATTCTTCTTTACCATGGTGGTAGCAAAATAAGAAAATAAACTACAATATTTTTTTTTTTTGAATTTTTTTTTTTTTTGTTTTTTTTTTTTTTTTTTTTTTTTTTATAATAAGTGAAAATAAAAAAAAAATTCAAATAATGAAACAACTAACTCCATGGACAAAGGACTTTATCACTCAATTTTTCCACAACTTGTATTGTCTTGATTTTATAAATTTTATTAATTCTCATCCTATTTTCTTTCTTTGTTGCACAAAAACCTTGACTATATCAATTTTTCTTTCAATATTCCGATGTCGCGAAATTTCACCTCTTAGCACTCAAGAGATCAAAAGTAGTGCCGGAATTGCGAAGTTGGGTAGCTCACCATTCCTACCCGAATTTACGATCAACAAATCATCTTGAAAGTCCTCTCTTTTCCCGATTTAGTGCATCGATTTGACTCAATTTTCTAAACTCTCAAACCTTGCTCAAGGTTTGATTCAATTCTAGAAATTCATTATGTTGTTCAATGAAAGGAGAGTTTTCAATAAAGGGGGAAATTCATAATCAATGGTAGTCACTTAGACACTTCGTACATTGGGTTTTCTGGTTTTCTTTCTTTCATCTGCAAGCCAGCATTGATGGCCCGGATATGTGGGCTGAGTTTTGGTTATTTTTTGTGGGCTCTGGCTTTGCCTCCATTTTAGTTCCAATTTTTAACATCTTGGGTTCTTCTTCGAGTCAGTGGGAGATGTTCAATATTCACTTCCTTTGTTGGTTCACTAAGATGCAAGATGTATAGTTGTAACGCAATGTAGCTAGCCTTCGTTTCTCCCATGGGCGTCGGAATCCTCTTATTTCCTTTAAATTCCTAGTGTGTGCTCAACTCGAGATCACTCACCTCTTTTCTCCTTGTGACCACATATTCCTTTTCCTTCTTCCGAATTAGCCTCTTATCATATATGTTCTAAATTCTTCTTTCCTTTTAAACACATTTGGGAATTAGGGTTTCATTGAAACCCCAACAATTACATTAAAACCATCTTCTTGCGATCTTTTCGCCTTTTCACCCGTTCTTCATAATGTTTTACTTCGATTTGATGATACATTCTTCCTTTATCGGTATCTCCTCGATCGATTTCGCCAATTCCACTGGCATAGGAAATCGATACATTGATGAAATGTTGATGCTACTAGCTCAAGCCCATTTTATTGCATGTATCCATGGCCTTCCCAGCTTTATTTACTACCTAAAAACACAAAATTAATTAATACAAATATTTATTCTTGAAAACAAGGAAAACATATGTTATATGGTGATTCCATATCTACTACGCATAACGTCACGTTTGTTTCAATTTCTCCCAACAAAATTCGTATTTTTATTTCTCCTTTAGGTTTTGTTATTGATTTGCCGAAACCATAGATATGACATGTTGCGGAAGTCATTTCTTCATCTTTGTACCCTAATTTTTTATATGCATGATAAAACATTATATTCATCGAACTCCCGTATCCACTAAAGTTCTACTTATTGCCCATTCTTCTATTGTTTTTGTTAATTTTCCTTCTTCTTTGTTTGGCACTTATCGTAATTACTAGTGGAGATGTGTGATTTAAGTTCTCTCCCCGACATCTCTCATTGCCGTGAATATAATTCTCTTGTTTTTCCCATTCTTTCAAGGGTAACACCTCCTTTGCTGCTATGATTTTCTTTCCTTCGAAATCTCTTTTATGTATTCTCCCTTTAATACTTTCATGAAATTCATTAACCATTGATTTTGAAATCATATTACATTCCAATTCTTCATTACCCTCTCTGATTCTAATTTTCTTCAATTTATCCATCATACTCTTGATTTTTACCGTTTAAATGACAATATCCAATCTCTTATCTTCAATCCCTCCCTGTTTCTAGCGCCATTATGTAGTTGCAGGAAATCCTACACTACACCCCTTACTAGAATATACACAATTAAGTCATTTTAAGATGAATGATTATGATTTCTATTGATTGAATACTTGAATCTTTACAATATGAAATAGAAATGAGTAATAGAATTACAATCACTCTAAAACTTTCTCTCTCCTAAAGACTTGCTTAACAATTCAAAAAGAACTCTCTCTTCAGTAGACTTACTCAACCCTTTATATAGGGTAGTACACAGTGGATGACAGCTAAGCTGTACTTTATTTTCGGGAATGGCTTGCGAAATGTCGCAAGCGTACAAGCATACAATCTCGCGATACTATTAAACTTCGCTATATTTTCATATCTTCCTCGTGTTACTGGCTGTCGTCATTCATTGCGTCATTTATTGTACTTCCCTGCGACTCCCTCGCAATGTCGTCATTTATTAATCTCGCAAAGTATTGACGTCGCGATATTCTGATCCTACACCCATCAGCGATGGAAGCAGGATTAGAAGTCTGGGTGGGCTAGAATAACACTATGGGCTAAACATTTAATTCCTATGGGGCCCTATTATTATTTTTTCCCAAAAATTACACATGAAAAAATGGTTTTTGGGTGAGTTTTTGAGATATCATATATGTATACAAAATACAGAATTAGGTGCTCATGTTTGAAAGTTGGGGAGCATTTAGTCTAGTTATAGGACTACATATATTAAAAATGCTAGTAGTACTATCATCTGTAGGAGATGCTGCTGAGATTGTAGATATATTTGGCTGCCAATCAAACCTTAGGGGAATACAAATAAATTGTCTGAAATAAGTAAATAATTATGTCGCATCATCAATCATGTTATCATTAGAAGCTTTGGCTGGATACCTCCACTTCAGATTCAACTTCTTCACCAGGGGTTTGCCTTGTACTTGTATGTTGCATATTAGGTTTTGTCGTTGTTTCTGCCATTTGAGAGCCTCAATCGCATCCAACGTGTTGCTCTTCTCCAAGGTGTCTGTTTCGCAGTTGAATCGTATCTGCCTATAGATTTGTCCTCCATCATCTACAACACCAATTGTGACACTTGTAGTGGCTAAGTTATCAATCCAAGTGTTGTAACATATTATGATTTATTTGTGCTTGGTTGTTTTGACAATAGTTTGGTTGATTGGTCGGTGTTGGGTTTCCTATTGTGGGTGTAGTTCGAAGGGATGGTATTGAGAGACTTGATATGGCTATGGATGAGAGTGATAGTGACTTCTGGTAATGGGGGAATATTTTGAAAACATTTTAGGCAGTGGGCCTTCCATATGTGTCGGTAAGTGATAACACACAATTGATTCCAAGTTGTATCTTTTACTGGACTATGTCGAGTGTTATTACTCCAAGATTCTATCCATTGTTTGATATTGCTGATATTTTGACTTTGAACCCTACAATTTAGACGAACCAGACCGCTTTGCTAAAGGGGAAAAGCAACAGGGTATGGATATCTGTTTCATCAGTTACCACACATCTTGCATACTAGCGATACAGAGTGATCCCGTTTGTTTATTTTGACACTAACAGGAAGAATTTCAGTGTAGCATTTCCACACAAAAACTTGAATCCGGGGGATAACTTTTATATTCCATAGATGATTCCAAATCGGATTAATTGGCTCATTTTCATGGCCACAGACAAGAAATTCGTCGATAGATTTTACTGTCACATTTCCATTACTACTTAACGGCCAAACCAACCTATCGACTAGAGTATTATTCTGATTCAGGTCAATGGAAGTAATGTTCTGGACAATATGACGGGTAGAATCTGTTTGAAAAAGTCCTGGTTCCAAATCCTTGTTTGTTGGTCGAAAACTTCACAGAGCCTCGTGATAGTGTTAGAGATAAAGGGTTTTATTTCAGCCCGCTCAACAATGTTTGGGTTTTATTCAACAATGTTTGCCTCATGTTCTCTAATCCTTTCTTCTACACTCCCTAGCAAAGTATCACCTAACTCTATATTCATAGTTTCAGCATTTGTTTTTTGAAACTGTTGACAACGAAAGTTTGATGTATTATAAGTGTTAAACAAGTTAGTGGCATGGAGTTGGGATAAACCTACCACAACAAACTTTGATTCAATTGTTCATGAAGCAATTGATGGCACAAAGAAAGATTCAAAGGTCATGAAAATGTAATTGGAATTACATTGCTCCCGCAATTTTTTTGTTTTTATAGGTTGAAAGAAATAAAATGAGTCTTGTTCCCCCTCCTTTGTGGCTTGTAAAGCCAAAGTGCATATTTTCCCTTGGATTAAGGTCTATCAATTGATTCATTTAAATGTTCTTCGCCGTACGTATGCAAACTGGATTTTCAGCTGGATATTCTCTTCACTGGTGATCCACTTTGAGTTATTTGGTTTTTCTTATTTCTCCCTTGATCTCTGATCAGTAATTTTTCTAAAAAAGTGTCAAACAAATAAGTATATACATGATCCAGATTTAAGTAAATCCTTTGTAGATGACTTAAATACGTGATGTGGTATTGTAAGTTGTAATAGTGGCCCCATGTCGCATTGATTAATCCCTCCCTTATATCTTCGAAAAGAATCGTTATGAAGAAATAAACCAAGTCCCCACACCAAAATAATAATTTAAATAATTCTTATATGAAAAATTATACTGTAGTTGGTTTCACAAATGCGTCATTTGGATATACTTGTCACTCCAACGTGAATACACGATACTTTCGAAAACTTGAATTTGGGAAAGTCTCGCTACATTAAAAAAAATTGGCCCATACTTGTCAAAAATGGGGAAAAATGGGAAACCAGTCTCATGGGGGCATCATTTAGCTATGTCCTTATTTTAAATATATATATACAACTCGTGCCAGGCAAATCTACATATTATTAGGGGAATAGTCATATGAAAATCGTAGAAGTTGTGTCATAGTTGTCAAAAAAACGGGAAAAAAATGAGAAAGTGTTTTCATGGGTACAACATTTCTTTATGTCCTTTATCTTAAGGAAAAAAAAAAACTTATGCAACTCGTACCAAATATATCCAGACATGCAAGTATAGTGGGGAATAACCACATAATAGTCCTAGAAATTGTGTGATACCGATACTTGTCCAAGAATGGGAAAAAAAATGGGAAAACGTTCCCATGGGTCCATTATTTTGCAAGTGGGAAGTTGACCGAGAACAAAAGTTCATCGCTATGTTGCATTCTTGCAAGTGGGATTTTGGCCGGTTATGTTGCATTTTTGCAAGTATATTGGCGGAGTACAAGATGCATCGCTATGGTGCAATTGGGATGTTGGGCGAGTACAAGAATGCACCATTATGGTGGATTTTCGCAAGTGGGATATTGGTCGAGTACAACATTGCAGTAGAGATATATAGTTTTTTTTACCAGAACTGAATTGGTACAAGAAAATATGAAATCCAGTTGTACTTCGGCAAATATACGGAAGATCACCAGAGAGGCTTACACAAATGATGAAAATCTAAAGTAAAAAGGGTTCCACCTTCCTTCTAGATATTCCCAATGTCATGATTTCTGAGGACATCGGCTTGGTGGTATATTCCATTTCCTTAATCTTTCTTCCTTTGAATATGTTCAGCATCTTAGTAAGAATATTAGTCCTTTGATACAAGAATTGTGGGATATTTCCACTTATATTCTAATGGTGGAACTTTGATTCATGAGAAACAAAGTTTGTTTTGAAGATTTAAAGCCAGATTATGAGAAAATCAAGTATACAATCTTGAGAACTGCCCATGAGTGTGGGATTAAATTAAAAGGACACATGTGGGTAAATGAATATGAGAAACAGATTTTGCAATGCTTCAACTGCAGCGCATGATTCTTAAGCGCACCAGAATTTTCATTATTTTCTGTCAGCTTCCTGAAAAAAGATAAAGTTCTTCTATGTTGTGATGGAGCACCAAGGGTAACCCAAGTTTGGATGGATATAGTTTTGTGATCAGGAATTATGTGGGAAAATTCGTTTTTTTTTTTTTAAGGTTTTCCCTATTTCCCATCCCCACTTTTCCTATTTCCTATCTCCCTCACAATTTCAAAAATCAATTTAATTTTCAATTCTGATTTTTCCTATTTCCCATCCTACTACATATTACCATTTTTATTTTTCTTCTTCATTGATCTCTCATTTTCATGAAACAAGATCATAAAAAAATCACCAAGTTGAAATTTCTATATTAGATTTCTATTCAATTATTATAATGCATCTATTCCATTGTATAATTCGTCGAGATATAAGCAATTAATCCATAAACCCTTGTTATGGAAAATTTCATCATTGCAAATTTTGGGGTAAACATCAAACATCAAACCCTAAATCTAATTCTTTTTGTCTGTTTATTTTTGAAGCAATTTAGTGGCAAGTAAATAACTTAATTATTAACAGATATTTAATCAGTAATTTTTGTTATCTTTTTCAAATTTAAAGCTAGTTGGTGTCTTTACAGATGACCGTTAATGATCAGTCGCCCAATCATGGCATCCAAAAATCAGCCATAGTCATAGTGATCTATTAGTTCTTTGTCGTGTCCAAAAATCAGCCCAAAAACTCCAACCCAGTATTTACTTCATAAATCAATTTAGATATGAGCGATGGCCAACTCTTGTTATTTTTAATGCTTCACGAATCCATTTGCAACCAAGTCTTAATAGATTTCCCAGGTATGTTAATCTACAGTACACGAATGTAATATTTGCACCATATATTCCTCTACTGTACACGAAAAACCAGAATATATATTCGTCTTCTAATGAGTATTCAACTTGTTTGTATTTGATTTTGTTTCAACAATCACTCGTTTCTTGGGGGCATCGTTGGATAGCAGATCAACTATGAAAAAAAAAAAAGGAAAAAAGATTCAGGGTGGTGCTGGTTGGGGAAGAAGAGGTTGGTGACGGTGGTGGTGAAAAATCTTAGGATTTGTGTTCTTAGAATTTTTAATGGTGGGGTGAATTAGAGGCGGGGTTTTTTAAAAAGTCAAAATAATAGACAAAGGAAGTATTTAGGAATTTTTAAAATTTATTTGGGTGTTACTTGGGATAATTGGGGATGGGATTTAATTTGGATGGGAAATAGGAAAAATAAGGATAGGAAATAGGTAATCAGGCTACAAATTACATTGCTGAATTCTTAGCCAACATCTGTGCTTTGGAATGAGCGCTCGAAAAACATAAACATAAGGTAATTCTGAAATGTGATTCTAATGCCTGTATTACTTCTCTTACAAACAAAAAACTGCTCTGGTTCTTATGGGGTAGATGGGAAAGAGTGATGAATGGTATGTCTTGCATTCAGTTCAAACATGTTTATCGTGAAATTAATTTTGCAGCTGATTATTTTGCGAAGAAAGGGGTGCATATACATGAAGGACATAAGTTGAGATTCACTGAAAGGCTATCCTCTCTTGCGAGAATGGAATTTCAGGGCCTTCCTTACTATCACGTTTATGGGTAAAAATCGTTTACATCGATTTCAAGAAACAGTAGGTGAGTGAGAAACTTGGTTCAAACCCTAAACAAATGTGCTTGCACGTGAGCACTTTATAGATTCGAGAGATCAATCTGTACAAGTCCGGCCTAAACCAAGAAATGGCCGTTCCAGGACTTGCTTTGGTCCACAAAGTGGAGGAGAAGGGTTGATTTGGGGAGGGAAGCAAAGAAAGGTGTTGAGACCAGAATAATTAGGGAGAGTAGTGTCTCGACTTGTATCAGAAAGTGAAGCTTCGGAAGCTTGCAAGAGATGAAAGCTTTTTTGGAGAGCTTGCAAAGTTGCCTTTTCTGAGAGTGTAATACTCCCTCCGTTCCATTTTACTTGCTTTTTTAGGGTTTCTTTTGTGTTCCAAATTAGATGATAGTTTTAGTTTTTTTTCCAAATTTTCACTAATCTATCCCTGCTTTGGAATCACACCAGAATTAATTCTCATGGTAATCAACCAAAAACAATTACTCTATAATATTTAAATATACTCCATGAAGGATATATACTCAATCTTGTACATCCCAAGTACATTACTATGGGATTGATAACTTTCCCTACATTCTAGAAACACAAAACTAGGTTATTTAACTCTTTATGTAGGAATTAATATGGGTATTATTGGAAAGATTTTACTCTCTCTGATATTTCTTAATATCCGTGAAAAATCCTATAATGTCAAGTAAATCGGAACGGAGGAGTATTTTTCTCCTGACCGAGACTTGTCGTCTGGTGGAAATAGGTAAGACCTATTTATACAAGTCGATATTGAAACGCACCCTGGCCTCATGAAGGAAGAGAGTAAAGGGTGAAATAATGGGAGGAGGTGGTAACCGCATGGTGTTAATGGGTGAAAACGTTTTCACCATTATTTCCTCTTTTATTTGACCGCTTTATTCCTATTCACGCTTTCTTAATGTGAGCGTAGTGTACGGCTGCATGTTCAGACCGCCAAACCAAAACCCTGTAAAGCATCCCCGCCTTTGTGTTGATATCTCGAGTGTTGGTTGCACCTTGTGTGCAAGTGGCGCCGCTAGTGGCGCGTGTGGCATGTCTGCCGTTGGCATGTGCGGAATGCCCTTGTTGCGGGTTGTACTTCGAGCGCATGTGGCAATGCCGGCCGCTAGTGGCGTGCATGGCATGTGCCAATGGCATGTGTGGAACACCTTGGTGGTAGGTTGTACGTTGAGTGTAAGTGGCAATGCGGAGAGCTGCTAGTGGCGTGTGTGGCATGTGCCAATGGCATGTGCGGAATGCCATGGTGGTAGGTTGTACGTTGAGTGTAAGTGGCAATGCCGAGTCGCTAGTGGCGTGTGTGGCATGTGCCAATGGCATGTGCGGAATGCCTTGGTGGTAGGTTGCATGGTTTGCGAGTTAGGCTACCGGCGTGGGTTTTGGCATGTGCCAATGGCGCGTACGGCCAAGTTGGCCTAAGTTGCACGGCTTGCAAGTTAGGCTACCGGCGTGCATTAGGGGCACGGCTAGGTGATGAATACTACCAGCGAGCATGTTGGCATGTGCCAATAGCATGCGTGGCCGTTTAGGGTCGTGGCCTTGGTAGGAAAAGCTACCAGCGAGCGTGTTGGCATGTGCCAATGGCGTGTGTGGTCGTTAGGGCCGTGGCCTTGGTAGGAAAAGCTACCAGCGAGCGTGTTGGCATGTGCCAATGGCATGTGTGGCCGTTAGGGCCGTGGCCTTGGTAGGAAAAGCTACCAAATGACCGTGTTGGCATGTGCCAATGGCATGCGTGGCCGTTAGGGCCGTGGCCTTGGTAGGAAAAGCTACCAGTGAGCGTGTTGGCATGTGCCAATGGCATGCGTGGCCGTTAGGGCCGTGGCCTTGGTAGGAAAAGCTACCAGCGAGCGTGTTGGCATGTGCCAATGGCACGCGTGGCCGTTAGGGCCGTGGCCTTGGTAGGAAAAGCTACCAAAGGACGCATGTTGGCATGTGCCAATGGCACGCGTGGCCAATTTGGCCTAGGTTGCATGGTTTGCAATCCTAGGTGCGGGCGCTACTTTGGCATGGTGCGGCTAGGGCCAAGGTAAGGGTGTTTGGCTTGGCTTGGCGTGATTAGGGCCAAAGTAAGGGTGTTTGGCTTGGCGTGGCGTGACCAGGTGTAGCTAGGGCCAAGGCGAGTGTGTTTGGCATGCGCGGCTAGCTCGGGTTAAGTGTGGCTGGCATGATTTGCCATTGGCACGGAGGTGCGACTAGCATGGTTGGCATGCTTCGGTGCGTTTGGTATGGGCGGCATGATTTGCCATTGGCATAGAGATGCGGCTAGCTTGGGCTAGGTGTGGGCTGGCATGATTTGCCATTGGCACGGAGGTGCGGCTAGCATGGTTGGCATGCTTCTGCCGTTTGGTATGGTCGGCATGATTTGCCATTGGCATAGAGATGCGTCTAGCTCGGGCTAGTGTGGTGGCATGATTTGCCATTGGCACGCGAGGTGCGGCTAGCATGGTTGGCATGCTTGCTTGCGTTTGTATGGCTGGCATGATTTTCCATTGGCATAGAGATGCGTCTAGCTCGGGCTAGGTGTGGCTGGCATGATTTTCCATTGGCACGGAGGTGCGGCTAGCATGGTTGGCATGCTTCGGCGCGTTGGTATGGCTGGCATGATTTGCCATTGGCATAGAGATGCGGCTAGCTTGGGCTAGGTGTGGTTGGCATGATTTGCCATTGGCACGGAGGTGCGGCTAGCATGGTTGGCATGCTTTGGCGCGTTTGGTATGGCTGGCATGATTTTCCATTGGGATAGAGATGCGTCTAGCTCGGGCTAGGTGTGGCTGGCATGATTTGCCATTGGCACGGAGGTGCGGCTAGCATGGTTGGCATGCTTGGCGCGTTTGGTATGGCTGGCATGATTTTCCATTGGCATAGAGATCGTCTAGCTCGGGCTAGGTGTGGTGTGGCATGATTTGCCATTGGCACGGAGGTGCGGCTAGCATGGTTGGCATGCTTCGCCACGTTTGGTATGGGGCATGATTTGCCATTGGCATAGAGATGCGGTTAGCTTGGGCTAGGTGTGGTGGCATGATTTTCCATTGGCACGGAGGTGCGGCTAGCATGGTTGGCATGCTTCGGCGGCGTTTGGTATGGCTGGCATGATTTTCCATTGGCATAGAGTTGCGGCTAGCTCGGGCTAGGTGTGGCTGGCATGATTTGCCATTGTACGGAGGTGAATTAGGGTTCTGTTCGTTGTAACCCTAATTTGAAAAAATATCCCCTATTAATTGCTGACTACAAGCATTAAATGTTCTAATAAATGTGTCACTGGCGACATTAGGTTATTTGGGGTTTTATGATTTTACCCTTTGTTTAAAAAACCACCATCAACAACTGCAGATTTTGAAAAACTGGGAGTCAAACAACCACACCCAATATTTCGTTTAGGCAATCTGTATGGACAAACTCCAATATAATTCCAAGAGAATCAACTAGACATTCAGACTCAATCAATGGAAATATATCCAAGATTTGTATCTACGCTTCTTAACGTAATCAACAATTAAACAGATAGAAATCTGTGAGCCTGATTAATATAAGAAACTACTTGGACGGTATCAAAAACCAATATCCATGTGTCAATCAATTTAATCAACAACCAAAGGTTGGATTCTCTAATTGATTGAACTTACACATAACCTGTGATATTTCAACCTGATTAATATAACACAGACACCAGAAATTTTGTTAACAAGGATACCACAAATGCAAAAAAACCCGGGACCTAGTCTAGATTGAACACCACACTATATTATGCCGCTACAGACACTAGCCTACTACAAGTTAACTTAGTACTGGAATGTAGTTTAGCCCTAACCAATCTCACACTGATCAAGGTACAGTCGCATTGCTTACGCCTCTAGAACCACGCCGGATTCTGCGCACTTGACTCCCTTAGATAATCTGACCCACAATTAAGAGTTGATACGACCCAAGCCGCAGACTTGATTAACAAATCTGTCTCTGTCTCCCAAAGAAATACCTACTAGTTTTGTTCCGTCTCTTGATAAATCAAGGTGAACAGGAACCACTTGATACGCCAGACTTATATTCTCGAAGAACAACCAAGTAATATCAATCACCTCACAATAATCTTAATTGTATGGTTGCGAAACAAGATATTGTGGAATCACAAACGATGAGACGAAGATGTTTGTGACTAATTTTTATCTTGCATATAGGAGATTAAATCTCGAGCAAATCTTAGAGAAGATAATACTCAAAACGATATAATAAAGCAAGATCAGAACACGCAACTGCAAAGAAAATAGTTGGGTCTGGCTTCACAATCCCAATGAAGTCTTCAAGTTGTTAACCAATAATGGTTTTAGGAAAGCCTAGGTTAAAGGAGAATCGACTCTAGTCGCAACTAGTATCACACAGGAGGTGTGGGGATTAGGTTTCCCAGTTGCTAGAGTTCTCCCTTATATGGTCTCCAAATCAGGGTTTGTTTGCTTTGGGACAAAGCAACCAATATTCACCGTTAGATGAAAACCTGATTAGATTCAAGCTAATATCTTTTAACCGTTAGATCGAACTTAGCTTGTAACACACAAATGAAATACACCTTCATTTAGATAAGGGTAATCGTACCTAAACGTGTACACTTAGTTGGATCAACAATAGTTAACTGAAGTTAGCCATATGAACACTTTCATATCAACCTTATTCATCTTTATCACAACTAGTTCAAATGACTCAAATGAAAATAGTTATAGAGTTGTTCTACAAGACACAATTGAAGCAAAATCGGTTTTGATTCACTCGAATCAATTCATGAACATTATAGCCACGGTTTGCAAAAGATTGCATTCCTTATTATATAAATATATTAGTTCATGACTTAACTGATTTTAGAACATAACCCACTCAAGTATGCAAACGCGTACGCATACTTAAGTAGCCGGACTTGGCCTGTGTTCGCCAGTATGCAAAAGTGTACGCATACTGTCGTACACAACCAAACTCAGTTGAATTCCCATACTTGAACTTTTATGCCAAGATGCATACGGGTATGCACGCCGAGGTTCCTGACTTCAATCGACTTAGCCAAGACGCATACCGGTATGCATACTAGATTCCCGGACTTGGACTTACACATATTCAAGTACGCATACTGTGCTTATATCCAATCATAGGTTAATTGTTCTAAACTCCCATTTCAATCATTGAAACATTCTTAGAAGACGACGATAGATGTCTAACACAAACTATTAGCTTCAAAGTGATTTTCCGGTGATCATGATCAATACGAAAAATTCCGAGTCTACACCAAATGATTGTCTCACATAAATCATGTAAGATGTTACCAAATGATTTTCACATGATCATCTTTTGACTTTTGTAAAGAATAAAAGATGAACTTGGTTAAAGCGAAAGCTTGCCAACACATATTTAGAGAAATAGATAAGTGAGATAAACTCAGCTCGAAATACCAAATGTTTATAATGAAGTTTATATAGCAATACGACTTTTGTCTCAATAGGAGATAGAATAGAAATAGACTTTCCAAGTGATACTAGAGTTCAAGTCTCCACATACCTTTTGTTGATGAAGTTCCACAAGCTCCCCTTAGTAGTTCTTCATCTTCAATCGATGAACGTCGTGAAGTCTAAAGCTCAACTACATATTCTATCATAATCCGAGACTTAGCTATAAGTAGACTAGAAATCAAGACTTATAGTTTTGGCAACTAAACTTGACAAATAAGATTCAGATAGCAATGCTTGCGAGTTCGACCGAGCAGTGCTCTAACAATCTCCCCCTTTGTCAATTTTAGTGACAAAACTATCAATACATATGGATTACAAAATAAATAAACTTTGTATATTCTCATCTAAATGCTTGATCTCCTTGGTTCTTCAACATTACTCGAAATATTCGTCACTTCCAAGTACTCCAAAGTGATTACAACATGTTCAACTCAAAGATCGTAGTTGTTGAAGATCCGTAGCTATAAAAATAAGAAAACAGTTGTCCTCAATCATTTTTATACAGTGTCATAGTATTATTACACAGCATCAAAGTTCAATTGTATCACAACTTTGACAATAATACTATGGTGATATGTATCACTCCCCCTTAGTCAATACTTTATCTCACAATGAAAACCACTCCCCCTTACATAATGATCCGTAAACCATATATGCTTTTAGTGTGAACTACACAATAATTCTCTCCCTTTTTGTCAACATAAATTGGTAAAGGTACGAAAACTAACGGGATCATAATGAAATTCTCATAGAGATACTTCATGACTAAAAGAGAAAACATATCAACTTTGTTTCGATGATTTCACATTGTCGAAACTTAGTGTATTCATCAAGGAGTTTATAAAGATACAAGATAACTCCTACAATATTCCTTAGCCGCACTCTCCACAAAGATTTGGCAATTAAGCACAAGTTCAATTAAGAACTCTTCCCCATAAAATGTCATTTCCGAAAGAACAACAAGAGCGACCTTACTTTTACAAGAAAAGAAGGATTTCTTTGGACATTAAAAATTACATGAAACATGAATTTGTATCCAAAACTCAATTAAATTAACCACAAGAGAACCCATGATTAATTTAATAGGAAATGCTCAACATAAGAGAACTTACGGAGCCATACAGTATTTTCACATAAAGTGGATCAGGGAAATGGAAAATGAAAGGCAATGGAAAATGATCAATAAAAGGCAATGGAAAATGATCTTTCCTAGTGGTGGCATTCAATTTTCTGTAATCTATACAAACCCTCCAACCGGTTTGCACACGAGTTAGGACAAGTTCATTCTTATCATTTTCCACCACCGTCACACCTGATTTCTTTGGTACTACTTGTATCGGGCTCACCCACTTGATATCGGATATGGGGTAGATAACACCCACGTCCAAAAGCTTGAGTATCTCATTTTTCACAACTTCCATCATAGGGGGATTCAAACGACGTTGCGCTTCCCTTGTAGGCTTTGCATCGTCCTCCAAACGTATATTGTGCATACAAACGGCAGGGCTTATACCCTTGATATCGGCAATTGTCCATCCTATGGCCGTCTTGTACTTCCTTAGCACCCTTAGAAATTTTTTCTCCTGTAAATCACTAAGCTCGTTAGACACAATCACAGGTAAATCTTCCTTGTCACCCAAGTACAAGTACTTTAAGTGATCGGGAAGAGGTTTCAATTTTAACTTTGGAGATTTAATAATGGAAGGTACAAGCTTTTCATCACTGCATGGTAAAGAAATAAAAGAGATATTATGAGTTTCTGGGCATCCTTGTAGTGAATTAAGATCAGCAAGGGCTTCCTTGACTTCATTACCACACTCTACACCATTATCCATGGATGTAGTTAAAACGGTTTCCAAAGCATTTTCACCATTCAACTCAAACACTTGTTGTGCCAATGTATCCATAACATCAATGGAGAAACAAGAGTGGACATCACTAGGATATCTCATCGTCTTGAAAATGTTGAAACGTATTGTTTCTCCATCAAACTCCATAGTTAGCGTTCCCTTGTCCACATCAATAATATTTTTCGCCGTTTTCATGAAGGGACGCCCAAGTAGCAATGGAAGAGACGATTCCGGTGACCCTTCATTCATCTCTAACACGCAAAAGTCAGCTGGAAATACTAATTGATTAACCTGCACAAGAACATCCTCAACAATACCCATTGGGTAGACATTAGAGCGGTCGGCTAATTGCAATACAATTCCAGCCTTTTTAAGAGGACCTAACTCAAGTGAATTGTACATAAATGCAGGCATAACATTTACGGATGCACCTAAATCCAACATACTTTGTTAAATGTTGTGTTACCAATTGTGACGGGAATATCAAAACTACCGGGATCCTTGCACTTAAGTGGGAGTTTGTGTTGTAATATTGCCGAAGCATTCTCCCCCACACTAAGCACTTCATTACCTTTGAGACTTTGCTTATTGTTACCCAAGTCCTTCAACACCTTTTCATACTTTGGAAATTTCTTAATAGCATCAATGAGTGGTATGTTCACATGGATCTTTTTAAGAACATCTAAAATCTCCTTTTCTAGTTCCGCCTTCTTGGAACTTGCAAATCTGCGAGGGAAAGGTAAAGGAGGAACATAAGTATAAACCGGAGTTTTAGAGTTAGGAATAGGTACCTCAGAAGTTTGGGGAGAATCCTCATTCTTTTCCTCCAAAAAAGGTTCCTTTGGTGTTTCCACCTTGCCCAAATCAGTAACTTCGGGTTGCACAAGTTGTGTACCACTTCTCAACGTAATAGCATTGACACCCTCTTTTGGGTTAATAGGTTGAGAAGGGAGTTTTCCCACTATTTTGTGCCTTCAATTTGTTTATATCAATCGCCATAGAGCCCATTTGTGTCTGCAACTCCTTGATAGCACTCTTAGTTTCCTGCTGACTTTCTTTAAACATGGTGGAAATGCCTTGCATCATTGTTTGAATCTTTGAGTCGAAATTGGAACCTTGATTTTGCATTGATTGTTTTGCTTGTGGTTGCTGAAATTGTTGTTGTTGCGGTTGAAATCCACTCGGACGGTTGAAAGTAGGTTGTTGGACTGCACCTTGCTTGTTGGCATAGCTAAAATTGGGATGATCTCTCCATCCCGGATTGTAAGTGTTGGAGTAGGGATCATACCGTCTTTGCTGATTTGGAAATACCGCACTAGCTTGCTCCAAATCTTTATCACATGAAGGTAAAATAACCGCAGCCATCCTTTGCATCATTTGCTCCATATTATCCATCCTTTGATAACGGTGTGATGATCAATCCCTAACTTCATGCACTCGCCTAACCATTGGTTCACCTCTTGTGTAAAATTGTTGCGAGTTTGAAGCCATGCTTTCAATCAACTCTCTAGCTTGTGCCACTGTCTTGTTCACTAGTGCACCACCACATGCAGCATCAAGGAGATATCTATCACTTGATTGGAGACCTTCATAAAAGTATTGGATTATCATAGCGTCACTGAATTGGTGGTGTGGACAGCTTTCCACCAATCTCTTGTATCACTCCCAACATTCATACAAAGATTCTCCTATATTTTGCTTTATCCCACAAATCTCTTTGCGAATTTGAGTAACCTTCGATGCAGGAAAATACCTCTCTAAGAAAATTTTCTTCAACCCGTTCCATGTAGTGACACTTCTGGATGGCGAACAGTACAACCAATCCTTAGCGCTATCCACCAAAGAAAATGGAAAAACTTTCAACATTGCACCATCAGCATCAGTCTCCGCTGGAAGCATGGCCGTGACAATGGTATGGAAGTCCATAAGATGCTTATTTGGGTCTTCATTCACCATGCCATGGAACTTTGGTAACTCTCTAAGCAACCCCGGCTTGATCTCGAAGGTTGAGTTTATTTGAATACACTATCGTTGTGCATCAAGCCTATGAGAAGCCAAGTCCTTAAGTGTACGATCACCCATTGCTTCTTCTTCTTCAACTAGTGGTTCTTCTACGAATGGAACCTCTTGTTCTCCTTCTAGTTGTAACTCTTCTTCCACTTCTAGCTCTTGATCTTCTGTTGTGTCTTGATTTGGTTGGAGTATTTTGCCTCCTCGAGTAGCTATCATGCACCTTGGATAGTTACAATCTTTAGAAGCCTTGGATTAGGTACCTGAAAACAATTCTCGCAAACAAGTGAGAAACAAGACAAGAAAATAAAAGGCAAAGATAAAAGTAGAAATAATAAAAAGAAACTAAAAATTTAATAACAAGCTGTATGCCTCCCCGGCAGTGGTGCCAAAATTTGATCGGTTGTCAACCGAGCAAAAATAATTTCACTTTCTCAATCTACTAAATATAAATGAAGTACGTGGTAAGAAAGAGTTCTTTCCCACAGAGAGGCTTTTGTTGTTATATAATTTCAGTTTCTTAGTAACCAAGGGGGAATTTTTGTTTTATCTAAGCAATAAAATAGAGCAAAGCAAATAAAATAATTTGAATAATCAATAAAGAGAAGATATTGGTCACGGGATAGTATCATTCACAAACATGTAATCTCTCATTTACTAAAAGTCCTAGGATACCTTGATCGCAAGTATATCCCGCTAATTCCCTGATTTCATCACAACCACATTAAAAGATATATATGTGAATTCTTCCTAGAAAGCAACCTAACATGTAAAAGCACAATAAAGTTTAACTCCCTAAAAGCAATAAGTTCTATGGAATAAGACTAATCAATGCAAACGAACGTGTAAAAGCACTAATCCGTTTTAACAAAAGTTATGATTCACTTGTGACTAGTAGGATATATCACTACAAGCGCTACCCACAATTATGCTACTTAGAATCAGGGATAAACAACTTTTTCGTATTAAAAACCCTAATATAGCAATAAGGATGAAGGCAAACTCAATCGATTCCGGACTCTACTAAACAAGCATTCAAACTATATAACACTATTAATTGTGAATCACAAACAATAAATTATTGAGAAAAAACTAATTCATTGAATCACATATCATGTTGAGAAATCAACTTTATCCCATAACCAATAATATGTGTTTAGCTACTCATAGCTTTTGAGTTCATCATAATCATAATCAATAATAAAACAAAGAAGATGAAAAACAAATGAAAGCAAACCCTAGTCGCCACTCTCCAAAACTCCAAGTAGAAAATACGTGATCCAAAGGAAGTATAAACTTTTTCTTTTTGTAGTCTTCCTCTTTCCAAAACTAGGTCTTCAAAGCCCAAAGTCCAAGTGGTCCACCAAGCCCATATGTGAGAAAAACCCAAGTGAAAATATGTCCCAAAAGTAGTTGTTTAAGATCGGTATTATGGCCGGAAATTGGCCGAGAATGGTCGGATAAGTATCTCGGAGTGACCGGCAAAGTCCACCCGGTCACCGGTCAACGAGTCAGTCCAGTCAAACTCACTGAGTAAAGGCGACTCAGTACCGATTCAGCTATCTGACTCGGTCAAGTTGGTCAGGCCAAGCCATTGCACAAGCCATATCTTCTGCTGCACTATCATTGTGCTTCACCAGTTAAACTCCAGCCATGATGGTTGTGCCTTCCCACACATCAGTTCTGTAACCTTGGCATTCCATACTCCCACTGCAACATTTCCACTTGAATTCAACTCAACTCTTCTGCAATATTTCAGCATCATTACATCTCCCCTGCATCTGCATTATCAACAGCTGCAGTTCATGCCTGTTTTCTCTAAATTTCAACTCCAATAACAATTTCTCATAACTTCTTCACTAGCCACTGCAACATGCTCTAACTGCAGAAGCTCTTGTCAGTTCACCATCTCAGTATCAACTACCAACATTCATCTCATTCCACCTTATATTCTCTATCCATACACAGATTCACACACAACTATAGTAGCAACACCCACAAACTGCAACTGCAATTCATCTCCTCAACTGCTACAATTGTACCTGTTAAACCTAACATTCATCTAAAGCAGCACCTCAGTCCCATGGTAATCACCATCCCTTGTAGCCCTCAGTTAGCACTATAGCTTTAATATCTCAATCTTAGCAACAACCATTAGAACTGCATAACCAGCTTGAACTGTAGCTTCAACACAACATCGGCAACATATGTTCAACTCTGCATAGCATCAACACTACCTGAAATACCAGTAGAATCACTATCTATCCACATTCATTCTACCCATTCATTTTCACAATTCATAACCAACCCAGTTCAGTTCTCCAACCACGGAATCACCATAATCATCACCACCTTCTTCTTTCTCCTTTAGCATCACTCAAAAACACCAGAAAACCCCATTTTACCTCGGACCACTCATAATATTCCAACCATACTTCAAATGCATCTACAAAACAACTCAAGACCATTGCCTTAGACCATTTCTTATACATACAGCCTCTGCAGGTCCATAGTAGCATCCCTTCACCTGCAATCTCAGTACCACCTACAACTGCAAATGCTCTTGCTGTAAAAACAACTCATTCAGAAACTAAACAAGCACCCTGTGTGCAATGTGTATCCATCTGAATCATCGCCAGTTGCTTCACCAGCTAAAGAACTCAAACACCAAAAAAACAGTGCAATTCAGCTTCATATACTCTATCACAGAACACCTATCATCAAGTTCTTCCATCTGATTTCTTCTCTGAGCTCAAATCCCAGTAGCTCACCGCCATTTCAACACCAACAGCTTCTTATTGCAGCTACAACTCAGCCAACAAACCACATTCATCCATTGCAGTTCAATCCCCATTTCAATTTCTCAAATCTCCACCTCTGGATAACTTGAATTTGAGCAGTTGAGCTGCTGCTCTTCCCTCCGACAATTTCAGATACCAGCAAACCCATCTTCTTTCGATTCATTACAAACCCATTAATCACCTCCTTCTTGATAAGCATTTCAAACCCTAAATTCATCAAATCCACTTTCTTTCTTCACCTGAATTTCATCTACTCGAACTCAATCGAATATTAAATCCATCAGCTACATTGTCACCTCTTTTCGATTCACAGCTATACCAATTCTCAACAAACCCATTACACAGAGACTCTCGAATTCAATCTCCTTCTCAGTCCCAGATCCAATATGTTGTCTTCATCATCATAGCATCAGTGGAAAACGAAATCGATTTACTGCCTTTTCCTCCATCGAGATCTCTTCAGCAACAACGTGTCTCCGACGACAGCTGCTTCTCCTCTCTGAGCCGCCATGCCTCTCTCTCTCGGTTTCAGATATCAGTAAAGAGAAGAACTTCTCTTGAAGTTAGGGTATGGTAATGATAAAAAATGATATAGGAACCCAACGACTTAGATAAGGCTATCCAATTACTATTTGGCCTGTCAGTTCCACAAAAACTGACAGTTCATTCCTCACTCCTTCTTGCGACCTTAGCCGGTTCAAGTACAGCTCGCATATGAAATGACCTCTTTGCCTTTACGCTCCAATTGGACGTTTTCTCCTTCTTTTGCTCCCAAGGACTCCATTGCACCTAATAACTCAAAACTAAACATAAGAGATGCATTTCACAAGGATAATAGCAAAGAAATCATAAATACTAGATATAAAATTAAGTGTTTTACAACACCTATCAAAATGCTCAACATAAGAGAACTTACGGATCCATATAGTACTTTCACATAAAGTGGATCAGGGAAAGATCAATACTGCGGAATATTCAAAGATTCATCCTATTTTTCATCAATATTTGCCTAATGATATCATAGACTTAATCCTTGTTATCAAAAGTCCATTCTATCTTCCGTCAATATTTGCATAAAGACATAGACTTAACTTTTGACATATATAGGACAATCATATTTCAAGGACGCAAACACACATATCCCATAAAATTATTTGCAATATATAAAACCAATAAAGATTAATACTGCAAAATTATCTTCCAAATAAACTTTAGAATTTAAATAAATAAATCTAAAAACATTGCAAGATGAAATCCGTTATAATTGTTATTCCAAACCCTAGTTATCCTTCTTAAAAAACACAAGAATAAATTCTCATAAGAAGTTTCCTAGACATTAAGACCTTTGAAAAATTCTTTATCGTCCCCGAACTCCTTGTCGTCAACAGCCATTGGAACATAAGGTTCATGAAGAAAGGAGTCAATTCCACCAAACCTTCTTGATTGATGCCGAACCAGGGCATTTTGAATTTCAAGATTCCTTAACACAATAGCCTTTATTTGCTGCATCTCTTTTCTTGTTTCCTTCAACTCTTCAAGAATCCTAGAGAACTTCTGAATATTTGAAGGTACAACCCTTGGTTTCCTCACACTCCTCCTTTTTTTTTTCAAAGTTGAGGGTAGAGGAGAAAAGTCTTTTTTCTTCATAATTGATGGCTTAACAATCATATTAACATGTTTTCTATCAGAAGTTATGATGCTTGGAGACTCCATACAGATATGACTTGTGAGAGAAAATCACAAAATAAGCTCTAGAAGCAACCTTGAGATAAAAAGAGTTTTCAGGGAAGGAAAAAGGAATGTAGGGTAACAGAACCTTTATATGAGAAGAAGATTCACGTACGCACAACTCACAACCCTTAAGAAGGTAGAATTGTTGATTTTAACCCTTCTTTTAATGAAAAACTAGGAAAGACCATTTCCGTATCAATTTATGATATGAAAAGATCAACCAATTTTCAAACAAAAACAAACACTCTAAAGAAAACAAAAAAAAAAATCTTTTTCTAAGACCTGAAGGTGCTTAACTCTTGTCTCTTTAGAATCAGGCACTTGATACAAGATGCACAACCAACAAAATTAAGCTGTGTTGGGGTGCACAATAATCTGTCCACCATGACTCTTTTGAAAAGAATTCCTAGAAACCTCTTTCACGGAATGTTTAGGCCGTGTTTTTTTCTGCAGGGGTCTATTTTTTTCTTTAGAAATTAACTTCTTTGGAGAAGAGTTGAGTTTACATACCTCAGATGACTTTTGAACAAGTTTTAGCTTTTTTACTAATCGACTTGCTCTCCGTTGAAGTTTGTTGACATATCTTATTTTATGCTTGTACTTGAAACAGCTAGAGAGTCTATGACCCTTAATAGTACAATAAGAACATGTCAAAGTGGAGGATGATTCATACATCATTGCGGAGCAAGCTGCTAGACACATTGTAGTACCTGAAAAGTTAGAAATAGGATTTCCAGTAGACATAGAAAGATCCATTTTATCCTCCAGAGTGGTTGAAGAAGTTTTTCTAAGAAAAATATCAAGATTGATGTGAGTATTGCTACAATTATCAAAATCAATATTTCCGGCAAGAAGTGCAACACTTGATTTTTCATATTCATTTGAATCATAGTGATCAGACATTTCATCAAGAGTTACAACAAGACCTTTGTTCCCAGTGTATTTTCTACGATTTGGACACTCATTTTTGAAATGACAAAAACCTTTACAATTGAAGCACTGGGGCATATCCTCATCATCAGTATCGACTGTATCCCTTGTTTGTACCTTATTAAAATAGTGTATGTGCGTACCGCACAAGCTATTTGATGTCGTACAATACGGTTTATTGTGGAAACCGGTGGGTTTATTGTGGAAACCCGCATGGCTTATTATGGAAGCCTAATCCGGTTTATTGTGGAAACCGGTGGGTTTATTGTGGAAACCCGCATGGCTTATTATGGAAGCCTGGATTTGGGTTGTTAGGGAAACCAGTGAGTTTATTATGGAAACCCACTAGGCTTATTTTTGAAGCCCAAGAGTCTTGAATAATTATTTATTTATAATTATTAATGATATCTGAGATAAATACAAGATCCTAAATAAAGAGGATAATTATCTTAAATACTTATAATTATTATTTAAAATAAATGAGGATTATGGTAAATATTAGGGTTTATCATGAATCTGGATGTTATTTGAGGTTTATACGAGATGAGGGAAGTTATTAGGATAACTATCAAACCCTAAAGCTACATCTATTTCTCACAATATATAGAGGCTAAACCTCAACACAAAAGGTACACAATTTCTATTCCTTTTCTTAACAACCTACTTGCATAGAACTCTTGTTGATTTTAGCATCGGAGTGTCTTTGCAGGTACCCCCACCATTTTCAATCAACAATTCTTTGGAGAATCTAATCAATGGAGGCGATTCGATCATCATACTCGCATCTCGAAGATTGTTGGGGTGATCGTTTTTGCACCAACATCTTTTGGCGCCGACTAAGGGGACAACGAGAAAAGATCGTGTTCTCCAAGTAATAGAAGTTGTTCCCAAGCGACTTTCGAGACTAGGGTTTCAAAATCATTGTGAACAGAAAAGTCGCAGAAAGATCACAACTTTTCAGAAGGTTGCAAAAAATATCACAACTTTTCAGGAAGCCGCAGAAAGATCACAACTTTGCGGAAAGTTGCAGAAAATATCACAACCTTTCAGGAAGTTGCAGAAAATACACAACGTACCAGAAAGTTGCGGAAGCTTCAGAACACTTTGAGAAAGTTGCTGAAAGATTCATAACTTTTTCAGAAAGTTGCGGGAAGATCCAAAAGGTCGCAGAAGGTTCTGCCAAAGTTGTAGAAAGAAAGTCTGAAAGAAAAGAGAGAAGAATGGAGGCAAAAGGTGCAGATCGACCTGAGATGGGCGTTGATATACCCACTCGGAACCAATCGAATCAGCAAACAACTACTCGAACTTTGAGAAGCGTTGTTGTCCAAAACTTCGACGAAAGGGATGGGAGTTCGACGTCGGTGTCATCAACAGCATCAGCTTCTCGTTCGCGTTCTGAGGGGATTGCTCCAAGGGTGAATTACGTGTTGGTAAATAGATCCCCAACTCCGACCACTAGCAGGAGAGTCCGACATCAAGGAGAGTATTCAGGTCGACATCCAAGCAGCCAGGGCCTTCGAGAAGAGGATATTGCTAGCAGAGGCGTGCGAGCTAGAGCTAATAATCCACCTGTTAGTCAGGCTAACGCCACACCAGCTGAACGAACCAACGTACCACCTGCTGTACAGACCAACGTCCCACCTATAGTTCAAACCAATCTCCAATCTACTACTCAAGTTAACAACCCTCAAGCACCTGCTGCTCAGCATAACCCACAAGTCGTATAGGGGAACATCCCACAGTGACGCCTATTGATTTAACAGTCCGTGAGCGACTGCAACAACTGGAAAGAGAGAACAAACGACTTAAGGTCGCGTTGGAGAAGAAAATGGAGCTGGAAACACCAGCTATCTCTCATTCTGGAAGTGGAAGGATAAATCACCAAGAGCCAAATAATCCACGAAGAAGAGACAGTTTGCTGTCATATATACAAGACGGAGACAGAGAAGATAAAGTTCAGATAGAGAAGTGCAGGTTGGGAACAATTAATCAAGGAAGTGGTGTTTGTCCAAGCACTTGTGAACTATTTAAAGTAAAAAAAAAATATAGAAGAAGGCGGAGATAATTTTTCCGATTTAAGGAGGGTCATGAAGGGATCAATCACATTAAAGAAGGTCATAAAAGAATCGATCACATAAGAAGAGGGAAAAATCGGAGAAATTTTTTGATAGGGGCGTTTTTTGAAGGGGGCATGAGGGACCAATGATATGTTGACACATGCACTTGATATTAATAAATTCTGTTTCTAAAAATACCAACAACATGAAAACAAAATTTCTTTGCAAAAATACATTTTTTATATATTTTTGGAAACAAAATTCATTTATATCATGTGCATGTGTCAATATATCATTGGTCCCCCATGCCCCCTTCAAAAAACACCCCCATCAAATATTTTCTCGAAAAATCATCACAGCCAGTTAACATGCAAGAGAGATAGGTGATGAAGACAGATTACAGCATTGTGAATCCAGAAACTTCTAAAAGAAAAAAAAAAAAGCAAACAAATGCTGACAGAAAACTAACAGAGGTTTCTGTTAAAGCAAAGATGAGAAAGAGCAAAGCCCTGGAAGAAGAAAAGGGGACTGTCAAGAAAATCCATTTGGCTAAGAAGAAAGGGTTATGGCGGCTCCAACTATTCGACGAAATACGGAACATACCGAAGTTGATACAGTCGGAGAGATCCAAGATGATAAATATTAAACTACGAAGACTAAGAGTCGTATTGGAAAATGTTTCATTGGCTCGCGGGACAAAACTCTACATCTGCTGGAAGTAATTGGACCGCACCAACGCAAAATTGAGAGGTTATAAAGAGTATCAAGTGGGCCTTTGGCTAGAAGCATAACGCCTGGTACTGCCAAGCCCACTTGCTCAATAATTGGTACGCGAGTATTTTTATATGGAATTTTTAAATACATATTTTGGTGCTTGAAAATATGGATATAATCCCATATTTTGGAGAGACATGCCACTCCACGACAATATTTTGAGGGCGATTCCAATAGAGATGACTGTGAAAAAGTTACCAGATCATAATCCCATAGCTAGTTAGCAACGAGGGTCGGATATAATAGATCTGTTTCCTGCTTCATTTGGGGGCGTCTTTTCTACTTGGGAATATCTCTACAGATATCGGGGGCGGATAAAGTGTCACCAAGCATGCAATCAAAGGCAACTTGTTTTGAGAATTCGAAAAATAGAAGACATCTTTTCAGTATCAATTCAAGCAATGAGGGCGGCTAGGGTTGGACAAACGGCCGCTTTGGGAGAGAAAGGCAAAGGCGAAACATTTTGGTTATTAAGGAAATTGTTGCGATGTCTTTCTAACGAAGAGAAAGGCGAAAAGAAAGTGTTTCAATATAATTAAGCTGAAGCTAAAATGGAGTGAAAGGAGCGAGAAAAAAAATATTAAAGATTGCATGTATTTATTAAATAAATACGTACAATGTCTTTCTATAAAAGAGGAAGACGAAGTATTTTAGTTATTAAAGGAAATACTTGCAATGTCTTTTTATAAAAGAGAAAGACAAAGACGGAGTATTAAAGGAAATAGCTACCATCTCTTTCTAATAAAGGGAAAGAGAAGAAGAAAGTGTTTTAATAAAAGCTGAAGCTAAAAATGAAACAAAAGGAGAAAACGAAAAGCGAGGTGGAATGAAAGAAAGGAAATGTATGACGAAAAGCTAGAGACAACAACTTGTACACCGAGAGATTGTCGTACATTCATTATTCGCAGACACACGAGCATTGAGTCGGCAAATTATAGGCCAGTACGGGAGCAAATGGGAAACCAATGTGCCTAGAAAGTTACGGGAGCAACCTACATTCGAAGTGAGGTATGTTCTCAAAGTTGAAGTTGATTTATTGATTTAATCCAGATAATTTTTCTATTAAAGAGATAAATTGGAAGTGTTTTTCTATCAAAGAGAAAAACCAAGGAAACGCTTCATTCACCATAAGGGTGGGAGATGAAATTAAAGAAGATTTACAAGACCAACACTTAGGTCATATGTTAGCTAATGGAAGAGCAAGAGAACATAACATGCCGATCTGTTTGGCATTTGGGTAATTACTATATGGAGTTTAAGTACATTATTGGTACCTTGAACATGTTTGGTGATTTGAGATGGTTAAGTACATTTTTGGTACTTTGAATTATCAAGCCAAGCTCGGGGCAAGGCCACACAACATGCTGGCTAAGACCACAAAAGGTTATCGGATAAGCGGCATATGGCGAATTTGAACGACCCGAGAAGGTTAGTTCTATTGATTTTCTTAATCCATCAACAAGTTAAGAATTAAGAGGGGGCGATGTTTGTACCCTATTAAAATAGTGTATGTGCGTACCGCACAAGCTATTTGATGTCGTACAATACGGTTTATTGTGGAAACCGGTGGGTTTATTGTGGAAACCCGCATGGCTTATTATGGAAGCCTAACCCGGTTTATTGTGAAAACCGGTGGGTTTATTGTGGAAACCCGCATGGCTTATTATGGAAGCCTAATCCGGTTTATTGTGGAAACCGGTGGGTTTATTGTAGAAACCGGTGGGTTTATTGTGGAAACCCGCATGGCTTATTATGGAAGCCTAATCCGGTTTATTGTGGAAACCGGTGGGTTTATTGTAGAAACCGGTGGGTTTATTGTGGAAACCCGCATGGCTTATTATGGAAGCCTAATCCGGTTTATTGTGGAAACCGGTGGGTTTATTGTGGAAACACGCATGGCTTATTATGGAAGCCTAATCCGGTTTATTGTGGAAACCGGTGGGTTTATTGTGGAAACCCGCATGGCTTATTATGGAAGACTGGATTTGGGTTGTTAGGGAAACCAGTGGGTTTATTATGGAAACCCACTAGGCTTATTTTTGAAGCCCAAGAGTCTTGAATAATTATTTACTTATAATTATTAATGATATCTGAGATAAATGCAAGATCCTAAATAAAGAGGATAATTATCTTAAATACTTATAATTATTATTTAAAATAAATGAGGATTATGGTAAATATTAGGGTTTATCATGAATCTGGATGTTATTTGAGGTTTATACAGATGAGGGAAGTTATTAGGATAACTATCAAAACCCTAAAGCTACATCTATTTCTGTCTATATATAGAGGCTAAATCTCAACACAAAAGGTACACAATTTCTATTCCTTTTCTTAACAACCTACTTGCATAGAACTCTTGTTGATTTTAGCATCGGAGTGTCTTTGCAGGTACCCCCACCATTTTCAATCAAAAATTCTTTGGAGAATCTAATCAATGGAGGCGATTCGATCATCATACTCGCATATCGAAGATTGTTGGGGTGATCGTTTTTGCACCAACATCCCTATTTTTAGGAGGTACACGGTCATGAGGTTTAACTGATGATCTAGGCTTATGTCTGACGAACCTTTTACTTCTCTTCAAAAGAATATCTCTAAATTGTCTTGTGATCAGAGAAACTGAATTATCAAGATCTTCATCTAACGAATCAGTCTCAATAGGATCATCCACAGAATTGTCAACACATTTACTTTTATCAAGTAATTTTGTGTTCTTTTGTGCTTTGAAAGCAATATCCTTTCTAGATTTGGATGTATGCTCATGATCAAAGATCTTTAACTTCCTAACCAGAGTGTTTCTAGATAAAGTATTAAGGCTATTTCCTTCAACGATGGCATATTTCTTAGAATCGTATTTGGCTGGTAACGACCTGAGAATTTTCATCACAATGTCCCTTTTCAGGAATAGTCTTACCTAATGCAAAAGATGCATTAATAATTTCAGGCACTTTGTGATTAAACTCATCAAATGAATCTTCTTCAGCCATACGAAGGTTTTCCCAGTCGGAATTTAGGTTTTGAAGCCTAGCTTCCTTTTCAGAGGTATTCCCTTCGAATACGATTTCTAAGATATCCCACGCATCTTTAGACCGAGTGCACGTAGTCACATGGTGCTAAAGTATGGGGTAATGGCATGGATGATAGCATTTAAACCTTCAGAATTTTTCTTTGCAGTGAGAATCTCATTTGGTTCATATCTACCAATATCCTTTGCAATGGAAACACCGTCAACTGTGAACATTGGAGGATCGTAGCCATTAACAACATATACCCATGACTAAAAATCACGCGCTTGAATAAAGGCACGCATATCAATTTTCCACCATAAGTAATTTGAGCCATCGAAGACTGGTGGTACGTTTTACAGAGATAACACTTCATCCATAGAGTCAGATTGCTACAAATACAGACTTATGAGGCCTTGGCGTGTTTTCCTGCTCTGATACCAATTGAAAAACCGGGGGTCTAACAACCACACCCAATATTTCGTTTAGGCAATCTGTATGGACAAACTCCAATATAATTCCAAGAGAATCAACTAGACAGTCAGACTCAATCAATGGAAATATATCCAAGAGTTGTATCTCCGTTTCTTAATGTAATCAGCAAATCAAACAGATAGAAATCCGTGAGCCTGATTAATATAAGAAACTTCTTGGACGGTATCAAAAACCAATATCCAAGTGTCAATCAATTTAATCAACAACCAAAGGTTGGATTCTCTAATTGATTGAACTTACGCACAACCTGTGATATTTCAATTATATAGAAAACATAATGCGAAAAAGAAATAACAAAGAGACCAGAAATTTTGTTAACGAGGAAAAATTGAACACCACATTGTATTAAGACGCTACAGACACTAGCCTACTACAAGTTAACTTCGGACTGGAATGTAGTTGAGCCCTAACCAATCTCACACAGATCAAGGTAAAGTCGTGTTCCTTACGCCTCTAGAACCACGCCGGATTCTGCGCACTTGATTCTCTTAGATGATCTCACCCACAACTAAGAGTTGCTACGACCCAAAGCCGCAGACTTGATAAACAAATCTGTCTCAAACAGAAAATTCTATTGAATAGATAACTTTGTCTCCCACAGAAATACCTACTAGTTTTGTTCCGTCTTTTGATAAATCAAGGTGAACAGGATCCAATTGATACTCTGGACTTATATTCCCGAAGAACAGCCAAGTAATATCAATCACCTCACAATAATCTTAATCGTATGGTAGCGAAACAAGATATTGTGGAATCACAAACGATGAGACGAAGATGTTTGTGACTACTTTTTATCTTGCCTATCGGAGATTAAATCTCGAGCAAATCTTAGAGAAGATAATACTCAATACGATAGAATAAAGCAAGATCAGAACATGCAACTACAGAGAAAATAGTTGGGTCTAGCTTCACAATCCCAATGAAATCTTCAAGTCGTTAACCTATAATGTTTTAGGAAAAACTTAGGTTAAAGGAGAATCGACTCTAGTCGCAACTAGTATCACACAGGAGGTGTGGGGATTAAGTTTCCCAGTTGCTAGAGTTCTCCCTTATATAGTCTCCAAATCAGGGTTTGTTTGCTTTGGGACAAAGCAACCAATATTCACCGTTAGATGAAAACCTGATTAGATTCAAGCTAATATCTTTCAACCGTTAGATGGAACTTAGCTTGCTACACACAAATGTAATACACCTTCATTTAGATATGGGTAATCGTACCTAAACGTGTTCACTTAGTTGGCTCAACAATAGTTAACCGAAGTTAGCCATATGAACACTTTCATATCAACCTTATTCATCTTTATCACAACTAGTTCAAATAAGTCAAATGAAACTAGTTATAGAGTTGTTCAATTGTTTATATTCTCATAGAAGTAAACAAGACACAATTGAAGCAAAATCGGTTTTGATTCACTCGAATCAATTCATGAACATTATAGACAAGGTTTGCAAAAGATTGTATTCCTTATTATATAAATATATTAGTTCATGACTTAACCGATTTTAGAACATAACCCACTCAAGTATGCAAACGTGTACGCATACTTAAGTAGCCGGACTTGGCATGTGTTCACCAGTATGAAAACGTGTCGCATACTGTCAGACACAACCAAACTCAGTTGAATTCCCGGACTTGAATTGTTACGCCGAGATGCATACGGGTATGCATACTGAGGTTCCCGGACTTCAAATGACTTCACCAGTACGCATACGGGTATGCATACTAGATTCCCAGACTTGGACTTACACATATGCAAGTACGCATACTGTGCTTATATCCAATCATAAGTTAATTGTTCTAAACTCCCATTTCAATCATTTAAACATTCTTAGAAGATGACAATAGATGTCTAACACAAACTATTAGCTTCAAAGCGATTTTCTGATGATCAAATGATTAATACGAAAAATTTCGAGTCTACAACAAATGATTGTCTCATACAAATCATGTAAGATGTTACCAGGCGATTTTCACATGATCATATTTTGACTTTTGCAAGAATAAAAGATGAACTTGGTTAAAGAGAAAGCTTACCAACACATATTTCAAGAAATAAATAAGTGAGATAAACTCAGCTCGAAATACCAAATGTGTATAATGAAGTCTATATAGCAATACGACTTTTGTCTCAATAGGAGATATTATAGAAATAGACTTTCTAAGTGATAGATGAGTTCAAGTCTCCACATACCTTTTGTTGATGAAATTCCACAAGCTCCCCTTAGTAGTTCTTCGTCTTCAATCGATGAAAGCCGTGAAGTCTAAAGCTCAACTACACATTCTATCCTAATCCGAGACTTAGCTATAAGTAGACTAGAAATCAAGACTTATAGTTTTGGCAACTAAACTTGACAAACAAGATTGAGATAGCAACGCTTGCGAGTTCGACCGAGCAGTGATCTAACAGATTTGTCTAGGTAGTTACTCTATTTCTTGTAGTTTCTTTCGTCTTTTCTTGTTTTCCTTTGTTCTTTTGTTTGGTTTTCATTTTTTTTGGGCTCTCCGAGCTTTTTCCTTTATCTGTTAGGCTTTTAGCCTTGTACTCTTGATATTTGTTTTGGTAAATAAAGTTTGTGGTTTTTTAGAGGAAAAAAATTACAACAATGCTGGTGTATTTTTGCATGTGAGAAGATGACTGATTACAAGAATACATCATTAAGGTGTATTTTTTGCAAGTGGGATGTTGGCTGAGAACAAGAATACATTATTATGGTACATATTTTCAAGTGAGATGTTGGCCGAACACAAGAATGCATCATTTCAGTGGACTTTTTCATGCGGGATGCTGGTCGAGTACAAGAATGCATCATTATGATGCATTTTTACAAGTGACATGTTGGCGAGAATACGAATGCATCATTATGGTACATATTACTCGGCTATGTGACTTCGTCCAAATGTTGCATTTAACAATTTTGGGTGGGTGTGGGTGTCGTTTTGCCTAACTATTCTTATTTTTAGAAATTCGAATAAGACATATATAAGGAAGGGGCATTGGCTGAGACAAGAATAAGGATGCATCATTATGGTGCATTTTTGCAAGTGGGATGTTGGCTGATTCCAAATATACATCTTTAAGGGGCATTTTTGCAAGTAAGATGTTAGTGGGTGCATCATCATGGTGTATTTCGCAAGCATGATATATATTGACAGAGTACAAGAATCGTAAGTATGATCATTTTTTCTAGTGGGATGTTGGCTGACTTCAAGGATGCATCGTTATGGTGCATTTTTGCAAGTGGGATGTTGGCCGAGATAAAAAATGAATCACTATGATGCATTTTTGTAAGTGAGATCTTGGCCGAGGACAAGAGTGCATCATTATAGTGCATAAGACTCAACGATGTGATGCTTACTTGGTACAAATATGACATTTAACATTTTTGGGTGGTCTAGGTATCATTTTGCCTAACTATTCTTTATTTGTAGAAACACTAATAAGATATATAGGGAAGATTCCTTGGTCGAAACATGAAAAATGCAAAATATTTTATATCTAAATGGAAGCATTGTGTTTTGGCTAATTTTAATGATAATTTTGCTTGTCCAACTCGAAAATACATCACTTAACAATTTTCACGAACAAGAATGCGTATTATGCAAGTGGGATGTTGGACAGGAACTAAAAAGCGTTGAAATGGAGAGGGTACCCAATACTGATAGACACATTTTTGTGTCTGATTTAATCTCAATTGTATATATTGTTAGTGCTCGATTTTGTATTTATTATGGTTTTTTGTGTCTTTGTAGGTGTTTTTGGAGAAATAAAAATGCGTGGAAAAATTGGCTCGAAAAGTGGTATTTGCGCTCGTGGGATAAAATCACTAAAGGCACCCCTTATTTGGATAAGGGGCACCTCAATTACTAAGGGGCTTCCACTTGCTATTTACACCCCAGGACACCCCAAGTGTTAACGGCACCCAAAGAGGATAAGGGCATCATCTTCTACATTTGAATTTTGCTTTTGGCGGGAAAATTAGTTGCAGACTAGGGTTCGAATTTTGAAGCTTCTGTAGAGAGATTCAATCACGAAAATTTGTTGCATTGAACTACATTGGGATAAACAGGGCTAGTGTAAGTGATTTAACGGATTAAATTGGGCTGGATATTCATATTCTCGACAAACAGGAGCGTGAACTATTCTCGGCTTTTATGGGAAAGTTTCAAAGAGATTTAGTCGGATTTTTTCAGTGATTTGGATTGCTACGTACCTGTCTCAACAAAACAGGGAAGTACGAGTCTTGGATTCGAGTGAAAAGGGAAGTAATCATCGAAACAAGGGACGAGAAATATTAACGGGATTTTGGTTTCATAAAAGGAAGTTACGAGAAAATAATAGGAAATATCACTTTCTGTTGATTCGGTGCCATCCTTCAGAGATTATGGGACGTCGGATTTGACCAAGAGACTCGTAAAGAAAACTTGAAGAGGATTATTCGCAACTTGGCAGCAAAGAAAAGAAGAGAAGAAACAAAACATTTACCGGAGATTTTATTGCTCTGGAGGTGTATATAAGAGCCGCGGGGAGTTCACAAAGGGTTGTCGAGACTTTTGGGGACGAACGGAGACAGAGAGGAGAAGAAATCAGAGCTGCAGGAATTGTTGCTGCTGTTGCAGTTATTAAGAACACGAAGAACATTGGACCAACGGAGTCAGTCGCAGAGCAGTCTTATATTCTACAGCAGTTTTCATATATCGTTTCTGTAACAACTATTTGTAACGCTTATACAACGTTGCAAACTGTCTGAGTCATTAGTTTTCTCTAGTTTTTCACCCTTTTGATCTATGAACACCTATTTTTATCACGTGATTAATATGAGGAGCTAAACCCTTTAGCCGAGACGACGGAGGAAGCCATTGTTCCATGAAGAGTGGTATATTTCTATTTTAGTTAATTCTTGCAATTTCTTTTATGATTATTTGCATGGAACTAATATTGGAAAATTGATTTTTATTGAATGATTGTGATTCGTTTTGATGGAGCATGCTTAGTTTAAGACTTTTGATGTTTCATGCTTGATGTATACAATTGTTACTTCGAAAATCTACTAGAGGCAATAAATTATAATCACTTCAAACGCAAAGAATTGCATGAATATTGATTAGATTGAATCACTTAATTGGTCATTGGTGGAATCCTAAGTCTCGGTGCTTTTTATAATCTTGATAACAACTTCGTAAGTTTTCTATTGAGTTTGAATCTAAAATTGAATCTTCACAAGTCTGAGTGAACGACATCTTTCTTACCACTTTAGAACAACTTTCAAAACATATCAATTTTTGGCGCCGCCGACGTGGACTTGTTTTAGATTTGTTTTAGGTTTTTAGTGATTTTTATTCTTTTGTTCTATTTTACGTTTTCTTGGGTAGTTGTGTTTTGGTTACAGGTTTGGATATTGGATCGAAAAGAAAGGTGAGCCAAAGATATTGGTGATGAAGTAAATACTTGGAGTCAAAGACAAAGTGAAAAGAAACGAGGAAGAGACAAAGAATTTTATTTTTAGTTTTACTTATTTTTTAGTTTTTTTTTTCGAAAACTGTATTAGGGTTTATAATTATTTTTGTAACTTTTCTTTTTAGTTTTGGAATTTTTGGACATTTGGACATTCTGGACATTATTTTTAAACCCTACAGAAGGGTGGTCTTAAATATAAACTGTTTGCAGGGAAGGAGGACAATTACGATATTGTCTCTGCATCTTGGGTTCGTACAATGACATAGGAGTCAGTGGCCCGAGTCGACTACAACCGATTCATCCCCCGTCTGGAACGGGAGGTAAGACTCTAAATACTCGTGAATCTCCTGTCAGCGAGTTACTGGACTCCTTCGTATGCTTATATGTTGGGACTGACTACAGACATTTATTTTTTTAGTAAAGGGCAAGGCCTGGCCATACAAGATAAGGGTTCGAATTTCATCACCGTTCTCTTCTTGCCCGCCTTAGGAACACGTAACCTACGCGAACCTAAGCCTTAAAATTTTGACTAGAACGAGACCAATAAGGTAACGAGCTTAATAGGAAAGTCATTCGAAAAATATTGGTTACTCTTTTAAGCATACTTCGAAGTTCATGATGGTTTTACTCAAAGAGTTGAATGCGTGACTGCGCCGCCTTGTAATTCCGGTGAGGCCTTGGGTATCAAAACTCCACAAAGCTTCCCTCGCCTCTATTCAACTTACTTTGACTCGGATTGATTCCAGAGGGGTTTGCTTAAATTGTAACGAATTCCCTTTTGAAGGATTAGAAGCCGGTCTAGAAACAATCTAAGTGGAGCCATCATGCTTTTTGTTTGCTAGAAATCTCTAGGTTTTCTTTGGTTGAGTCGGCCTTGATTTGTGATTGCATAGAATCCCCTTCCTTATTCTTTTGCATGCCGGAACATAAAAGAGACGCCCTAGGTAGATTTGTTAAAGAGAAACCTAGTAGTTCTAAGCGTCTCGATTACCTCAATTTAGAAAGTCCGATTTTTGAAGAGTCCGTTTTTGAACGTCCGTTTGAGGAGACAATCCCTAATATTCCGATAGTGCCAGAAATGGCAACTTTGAAAACTTTGTTGAACCCGACTAGGACTACTCGTCCCTCGTGTATCAGGTTAGCTGAAACGGAAGCAAATTATGAACTGAAACCTGGGACCTTACAGATGCTCCCAATCTTTTTAGGGAACGAAAATGAAAACCCCTATTTCCATCTTAGGGATTTTGAAGAAATTTGTAATACCCTAAAAATTAGAGATCTTGATGATGATGCTCTGAAACTTAGGTTATTCCCTTTTTCCCTGAAAGATAAAGCCAAATCGCGGCTATATAGTTTGGCTTCCGGGTCAATCGAAACATATGAACAACTTACATCTGCCTTTTTGAACAAGTTCTTCCCTAGGCACAAAACATCGTCTATTAGGACGCAAATCTGCACGTTTTCTCAACAGGAGGGAGAATCTTTGTATAGGTATTTGGAAAGGTTCAATGATCTATTATCCCAATGTCCTCATCATGGTTTAGAAAAGGTTAGGTTAGTTCAGATCCTTTATGAGGGTTTAGATTACTCCACTACAACCATAGTGGAAGCTTACATGTGGGTTTGAAAACCAAACAGTTGATGCGGCGATGACATTTTTGAATGAAATCGCCGAAAAGACCGAACAATGGGAAAATAGTAGGGTACCCCAGAAAACAATTCTTCTAGGCAGAGGAAACGTTAATAGGGTAGAAGGAGGCTATGAATCAGATGCCAAAATTGCAGCAATAGATAAAAGGTTAGAAGCTTTAGAATTGGGTCACACTAGTAGTCGGTTGGAGCATTTTTGGGAAGACCAGAATAATGAAGAGCAAGCCAATGTTCTGTATAATAACACTAGATTCGACAACCGTCAGAAATTTGACCCATATTCAGAAACCTATAATCCTGGTTGGAAAAACCATCCGAACCTTTCGTGGTCTAAGGGCCAGAGTCAAGGTCATCTTAGTAATTTGAATGTTCCCCGGGTTTTGGTTATAATAAGAACTCTCCCGAGGTCAAGCTCGGTTTGAACCCTTGTAGAATAAAATGACTAGCTTAGAGGAATCTCTTAGTATATTAAGAAAAAGCCGGGATATGTTAGCACGAGCCGGGAAATGTTAGTAAAGAGCCAAGTTAGTTTTGAACAGAAACCAAGCAAAACTTCAAACTAATGCTCGAGACTCTTGCTAAGTTAGAACTTCAAATAGGTCAAATAGCTAAGACTTTAAGTGAAAGAGATAACTAAGGTTCCCTAGTCAAACTAATCCCAACCCTAGAGGAGTTCATGAAATAGGTGCAAACCATTACAACAGTTGAATTCAATTAGAACCCTTAGGAGTGGTAGAGTAGTAGACAATCGGGTAACCATGCCCGATAGTGAGCATCTTTGAAAACACCCCTCAGGACCATCCATAGTTGAGGGGACTGATAAAATCTATGATGATGCCAATTCGGTTCCTGAGAGGCCCTATTTTATGCCTAGAGCCCCATTTCCGCAGCTACTAGTACCAACAAAGAGTGAATCCAACTTTAATGACATAATGGAGGTTTTTAAGAAAGTTACCATAAACCTTCCGTTACTAGAAGCAATTAGGCAACTTTCGGCTTATGCCAAATTCCTTAAAGATATGTGTACGCGAAAGCGAAAGCTTAGTGTCCCTAAAAAAGCCTTTTTAGATAGTCATGTAAGTTCGATCATTCAATTAACCACAACTCCTAAGTATAAAGACCCAGGTGCCCCTACGATTGCTTGCATGATAGGAAAACACAGGGTAGAGAAAGCTTTACTTGACTTAGGATCTAGTGTGAACTTACTTCCGTACCATGTGTACTTACAGCTAGGACTTGGTGAATTGAAACCTACCAAGATAACACTGCAGTTAGCTGATAGGTCTATTAAAATTCCTCGTGGTGTGATAGAGGATGTTCTTATTGAGGTCGAGAAGTTTATTTATCCTGTGGATTTCGTAGTCCTAGATACACAACCTGTCCCTGACCCAGAAAACCAAATACCGGTGATTTTAGGTCTCCCATTTCTAGCCACGTCTAATGCTATTATCAATTGTAGGACTGGACTTATGAACATATCCTTTGGTAATATGACCACTGAACTAAACGGTTTTAATGTTACTAAACAACCTTCCGATGATTTAGAGGAAGTGAATATGATTAGCACTTTAGTTCATGATCTAGTTCAGGATGATTGGGACGACGCTTTATTTGGTGATTCTTTGGATGAATTTGATGAGACAATTCTCTTAGCTCATATAGATGACTAGACTTTAGACCTAGTCTCGAACATTTTAAGGACTCTGCAGACCCAGAAATTAAGGCAATAGTGTTAGGTCTTTCTAAGAGTAATGATGAACCTAAGTTTGAGGGTAGAGAACTAGAAGAAGCTTTTGAGTATTTTAAATACTCCGAGGATCCAGAAATCCAAGCAATAGTTAGCGGTTTGTCTGAGAGTAGTGATTACCCTAAGTTTCGGGGTAGTGATAGTTCTAGTAATTGTCAAGTCTCGCCCTTAGAAGTCCTTAACTTGGGACTCGATCTTTTTACATCCGAGGTATTACTTGAGTCTCTTCAGACACCACAACCCGATCCCCCTGATACTGTCCAGGGAGAAATTAAGCTATTAGAAACCCGTTATTTGGGTAAATACGTTTATCAAGACACTCATATGAAGCCCAAGTGGGCACCACAGAAAAACCCAGTTGTCTTGCAGGAAACCTTGGATGAGGATGTGCTCTGTCTGTTCATTTTTCTGATTTGGTGTAGTTGTCTCATAATTGTGGCAGTTTTATTTGATTTGGTTGACCCACAATTATTTCGACTATTGATATATGATTTGAAAAGGTAATTAGCCATTTGTGGTATTTAACGTCTGGCTGAAGACGTTAAACTTAGCACTTCTTGGGAGGTAACCCAATACTCATGCAACACGGTAATATCTTTCATTAACTCTTTTTGCTTCAATTGGTAACAGTTTCTCCTTGTTCATGCTTTTAATTTTATCATTAGAACATTGAGAACGATGTTAGATTTAAGTTTGGGGTATGGGAGAAACATTTTAGTTGCATTTTTAAACTCCAGAGCCTAGAAATTTATGCTTATTAAGGATGGCACTAACCAATCTAAGTGGATGGAAGCATTTTGGTTGTAGGAGTTGAGGAACCAATCTGATTAGATGGAAACATCTAAAGAGTCTATTCATAAAAGCACAGAGCTCAGGTGTTAGAATTAAATAAAAAACATGGTAGTTTCGCCATATCTCGTTGAATACTTTTCACTTCTATTTTTATTTTGTTTTCCTTAAAATATGTTTCTCTAAGTGATTAGGTGGGGCTCACGATTCAAGTTGTTACCACTGCTAGGGTGAAATAGAGTGATTGAGATTAAAATTTTTTTTTAAAAAAAAAAGGAAATTGAGACAGACCATCGACCAACCGAATAAATTCAATAAAGTCTAACCACCTGGAACTCTTGTATATGCCCGGTTGTGTTGACCTAGAGTTAGGATTATCGACCACCGGTTCCCTTGTATATGCCAAAGGTGTTGATATTAGTCCGCACAAGTATCTCATTCCATTAGGATAGGTTCATTTTGGCAGTGGCCTTCAGACAGATATGAGAAACACTGTTCACCTTAGTCAACATCAAAACCATCTATGTTTTTGTATATCCATCTCATAATCTATCCATGTGATTGGTTGACTCCGGTTATGATGTCCGCTATCCGAGTAGAGCTCTGTGACTTATATATGAATTTTAGTATGCTTGAGTGCAAACTCGTATACATCAATTGGAATTTCGCATCAGGGTACTTCCTCCTGTAGTCAATAAGTATGCCAACCAAGGAGATTCTTTAGTGCTTTCCAAGGTTCTGCGTAAATAGTTAGGGTTTGGACTCTGGAGTAAAGGTTTTGTGGGTATATCTCTTGTAAGCCCTCCCGAGACTATAACTCGGCCACTAGGGCCACCTAGGGGTTTAAAGGCGTGTTGCATACGCTAAATGCAATCGACGATGCCTGCGACAGTGAGTTAGGATTTTATTTTCTAGATTTGATTCGCTCGAGGACTAGCAAATAATAAGTTTGGGGGTATTTGATAAATACATTTTTGTGTCTGATTTAATCTCAATTGTATATATTGTTAGTGCTCGATTTTATATTTATTATGGTTTTTTGTGTCTTTGTAGGTGTTTTTGGAGAAATAAACATGCGTGGAAAAATTGGCTCGAAAAGTGGTATTTGCGCTCGTGGGATAAAATCACTAAAGGCACCCCTTATTTGGATAAGGGGAACCTCAATTACTAAGGGGCTTCCACTTGCTATTTACACCCCAGGACACCCCAAGTGTTAACGGCACCCAGCAGCAGGATAAGGGGCATCATCTTCTACATTTGAATTTTGCTTTTTGGCGGGAAAATTAGTTGCAGACTAGGGTTCGAATTTTGAAGCTTCTGTAGAGAGATTCAATCACGAAAATTTGTTGCATTGAACTACATTGGGATAAACAGGGCTAGTGTAAGTGATTTAACGGATTAAATTGGGCTGGATATTCATATTCTCGACAAATAGGAGCGTGAACTATTCTCGGCTTTTATGGGAAAGTTTCAAAGAGATTTAGTCGGATTTTTTCAGTGATTTGGATTGCTACGTACCTGTCTCAACAAAACAGGGAAGTACGAGTCTTGGATTCGATTGAAAAGGGAAGTAATCATCGAAATAGGGGACGAGAAATATTAACGGGATTTTGGTTTCATAAAAGGAAGTTACGAGAAAAGAATAGGAAATATCACTTTCTGTTGATTCGGTGCCATCCTTCAGAGATTATGGGACGTCAGATTTGACCAAGAGACTCGTAAAGAAAACTTGAAGAGGATTATTCGCAACTTGGCAACGAAGAAAAGAAGAGAAGAAACAAGAGATTTACTGGAGATTTTATTGGTCTGGAGGTGTATATAAGAGCCGCGGGGAGTTCACAAAGGGTTGTCGAGACTTTTGGGGACGAACGGAGATAAAGACGAGAAGAAATCAGAGCTGCAGGAATTGTTGTTTTTGCTGCTGCAGTTATCAAGAACACGAAGAACATTGGACCAACGGAGTCAGTCGCAGAGCAGTCTTATATTCTACAACAGTTTTCATATATCGTTTCTGTAACAGCATTGTAACAGCTGTTTGTAACGCTTATACAACGTTGCAAACTGTCTGAGTCATTAGTTTTCTCTTGTTTTCACCCTTTTGAGCTATGAACACCTATTTTGAGCACGTGATTAATATGAGGAGCTAAACCCTTTAGCCGAGACGACGGAGGAAGCCATTGTTCCATGAAGAGTGGTATATTTCTATTTTAGTTAATTCTTGCAATTTCTTTTATGATTATTTGCATGGAACTAATATTGGAAAATTGATTTTTATTGAATGATTGTGATTCATTTTGATGGAGCATGCTTAGTTTAAGACTTTTGATGTTTCATGCTTGATGTATACAATTGTTACTTCGAAAATCTACTAGAGGAAATAAATTATAATCACTTCAAACGCAAAGAATTGCATGAATATTGATTAGATTGAATCACTTAATTGGTCATTGGTGGAATCCTGAGTCTCGGTGCTTTTTATAATCTTGATAACAACTTCGTTAGTTTTCTATTGAGTTTGAATCTAAAATTGAATCTTCACAAGTCTGAGTGAACGACATCTTTCTTACCACTTTGCAACAACTTTCAAAACATATCAAATACATCACCAACTTTCTCGTTCGGCAACCTGTATGGATAAAACCCAATACAATTTCAAGTAGATCTAAATTAAAGATCCTTAATCAATATGTACTGTATATAGAGTTTTCTCTTTCTCTCCCACAATTGATATGTCTAGACAAAAAGTTCATGAACTTGATTGTGTAGAAGAGTTCATGGTTGATCTCACAAATCAATATCCAAGATCAATCTAGTCGTATCCAATCAAGAGGATCTGAAGTCCAACAAGCATGAAACTTGCGATCTATCTTTCAATATACGCATTCAACAAGAACAAATCTTGTTTTTAATCTCAACTAACGAGTACTTAAACAATCCAGATTGAATACGAACTACTTGTGATATTCCTACTATAGAGATAAAACAATATAATGCGGAAAAGGAAAAACACAAGGAACCAAAAGTTTTCTTAATAAGGAAAATTGCACCTGCAAGAAACATCCTGGAACCTCGTCCAGCTTTGAACACCAAATAGTATTAATCCGCTACAGACACCAGCCTACTATAAGACTTCAGACTGGAATGTAGTTGAGATCGAATCTACCCTCTAAGTGATTCAGTTACAATCACGCTTCTTATGTCTATTGAACTTCGCAAAGCTCTATGAAATTGATTCCCTTAGTTGACGTCCTTTACAGCCTAAAAGTTGATTATACCTAAGTGAAGATTTTTGATACCAATCTGCTTAACATATAAGCTTATTGATTTCCATTTTGATCTTTCGATCTAGGTTTTGAAATCTGTTTGGAATAGACAAAGTCCAGCGATCCTCATCCAGAAAATTTACACTCAGTTAGATGAGAAGCCTAAATTACTAACCACCTCTCAAAAACAATCCAAACAAATCGAATAAGAGTTTATATATATCTAGCTTGATGAATCACAAAGTCTGATAAGAAGAGAACTTTGCGATTTCTATCTATCTCTTTCCTGATCTAAGACAAGGAGAACCTAGAATATCAATAAGAACAAGATCCGGATACACAAACTATCAGGTAAAAAGATAGTCAGACCGATCTTCACGAAACCCTAAGTGAAGCCTAGGTTTTAGAGGACGGCTCTAGCAATAAACCAGGAGACAGAAGTGCCAGGATTTTGAGAAATTTTATTGTACGAGTTTCTCTATTTATAGATTCTCAAGACTCTATGTTACTTTGAGTCCAAGATAAGATAACTTAATATCCAAGCAAACACTTTCTCACTTTAAATGGAATTCTAATTAGGAATTAATGTAAGCATGTGAGAAGTCCGTCTTGAGTTACACAGAATAATATATATCATGATCCAGGGTTCTGGAACTGTGTATAATGATAATTCATATTAAAAAATATGCATTTTGAACTTTCAAGCATAAGTCATGTTCATTAACACTCAAGACTTAAACCATGATTCACGAACACAAAGTGATTTAATAAACAAAGTTGTCTTAGAAGTTTTTATGAGAGTTGTAGCAATGCCAAACATATTTGTGAAAATAGTTTATGAGCATCTGCTTAATGCTGCACTGGGTAGGTATATGTAGGGGTACGCATACCTGTGGACCACTCCGTGAACTCGGGCTGTTGAGGTATGCCCACCGGTTATGTGTACCCTTATGACAACTTAGATTAGGGATTTATCAAATCTTTTTTCGTCAAGCTTGGATTTACAACAATCTTTGTAGATTATATCATGTTATGTGTCATAACAGTGACGTACTCGATCAACATTAATGGTACTCTGCATGGTTATATTAACCCAACAAGAGGTATTAGACAAGGATACCTCTTTTCCTATTATGTTTTCATAATTTGTGTGAAAATCATATCTACAAACCCGAGAAACCTTCAAAATCAAAAACTACTACACATAAAAAAAAAAAAAACACCCAGTATTTAGTTAATGTATGTTGATGACCTCCTAATCACTTATGAAGCTTCCGCACAAAGTAACATTCATCTCAAGAACATACTTCAATCATATGGTTCTTCGGTGGGCCATGTAACTATCACGTCCAAATTTATAATTATTTATCACCCACTCCTGGATCCTCTCGAGGTCAGTATTCAACAACAATTTGTCGACATTCCGTCCACATCATCTAGGATTCCAATTCAAACAAGGAAGAGCATCTAATAACACATTTGCGCCTCTCCTTCAACGACTAATGCGGAAAGCAAAATGATAGATGGAAAAATGTCTAACTCCTACAGAAAGATTGGTTCACGTCAAAACTTCTCTCACACCCACTTCAAACTATCTTATACAAACAAAACTTCACCCTACCAAAGTACATAAACAAATAGACCGTGTCACCAGGAATTTCTTTTGGGACATGACAATTCGATTAAAAATCTTCATCATATTATCTGGGATGAAGTAGACAAACCAATATCTGAAGGAGGGTTGGGCATAAAGAAAAGTAGTGAGCATGGTCAACCTAATACTATCTAGGGAAGTCTATGCGATGAGAAATATCTTAAGCAATATCCCATTCTACAAGGAATTGATTCCATGCCGTCTTCTTCCAGCGTGCATTGGATACAATTAGCATCGCTCGTCCCTACCATGCAGCGGATTGAAAATGCTTTAATAACCCATGCTAATTGGATTTTACACTTTCCCAACCTTGACCCGGTGCAATGTTACCCTATCCAGATGGTAGCTGATCTCATTGATCAAATTTCTCATAACTAGATACATGAAAAAGTATACAACGTTTCCCTCATATATCCCAAATGATCACAAACATCCATCTACCCCATGATAACCTAGGGGACATCATTATCTGGCCACATTCAAAATCTGGAAAGTACACTACTGCTTTCAGATACAAATGTCTAGCCCAAGAAGTTGGTCAACCTCACCAAAAACCCATCCCAATTACAAAATTCGTGTGGACCATACCATGTGAACCAAAAATTCATCTTTTCTTGTGGAAAGAAATAAACGAAGGTCTTCCGACCTTCTCTATCACATTCATCTGACCAAATCCAATATTTCCCCCCAGTGAAACTCTGATCCGGAATCCACGGCTCACCTACTATTCCACTGTCCAATAACAACTACATCTTGGAATACCTTACTTACTCGGCTCTCCACCATCCTGAATCCCAACTATAACTCCACAACTGCTATAACTCCTCAAACAATAACTTCTCATCTCTTACAGTAATCATCACCAACATCAACTACCATATCTTTCTGTTTTCTATTCTGGACCTTATGGTTAGCTAGAAATGAGCTGTATAAAAAAGAAAACAACATCTGAAGATATCCTATCGTGGAATCTAAAACAACATTAGGAGTATTCCTGGTCTATAGAAACCTTACCTCCTGTGTTGCCGGGCGATTTACCAGTTCATGACCAATTATGAAGGACTAGAATGACGACGACAATCTCAATAGGATGGACTGCCCCAAACATGGACTTGATAAAGATCAACACTGATGGGGCATCCAGGGGACACTCGGGTTTTGCGGGTGCAAATTTCATTTGCAGGAAAGTGGAGACTCGAACTGTGATGGCTTTGGCAAAACCATTAGGAATTACAACTACATTAACAACGGAAACATGTGCCTTGCTTTTGGCATTTAGAATTGCGACGGAAAGATAATGACCAAAATTTCTTTTTGAGACATATTCATAAAAACTGCTTCGATTCATTACCTCTCCTGCTACACCATCTTGGTATATTTCGTAGATGGTCGACGAAATAAATAGAAGAATGCGACAAATCCTGCAAGCCGTTATCCAATATAACTACAAAGAAAGAAACCAGACGGCAGATGACATGGCCAACCATGCGGTAGATGGAAGTCAAATGTGAAATCTATCAACAAAAATATGGAATCAAACAATCCCATATTTTATTAATCAAATTAATTAATACATGACCCCACGAGTACCATAACCACATACCCACGTGAAATTGTAACCTAGTTCTTTTGTAATTAAAAAAGGATTAATACTTTGGAATTATTTTCGCTTTTGTTGTACTTGAACACTTTTAATCCAGCAACAACACAACCAACTATTTTACATATGGTGGGCTAGGTCGGAAATTCTGTGGAATTTTCTTTCAAATATCTTTCACTATCCGGTACGATTCCCATTAGAGAAGGTCGGATCTCCTGTTTTCTCTTCTTTGAATGAGATGAGAATGTATTGTTTGTATGGCGGTTGGATCTAGCAATGGGGCTGGTCTTGCCGGCTAGGGAGTGAGCCCAGCTGGGCTGAAAAAAAATAAAAAAAAAATAGAAATTTTTTGCAGGGAAATAATAGAAGAGACAAAGAAGAAAGGAAAACGGCATGACATCTCATTAGTTAATCAAAAACTATTACATAGTATAGTTGTCCTTTATATACAACCGAAGGTAAAACCCTAACTATCTTGTTGGGCCGCACACCTATGGGTCGTAGGCCCTACAACACTCCCCCTTGTGCGGTCCAATAGAACTTTATATGCAGTACTTTACATTTAGTGCTTCGAATGTAGTTCTTCAAATATCGTCCTCTCCTAGATGACTTGTGCGGAAATCAATTGCCTTACTAAAACTTTGACAAGGAAAAACCCAGTGGGATAAAACCTTGGTACAACTCTTCACATGTAGTACTTCACATGTTGTCTCTTACTTTACATGTAGTTCATCACATGCAATACGATATTTACAGATCAATGAGTCTAAGTTAATTGCCTCGTTAAAACTTCGCCAGGGAAACCCAGAGGGACAAAACCTGAACTAAAGAAAAAGAGTACAATATTAAACAAACTTAGAACATAGTTGGATTCGAATATGTTGCCTCATTAAAACCTTGACAAGGAAAACCCACTAGGATAAAACCTTGACGAAGGGAAAAGAGTACAACGTGACAGATGCAGGTAAAGGTGATCTGTTGCGGATGATCACTTTGCTCCGTTGAAGTTGACTAGTTGCTTCACAACTCCTAAGGCAGAAACTCTTCGTGGGAAAGAAAATAGCCTTAGCTGGGAAATTACATTTCCTATGTTTGTTGTTGTCTCATTAAAAACCTTGCCGAGCAACAAAACCCTGTGGGAAAAAGTAACCTCGGTAAAGGAAAAGAGTTCAACACACCATTAGATGCTCCCCACGATGTCGAGGACAATTTTCATTAGTCTAATGCAATCAAAAGGACTTTATCACACTTTACTTTGGTGACTTGGGTGTTTATAAAACCATATTGTTGATTAAGGGAAGTTCGTTGCTTAACGGACTATCGTGTTTCATTTCTTTGATTCAGATATTTTCAATAATATCAACGCGATGTTTATGTCTTCAACGTTCAACATACTTGATGCTTTTAGTATTGTCTCGCTAAAAACCTTGTCGAGTAACAAAACCCTTTGGGGAAAAACTATTCTCGATCGAAGGAAAAAAATAGTACAACACAGCTTCAATTTCGAAGTAAATTATGTCGACATCATATCCTTGGATCCTCCCCTGATGTCGCATCTCCCCCTGATTACTTTCAGAGTTGTTCCAGACAGTTCCTTTAGTCATGTATTTTTCGAAACTGAATATTGGTAATGACTTAGAAAATAGTCTACCATGTCTCCCCCTGACTACTTTTGTTGGAGAAGAGATTATTGTTTCTTCATAATCAACAACTTTTGGATTGCACTTTCATTAGCATTCCTTTTTATGTCTTTGCAGGGATAAAACAAATTCATGTCAATGGTTACTTTTAAGTACATGATTACATTCACTATATCATTACAATGACATTGCGTTGGCGCTAAGCTATATCTAGCTAACAAGTTCACTGAGGATGTAACATTTGGCCGAGTACAATATACTAAGTACAATAATGCGTCTATTATACTTAGATAAGAAAAAATCATCTCCCGACACAACTTCGCCATCTTCCTTTAGACGAATTGGTCATTTATGTACATTTAAAACTCGACTAATCATGGGAGTGCTAGCGGGATGCATGTCCTTGTTAAATTGCCTGACAATGGACATATACAAAATGGTGGAATAATATACCACAAGCTCGGTCTTCTAGTTCAGAACATAGATAAGATCAAGATTTCCCAGGATTTTCATCTCAAATTCAGATTTTAAATAGCTTGTAAGATCTCTTATTCCATCAAGAGTACTTATCATGTCCATATCGTTGACATAGATAACTATAATTCTGAATCAGGAACTTATTTAATACGCATGGCACAAAATCGTACTTGTTTATCCCTTCCCAATCAAATAGTCACTTAGACGGGTATACCACATCCGCCTGATTGTTTAAATCAATAAGTGAGTGTTCCAGTGTAACTGCAAACACACTCCGTGGTTTAGAGTCATTCGGCTTGGGAAGCAAAAGGCCATCAAGTAATTTTGTAAATATCTTCTATCTCTTGATTCTTTCAGAGATACGTAATAACCACATACATATGCTACGATTCAAGTCCTTCTGAAATTGCCAAGCTAACTAAGTAGCGGAACGCTATAACGTTCATTACAAGAAAACAATTCCAGGCATTTCTGAGAAACCTCGCGCCACAAGGTGAATCTTTATACTTGAAGACTGCTTTCTTCTCATTATGATTTGTGACAAATTAATCATGTATGTCCAATAGGCTTTACACTTGGTTGGTTAGCACTACCACACCAAAAACCTGTATATTTGTCAAAGAACCAAGTTCTACCTGGATTGTATAGGCCAAATATGCTATTTATTTGAAATTAATCAAAATAAAGCATGGTTCGATCTCATTGTGCTCTACTTCTGGAGCAACTATTTATGGATTATATCATCACTGTGTACGCATGATCCTTCCATTGACTCATGTGCATTCTCATAATCCGTCAGGATTTAATTGTTCTCTAGAATCATTTAAAACTTCGGAGCGTCCTCCAATATTGATTCATGGACATAGTCAGAGACAATCAAATGAGATGATTTAATGATACAAATTAGGTTGTGCCTTACTCATCTACTTCCTTTCTAGGTGAGCATTGATCAAACTGGTGGTCTCCCCATCTTCCTTTATGGAGCCACGGCCTGAACTACACTTCCACCAAGTGTAGTTGCAACACCTTAGTCTATGGTGTACCCCATATTGAGGATTTCTAACCTTGCAGGAATATTTGCAGCTGGTATGTGTGATCTTGTCACTTTAGCGACATCAGTGTACATTCTGAAAATCGATTATTCTTTGTCACTTCACATTTACATTTGTGGAGTATAAGAATCAATATGAGACACAGTGGGAACACACCACGACAATTCCTGTCGTTCCCTTAGAAAATACGTTTTCTTATCTCCCCCTAACGACGGGAAGACTGTCTCATTAAAATGACAACCCGCAAATCTAGCGGTAAAAGATCTCCTGCCAAAGGTTTTAAAAATGCGGATAATTGTTGGGAACTCATTTCCAACATAACTACTTAATAGTTTTAAAGACCCGTCATAGTACGATGTGGGGTCGTAATGGCACATATATAGTGCAACCAAAAATACGTAAGAAAATGAATGTCAGGCTTCAATCCAGTAACCAACTGGTACGCACAAAAGGTTGACTAATATTGGGTTCTAAAACGAATTAAGTAAAGATGCGTGTAATATTGCATATCCTCAAAGCAATGAAAGGTAGGTTGGTACGCATAACTTATTCCTTAGACATCATCTGTAACCATTGATGATAGCCTTTGCAAGACCATGAGGTATAGGATGCTCTGCATTCATCCTATTAAATATGCAATAACCATCAAGTCCTTTTGATGTGCACTAGCTAGCATTTTCAAGGGGTGGTGAGCCTTTACATGTAAAATATGTGCTAGTAGTTTTCCAAACGCAAATTTCTTGGGAACTATAACTAGTCCAAAGTGTCGAAACATCCACCATAGCCATAAGTACTTTTATGGTCCGCATTCTACATGGATATGTTTATAAATATAACCTTGTTTTCTTTGTAATATGGATTGTTTACCATTTGCATCTTAGGATGGTCTCGATCCTATTTTACTGAAGACTTTGTAGAATGAGTGATATGTTTTCTTACATAAAAGCATATTGGGAAGGGGGTTTTGCATCTAGTACTTTAGAAAACACTTATTGAGAGATATGCTGTCACTTCGCATTTTGTCAATCTTTTTCCCGTTGTCTCGTTCACTCCAATAAAATGATGTACGTATGAGTACTTTCAAAACGATCATCATGTCACAACCAAGGTGGATTTATGGTTATGCCAAAGTCTGTATGACTCAATACCCAATATTTCATTGTCGGGGTCAATATGGATTCTATAATCAAATAATAGTGATTTACATTTCACCAAATTGACTCATGAATCTCTCTAATAATATGCTTCCTTCCACATTCATTAAAGGTTATAAAAGATGCAATCAATTACATTCTCATCACTTTGAGTTTCCGCATGATATTCATTTGCATGGGTTTCTTTGGAATTTAACAAGGTGTGATTATCTCTCGTTACATGTGGAGATTTTGTGACGTCTTTGTTCTATCTTGAAAACAAATTTTGAGCAGTTCTTCGCTCGATGATCCAATCATTGTAGTCACATTATAAGGAATTTGTTCAACAACTAGTGTATATTCCTTAAATTAGTGGGAGAAGAGACCACTATCAATTAGACATTGAGTCTTGAGTGATTTAATAAGTGGTGTGGCCTTATTACGTAAAAAAAAAATTGGATTCAACTCAATTACTTTAGAGTGAATATATGTTAGTTTCATCCAGGTATATCTCAAGTGCTTTAGAGAATTTATGTCTCGTGGAAATGATGTTCTTTTCATTCCATAAGCGCATACATTGGATCTAGTTCAATTAAATAGTCAATTGGCCTGGCAAACTTCTTTTTCTCAATAAAGTTGATGTCTAAAGTATGACGTTTCCATGGAAATTGGTTGCTACTATGGTACTTGCATTGCATTGCTTGTACCAATACCGATAAGAAGATTCATTCCCGACTCTTTCGTGAGAGCTAAAATTATACCTTATCTTCATCCATATTCATCTCATGATATATGTCCCTTTTCACATGCTTTATATGAGTCTGTATGTCTAACCCTCACTACTTCAGGGTTCTTTCCATTTTCAGTTTTGCTACATAATTTGAGAAATTTCTTTATCTCAACAAGTCAAGAGAATCCCATTTTGCATGTCAACCACTTACTTTAGGTTGAATAACTTACTAAAAAAAATAGTGGATCTCTTGTTTGCATACTTTAACATATACTGGTTTGTTAGTACGACGGGTGAAGTAGAGAAATGGAAATTTTCTGACTCATATCACCTTTTGTGAGTTCTTCCACAAAAATTAGAATACATGTAATAGTTGAGCAAGTGGATTACATCCCACAGAACATTCAAGTTCGGGAAGAAAATATCAAATATGCAATAATGGTGTTCAAGTACTTCTAAACCCCAAATACATGCATTTGAATCAAGTTGGTACAACCAATTGTACAAAAAAAACACCATTCAACTATAGCCAATATCATATTCAAGAGAACTAAATAATATTAAGACCAAAATTCTTAATAATTGAGATCAACACTCATAATTTAAGTTGACCGTTTATACGGTATGGACTTATCTTAAGACAAAGATTAAAAAAAATAAAATAGAACTAGACGTGCTCTAGGAAAAAAAAATAATAATAAAATAACAAGTCCATCAAATATTCATGTTCGATTAGTTACTTACCTTCCTCAAGCTTTGGTTTCCACTATCTATGTATAGACAAAAGCAGAACAATCATGTGGCTTGGTCGCGCAAAAGCTGGAACAGGACGCCACATGCTGGCACACCACCAGGAACCAGAACGGGATAGGCCGGCACAGGATAGTACATCCCTGGGAACCAGAACGGGATAGGCACAGGATAATACAGCTACAGCCCCGGGAACCAGAAAGGAACAGGATTGCTGGAGCCGGAACGGGACAGGACAGCTAGAGCCGGAACAGGTGCTAGGGTTGGAACGCGAACAGAATTCCCGCAGCTGAACATATTTTCCCACGAACACATTTTCTTCCTCTTTTCTGGAAAACGAACAGACGGATTTTCCTTCTTTCCCTCGTGGATTACCACCGAGGTAGCAAGGGGCGTAATCAATCACAACATCAAAAACACAAATACATTAATTCAATCATGGATATAATTTCTACAGATTCAAATCAATTTATATTTATAAAATGTAAATCAGAGATTCAAATCAATTTGGCAGAGATTCAAATCACAAATTTATAAAACGTAATCACAGATTGTTACACAGAAACGGATAGCATACATTTACGAAAATCAATGAATCCATGAAAAAAAAATTTTAGCGACGGTAAAAATCGCGCATCAAAAAACAGACAAGAGGAGCATACATCGATCACTTTAATCATGATAAAATAATAATAAAAAAATAAAATAAAAAAAAAACATGCAAGCATACAAGGGGATAATAAGATATGAACACAGATGATAGGAAATGATACTAAATTGATCCAGCAAGTGTTTATAGAAGGCAAACAGGATCATAAGTAACCTATTCTTATATTCACATCTGATGTATAATAATGAAAAGAAAAGTGTTTAGGTGTACCTGGTCATTTGGATCTACAAAACGAAGCAAAGCTCCGTGGAATCATTCCCGAGAGAGTCATACTATTGCGAAAGAGGTGCATCTCGTGATTTAGGCAGAGCTGTGATCCGTTGATTACCACGCCTTGAACAGATGAAGAAGAAATCAATAATAACTAAAAAAAAAATTCTTTTGCGCACGGTTAGAGATCGTGACTGATAACGTTTTGCAGGGAAATAATAGAAGAGACAAAGAAGAAAGGAAAACGGCATGACATCTCATTAGTTAATCAAAAACTATTACATAGTATAGTTGTCCTTTATATACAACCGAAGGTAAAACCCTAACTATCTTGTTGGGCCGCACACCTATGGGTCGTAGGCCCTACAACAAAATTTAGTTTCTTTCATGCAAAGGAAATTACTTTTTATGCCCTCATTTTCGCTCTCTATCTCTCTCTTTCCAGAATCTCTGTAAAAATTAAGAGTATAAACCTAAAACGTGGTTCCCGTTAATGGCAGTTACTAGTCTTCTAATTCACTACTGGCTAAACCTCAACTTCAACGCTTAATTCCTTTACTTACCACGACGACTACTAACAAAGTCAATTTGAGGGTAGGTAAGGTAAATATACTAATCCTCTTCTTCTTCTTCGTCTTCTTCTGTTTCTGCTTCTTCTTAAATCTGTCACCAATAATTTCAGATAGATGATGTGAATGACTATCAAATAACCAAGGTTTGATTACTACTTTTCAGTTTAGTTTAGGTATTTCTTGAGATCTTGATTTTTGATTCGTATTTTTACGATGGAAATTGGGGAAGAATATTGACATTCTTAGGTTTTGTTTGATTTTGTTTTTGTTCAGATCTTACAGTTTTTAGGTCTTAGTTGTGTGAATTTCACGATTTTGTTGATCAATTTGGAGAGGGTAAGCCTAGGGTTTTCTCTCATAATGGTTGTAGTCTGGGGTTTTGTTTGATAATGGATAAGGATGTAATTTAGGGCTTGCGGTTTTCAATTTTTAGGTTGACATTTTGGGTATCAGATTACATGGGGTTTTTGAATTGGTCATAGCTAAGGTTGACATTTTGGAAATTTTAGTTTTTCATGCATGCAAATGTCAAACTAGGGCTGGCCAGTTTCAATTGTGTGACTGGAACATGTTAGATTTTTTAATAACATTGTGATTAGGGTTTATCTTAATCTGATATTGCCCAAGACCCTGAAATTTGTTCAAGAAAGTAGATTTTCTGTTTGATAATTGTTATCCTTTTGACTTTGGAATGTTTTGCTTGAGTTGCAACTTGCTTTTTTTTTTTGTAAGAGATGTTTTGTTAATGTTTGTTAAGGTTATAATAAGGCTGCATGAGTTTTTATTGTCAAGCTCTATCTCTATCATTGGTTTGTGGTATGGTAGATGTAGGTAGGTTGTATGAAGTAGTCATGGTTCTGAGTATTTTTTCACATCTTTATCGTTTAGGGAAGCCACTTGGTGTTGAAGAATTTGAATCGGGATTTCTCTTCTCACGGCTCAGTTCAGAAAAGGAACTCCAAGCTACTTGGGGGAGAGTCGTCAAACTACACGACCTATTGACAAAGTTGTAGTTGTATGGTGTTAAAGTTGTACTTCATAGGTTAAACCAGCTTCACTCAAAATTCAGCGTCCAGGTTCTGGGGGTGACTTGCCCCAGGGTGGGGAGTTCAACCCTTTTCCTGCTACTACCCGGAAGGTTAACTCGTCACATGCAATAATGATGGATGCGGATTTGGAGGATGGGATTTTGGGGCCGTACCAAGATAGGCCCAGGACTTTCCCTGTAATGCGTAGTAAATCGTATACCCCCCTGGTAAGGTTCTATTACTCCATCAATTTCACTATAGTTATTGCATTCAATTTTATGATTAGCTTCTATGGAATATGATTTGTACTGTTACCGGCCAAACAAAGAGATTTATTTTTTGAAGACAGTGCTACAGTGAATTGTGTGGGATCAAGGAATCAAACTTCGCAGAATGAATGCCTCAGTAGTTATGAATTAGTGAACATTATATAGCATTAGAAGTGATGAATTTCAGAGAGATTTTGGCACCCAGCTATTAGTAGTTACTGCTTTTGTCTAAGTTTGGTGCAATTAAAAAATATAAAGCTGCAAGTGCTGTTGTATAGTGGAAAGGCTGGAAGAGATGTGATGTACATTTTGCTTATTTAGAGTGATCCCTGCTGGCAAATCTATGTGAAACAACTCCGTCAAGATGAACTCTAGACACTCTAGGATCCTTTTTTAGTTTAGGATTTTCAATTCATAAATTGAAAAACAATTGAAGTTCCTATCATTACAATGGGTGGCTCCACAACTTTTCATGGAATAATAAGGAAAGTCGAATAACATGAACAGATTTGGGATGAAATAAATGTGAACTTTTAAGCAGTCTTGCAATACTTGAATATAAACTATAATAGTTGTTATTCGAGAAGCTTGACCACTTTGTTGAAACTTGAAAACTTTTTGCACTTTTTTTTTTTTTTTTTTCATTTGTTTGTATATATTTATCAACTTCTTGTGTCCATCCCATAGGGTGCGATAACTTAATTATTTTCTTTACTTGGTATTACTACAGGTTTTAAGGATTCTAATGAGAATTAATGTACGCGTACTTTTAGTTCTTCTGTTCCTGGGTTTGGGAGGCTTGGTATATATTGGAGCAAGAACCTCTCCTATTATTCTGTTTGTCTTCTCGGTCTGCATTATCAGCTTTCTTTTCGCTATATATCTTACTAAATGGGTGCTTGCAAAGGATGAGGGGCCTCCAGAGATGGTTCAGGTATTACTCAGATTATTGTATGGTTTTGTTCACTTTTTCGTTAATGATAACGCGGTTCCTTTTCTTTCTTTTGTTTATATTACATAGTTAAAATATCAATCTCTCTCTTCTAATCCTAGTTTTTGAATTCGATTGACTTCGTCATTCATTTTGTAGATTTCAGAAGCAATACGGGATGGGGCAGAAGGCTTCTTTAGGACCCAATATGGGACTATTTCCAAGATGGCATTTGTGCTTGCTTTGGTGATCTTTGTAATCTATTTATTCCGCACTATGAGTCCTCATCAGGAATCACTTGGGAGGTAGTGTATTTTATCATCTCTCTTTCTCTGCCCTAATTGTTCACTTTGAGGATATTCCATTTCATGTCAAGTGTTGACTGTTTTCTCATTCCTTGCTTTCTTCCAGGGCAGCGTCTGCTTATATTACAGTTGCTTCTTTTCTTCTAGGGGCTCTATGTTCTGGTATGGCTGGGTACGTTGGTATGTGGGTATCCGTACGTGCAAATGTTCGAGTATCTAGTGCTGCCCGGCGGTCTGCAAGAGAGGCTTTGCAGGTTCTCTGTCCGCATAATCTCTGCAATTTGTGTATGCTGCCTTCACAAATTGTCCTATTTGTATGACTTAATAGCAATTAATTCTATGCAGATAGCTGTGCGTGCTGGGGGTTTCTCGGCAATTATTGTTGTTGGCATGGCTGTGCTAGGAGTTGCAATCCTCTATGCCACATTTTACGTAATATTGGGTGTAGACACACCTGGTTCAATGAAGGTCACTGATTGTAAGCATCTTCTTTAGAGAAACCAATATGCACATGGTTTGCATGTTAACAATATCATGTCTTTGACACTCATTTTCCCTTACTGTACCGATCAATCTCGTTTTTCTAAGCACCTGTTTCCTACAGGAGGGTTAAGTGTTATGTTGTGTCGTTGATCTACCATCTATTGCTGTAGCAAAGATATGTTTGTGTTTCCTGCCCCTTTGTGGTACTAATGATAATCTGAGAAAATGTTGATATAAGAACCGGTGGGATCTCGACTATTGATTGTTTAAGTGGTATCATTTTGGTCATCTCCTTTAGAAGCAAAAGGGGTTTTTCTTCATATTTGTTTTGTTAGCCGCTTACATTGTGTCTCGTGTCTTTGATCTTTCACTGACTTTGTGCTACATGCTTTGTAGTGCCTCTTGTCCTGGTGGGATATGGTTTCGGAGCTTCGTTTGTTGCCCTCTTTGCCCAGTTAGGTGGCGGAATATACACTAAAGCAGCTGATGTTGGAGCTGATCTCGTCGGAAAAGTAGAGCAAGGGATACCTGAAGACGATCCTCGAAATCCGGCAGTCATTGCTGATTTGGTATTTAACCGTTTGTCCTAATTACTTTACTTTTTAGCAGATTTCTTGATACTATTTAGGACTTTGAGATTGCTTTAGTCAACAACCTTTATATATCTAAGACATGCCTCGAGATTGCGTGTTATTGTTAGTTTCTTAGGAATGCTCTATTGAATTATGTTTCTGAAAAGTTGGATACCATCCCATAGATTTTTTTTTGGTTTCAGAGTTTGTCCCGAACTTTGTTCTGATGTCTTAAATTATGCATCACATAAGTAGCATTTGACCGGATGCATTGGTAGTGTGTTGTCAGGTTTATATGTGTTCACCACATCCTCACATTATTGTGTTTTTTTTTCCCTTTTCTAGTTCCAGTACTTGTATTAATGAGGGTTTATTTATATATGTGTTGAAGGTTGGAGACAATGTGGGTGATTGTGCAGCACGAGGTGCTGATCTCTTTGAGAGTATTGCTGCAGAAATAATCAGCGCTATGATACTTGGGGGCACAATGGCTAAGCGTTGCAAAATTGAAGGCAAGGATTTACAGTTTCTTTCTTTATTTTCTTGCAAAATTGTGGCATGCTTCGTTCAGTTTTGCTATAGTACAATCTAAACATTTAAATAGAAACGCTACAGTACATACTTATGTATTCTGAAACAATAGATAAACGGTACTGCCTGTTAACTTTAAACCTAACAACTCCTGTCTGCAAACTACAAAAATGAAATGAGGAGTTCGAAAATTATGAGTTGGGAATCCTGGGATGTGATTCACCTTGTTTTTTCAGTATGCTCAGCTGAGTTTAGTAATTTTTCTCTTTATGCTAAACGTCGGTAAAATTCTACGATCCAATCAAATATGATCCCTCTTTTTTACTTGATGACTTGATCTTGTGATGATTCCGTTAAAATTCACTTTTTTACCTCTTGACATTGTATTGCACTTCTTGGCCATGCCCTATTTTGCTTTGTGAATCACCTGGTTCTTTTGAAACAGTACCTGTTGTTCCTTAGGGAATACTGCAGTGTTCAATTAAATAGAAGGAAATGAACCTTTAGTTTATACTTCAGTGTTCCATTGTGCTTCTACATTTGTTTGGTATTAGTTTTTACGCTCGAGTACTCTATCCTACTTGATTAGCTGTCAGCTATATGAAGAATTTAAGAGCTCTGATTGGTAGTTTTGTTTGATGACACATCCTCTTATGTGGAGGTCTTTTTTGTGCTGATAACTCTTTTGTCTTCTAACACGATCCCCCTTAATCTGCACCTGCAAATCCTTATATTTTCTTTACTTTAGAATTGAGATATAGTGGCATTATAAATGTGGGAATTCATTAATTATTGGTTGGATTCCTCTTTATTTCACTTTTTGCAGATCCAACTGGGTTCATATTGTTCCCCCTTGTTATACACTCTTTCGACCTGGTTATATCTTCAATTGGGATTCTTTCAATCAGGGGTACACGTGGTGCTGGGACACTTATAGAGGATCCAATGGCGATTCTTCAGAGAGGCTATTCAATTACGATTGTTTTAGCTGTTATTACGTTTGGCGCGGTAATACTACATCTTCAGCAGGAAGTTTCCACTTCATAAAAGTATTTGTTGTGGCTACTTCGTTACCTTATAAATTAGAAGTCGGTAATTATTTGGTTATGCTGTCTTTATTTGACACTGAGATGTTTTTCTGTTGGATTATACCTCCAGTCTACTCGTTGGATGCTTTACACTGAGCAAGCGCCTACCGCATGGTTAAACTTTGCCCTATGTGGCCTGGTTGGGATTATGACAGCCTACGCGTTTGTCTTTATTACTAAGTATTATACCGATTACAAGCATGAGCCTGTCCGCACGTTAGCTCTTGCCAGTTCTACAGGGCATGGAACCAACATAATTGCAGGCATCAGTTTAGGTTTAGAATCAACTGCTCTTCCAGTTCTTGTAATTAGTGTAGCCATCGTTTCTGCTTTCTGGCTTGGTCACACGTCGGGCTTGGTGGATGAAACTGGAGTCCCCACTGGCGGTCTGTTTGGGACTGCTGTAGCAACAATGGGTATGCTTAGCACAGCTGCATATGTTCTCACCATGGATATGTTTGGTCCGATAGCTGATAATGCCGGTGGAATTGTTGAAATGAGCCAACAGGTGTAACATCTCATAGATTCGATATAAAAGTTGCTCATTTATAAAGAAGATAAAAATTTGTTATTCTTAGCGGTTTGAAATTTTCATGTCTCTTACAGCCTGAAAGCGTTCGTGAGATCACCGACCTTCTTGATGCCGTTGGGAACACAACAAAGGCTACCACCAAGGGTTTTGCTATTGGATCAGCTGCCCTTGCTGCTTTCCTGCTATTTAGTGCTTATATGGATGAAGTAGCTTCATTTTCTAACACACCTTTCAACCAGGTGCGCCGAGTTCTAAGTTTGAGTTTCCCAAGTTTCCAAATGTTTACCATCCTCGCTGTCTAGCTGTCTATCTCATTAAAACTGGCACTTTTTTTTTTAGGTTGACATCGCAATTCCGGAAGTTTTCGTAGGTGGCCTGTTGGGCTCCATGCTCATCTTTTTATTCAGTGCCTGGGCCTGTTCGGCGGTTGGCCGAACTGCTCAAGAGGTGGTTAATGAAGTGAGGAGACAATTCATTGAGAGACCTGGTATAATGGTGAGTATATGTTTCTAACGTGCTGTGTGATGTATTCTTTTTGTAGGGGGTTCTGTCTCCCTTTCACAGGTGCCCAATTAATTAAACTAAATATTGTTTACCAGGAATACAAGGAGAAACCTGATTATGGTCGTTGTGTCGCAATTGTGGCATCTGCATCATTGCGGGAGATGATAAAGCCCGGTGCCTTGGCAATCATATCACCCATTGCAGTTGGTGAGTTCCCCTTTTCTCCCCTCTCTCTACAATATGAGATTATGCATCCCATTTTTATTTTTTGCCGTCTTTGTAGGGGTATGGGGTCGGTAGGACTCCCATTAGTTGGATATAGGTCCAAAATTTTGTTATTAGTTAAAAGGCAGTGAAGCCCATGAAGTTCAAATGTTTTTAACAAATCTGGGGAGGTCCATGTAAAAACTATCTGGTTTTCTGCAAATAACTAGTTATGTCCACGATAAGCAATCTGCAAGTAACATTTATCTCACTTCTGTATCCTTAAACTGACAGCATGTCATAATGTTGTAGAAGAAAACATTCCTCTAAACTTGTAAATTGTTTTCTTATGTTTATTGTTTATATTTCCGTATGACTGTCTTTGCTTTAACTATTTTCGGATGCAGGTTTTATTTTTCGATGGTTAGGCCACTTCACGGGACATCCTCTACTTGGTGCCAAAGTTGTGGCATCTATGTTGATGTTTGCAACCGTCACTGGTATCCTTATGGCTCTCTTCCTGAATACTGCTGGTGGTGCATGGGATAATGCAAAGAAGTACATAGAAACTGGTGCACTAGGAGGCAAGGGAAGTGATTGCCACAAAGCTGCGATCACAGGAGACACGTAAGTTTGCATATCCATTTAAAAAGTTCTACCTTTCCAATTGATCTTTGCTTAATGCCCAATCATCTTCCAAAAACGAACATGCATGACTAGGCAGACAAATTAGTGGTTTAATTTTGTTTTGGAGAAATTTTTTGATGTGGGAGAAATTTCGATGTGGTCCTGTGGGACAAATGAGAACATGGCTAGTATGTGCTTACCTTATAGGAGAGGAGAAGAGTTCTTGTCTTTGCAGCTTAAGCCTGTTGTAAGTCGTGTTAAAAAATACTGAAAGATTCCTAACATGGAACTATTTTTACTTTCATGCAGTGTAGGAGATCCGTTCAAAGACACTGCAGGCCCTTCAATCCATGTCCTTATCAAGATGCTCGCAACAATTACTCTAGTTATGGCACCAGTGTTTCTATGAGAAGTCCTTTATACTTTATACTTCTTTTTTATACATCTTTTTCTCAGCATTTGACATGAACAGTTACGGATTCCATGATCTGGTAAAGTAGTTGGTTAAGCTATCTAAAATTGAGTTTCACTGCGGCCCCTTTATTTTGTTTTCTTTTTCCTACCTCTTCCAATGTTTCTTCTCTCTGCTTGAACTAGTAAATGTTAAAATGACAACCCATTTGGGTGTTAACCCTAGACTTCTGCTCTTTTCTAATATAGCTCATATTGGTATATTGTCCAAGTTCCTTTTCATGTAAAGCTATGCTAATTGTGTATCGGACTCTAACAGCTCACTTGAAAACTTTTTCTGAAATGGAGGTTGAGTGAAGTACTTGTATATGTACTATCTGCACTAATATTGGACACCTAGGGCACAGGGTGGATCAATCACATTTAAGGAGTACCTAACTTGGTCTATTGACATTGATCTATGATGGAGGGTAGGTCTCTGGCTCCAGGGGTGGTAGTGATATTTATTTCAGGTTATGTGCAACTTGTGTACCTTTTGGATACTCTAGAGCATTGTGGAAACTGGAAACATGGGTCTGAGATCATGAAGTCCCCTTGCACGCCTACAAGGTGGGTCTCGCCAATCGATATATTCTTCTGTATGTGAAAGAGCTGTCCGTAAATCATTTTTGAATCATTTATGATCGATTATGAAACAGTAAGAATCATACACATGGTATGATGATTTGTGATCAAGAATTATTGAGGTCCCAGCCAGGCCCAGTGGAAAAGACATTGGTAATGCCAGCATAGATAGTGTGGTGAAGCAAATTCAGGTGGTGCCCAAATACAGGCCGCTAATTCTAGACCACCTGTTGTTGCCATTGATTGCACGTCACAACAACAAAATCAGAGTTCTTGAGAGTCAGTTTTAGGAAAATGAAGTGGACGCTTCTATAGAAGAAGATATTGCGGAGCTGGATGGCAATAGGGCATTTCTTTGATATCCAAAAAATCAAAATGAAAGTGATGTGTGAAGCGTCAATGATTCTGAATTTGAGCTTCATTGTTTATGGTCATCATGATTCATGTGCATGACCCAGACACTCAAATTAAAAGCGTTATTTGATGTAATTAAGGTAAAAAATGAACTTGTTAAAAGCAAAACGCTTTAGATCAAAAAAAAAAAAAAATGAGAGAGATTTCCAACGCCACTTCTACCTCGTATTCTTGTTTTCAAATGCCACTAGGTCTGATTCAATCTCTCTATCCCTCGTAAAAGTAGAGCACTAGAAAACAGAAGTTTCTGTTTCGAATAGATTCCCTCTTTCCCTCGTAGAAGTAAAATTTTCAGTCCAATAAAAACCGTCATGGAGATGTGTGTCCACAGATATTTTGCAGAATGCAACCTCCAATTATAAGACGACACGTGTTCATAAGGTTTTTTGGAATCTTCCGTTTTTTGTACTAGTATTTCATCGGTCAGGAAGGCACAGCTCAGCTCACCACTAATAATTGGGAAAAGTTGAGTGGTGCCTTGCACAAACAAGATAGTGTGGACGATATTGTAGGGCAATACTTGCACTTTTGGTCACCTTAAATGTACATGGTTGCTAACGGGTAGCAATTTACATGGGGTGTTTCTTTTTGCAAGTTGGTATTCTCTATTAGCAATGTTAAATTAATTTCACAGACGGAACTAAAGATTGGAAATGCATTCTAAAAGCCGTTGGAAAATGATTAATAAAATTTGTTTTTTAAAGTTTTAATAAAAAATATAATTTATTGTTTTTTTTTTGTGAATGAAAAACTTATTAGTCCCACAGCGTGGAGTTTCCACTTTTTAGTTGTTTTAAGAGACTATATAAGCTTTTTAGTCCCACATCGGGGAGTTCATCTTTTTAAGTTGTATTAGAATGATTAATTGGGGGATAAAAAAACTAATTGGAGGATATTTTACTGTAGCTGCCGGCATGGTTTTCAATGCCGGTAGTCCATCGACCATGCCGGTTTTCATTGAAAACTATGTCGGCACATATCCCCCAATTAGTTTTTCTATCCCCCAATTAGAAATTCTTGTATTATGCCATTATATAAAGAAATTCACTACTTTTGTAAAATTAATGGGAAAGGGGATTCTCTATTTTTTAGAGAGACCCCCAAGGGAAAATATTTTATAGGGATTTCTTTAACGTTCGCGATTTTCCTTAAGGGTTTTTTTCAGAGTTGCAAAGCTCAAGTTGAGTATCTACTACATATGCTAGTAGTTGGTGTAGTAGGGTGTTTTATCCTGGAGATATAAATATCAATTGCTTATTTGATTTTTACTTATTTTGATTATTGCACCCAACAATCTTAAGACATTAAAATTTGTAATAATCGAAAATGGTTGGTTGGTTTGTGAATCATGAATGTTAACTGTGGAGTGAAAAACAAAAACGAATTTTTGGTCAGCTGTAGAGTTTCGAGATTATCTCTTAACCTAGAAGGAATTTCGATGACCCCTTTTGGCATAATGTAGTAGACTTTCTGATAAAAAAGTATTTTTTTATCTACTTGTTATCTTCAAAATTCAGGATTTTTGGAGTTGTAAAAGTATTTTTTTTGATATTTTACAAAACAGAGAAACGTTTCTGAAAAATTCTGACGAGCAAAAATTTGTTGTTGACTATATTAGTTTTTATGGGGTAACCATGAGTTTTTTGAAATGGTGATTCAAACGAAGTTTGTATATCTACTTGTTATCTTCAAAACTCATATTTTACATTCCGATTCGGAATTGTGGTTTGTGAATAAAGGTGTCATCTGCAAGGGACATGGCTGATAGGCGCATGTGGCTGAAAATAAATCTTCCAAAGCTGGAAGGTGAGAAAATATGGAGCAACTCTAATCGTAGTCTTCATAAGAAAGGTATGTTTCGTAAACCTGAATCTAGCCTTACTTTAATTAAGGGCGATTTTTTATGTTTGTAAATTCCTGGCCATACAGCAGTAAATTGTAGACAACGTAAAAACCTTAATAAGTAGAAGTCAATACTAATTTAGTTGAAACAAAATAGAACGAGTTCAGTGGCCTGATGTCGGAAGTTATTTTAATAACCAATGTGAGAGACGGGTGGGTGGGCTCCACTAAGTATGTTTGTTGAAACAAAGACCTGTTCACCTCTTATCAGAGGATAAGGGGTGTCGAGAAGCTCTATATGAGTAACTCATCTGCGAAAGAGGTTGCATAAAAGGGAAAGGTCAAGCAGATGCTCATATCTGTAATGTTCTCACATTGAATGAAGTTTTCATGTTCCAGGCATATGCAAGAATCTTGTATCTTGTTCTGTTGTAGATGGTAAAATAATTAAGATATTAATTGAATCTGGAAAACTTGTCGTAACTAAGAGCAGTGATTTTTTAAGCAACGGTTATAAGACTTAGGGTCTATATAAGCTTAAAGGAAAATCTTTTAAAGTGAACATAGTTGATTCTTGTGCTTTCTTTTGTGTGTCTTTGAATGTTTTGCATAGTAGACTTGGAACCGTAAACTAATAAGTCAATGCATAAACTGGCTAGCATAGGCTACGTACCCAAATTTAGTTTGGATTTTGAACACAAAAGTTAAATCTTCGTAGAATCAAAATTTGTTATAAAACCTTTTAGCAAAATAGTTCATAGTAATTCTAAGCCCTTAGAATTAATTCAGTTAGACCTAGTTATGGTGGTAAAAGGTGGTTTATAACTTTCATAAATAGATGATTGTACGAGGTACTATGTTGTATACTTACTTGGGTAAGGATGATGCCTTACAAGCCTTAAAGAGTATAAACTTGAAATTGAAAGCAAAGTATAAATTACCACTAAAAAGGTTAGGTTTAAACGTGATGGCAAGTATGAAATTCATATAGGAGAACTTTACTTATTAAATGGAATTATTGATGAGATCGCACCTCCTTATTCACCATAGTCTAATGGTATAGTTGAACGTAAAAACAAAACCATTAAGGAGATGATTTATGCCATGTTGATTAAAGGATTAACCGCCAACTTGTGGGGGGAGGTGGTCCTATAATTTTTTTATATCCTGAATAGAGTAACCTTTAAAGGATTAGATAAAACTCCATATGTTTATGGAAAGATAGACAACCTTCTTATGCATACGTCAAAGTGTGGGGGTGTTTAACTAAGATTTTCATTCCTCTTCCTAAAAGAACTAGATAGAAACCAAAAATGTTGATTGTGTCTTCATATAGGGTATGCTGAGTATACTTCTACATATAGATTTTTGGTTATGTGTTCTGATTTCTTCTGACTTTGGTGTGAATATTATTACGGAATCTAGGGATGTTGAGTTCTTTGAACATGTTTATTCTTAATCATGTACCTCATTAGAGATGTGATGTTGATCCCCTAGATTTATTTTTCAAATAGTTAGAACTTATCCTAAAGGAAGATGAAGCTGAGGTTGAGCCTAAGAGAAGTAAAACAATTAGACTTGAGACTGTTTATGAAGCCGACTTCATAACATACCTAGCTTAGTCTGAGCCAAGACTTGTAAAGAATCCTTGACATCTACTGAAACTCCATTCTGGTAAGAAGCTTCATTTAGTGAAATGGACTCAGTCCGTCGGAACCAGACTTGACCATAGGATGTAAATGGGTTTTTAAGAGGAAACGTTAGGTAGATGGAATTGTGGAAAAATATTAGGCTAAGTTGGTAACTAAATGCTATAAACTAAAAGAAGGTGTAGATTTCCTTGATTCTTATTCACTTGTGACGAGAATTACTTCTGTTGAGATGCTAATTGATATTGCTGCCATAAACAACTTGGAGATACATCAGATGGATGTTAAGACAACTTTTCTAAAACCGTGAATTAGATAAAGAAATTTACATAGACCAACCTGAGGACTTTGTAGTGAAAGGTTATGAAGAAAAAGTCTGTAAATTAAACAAATCTTTGTATGGTTTTCAAATAATCACGTAAACAGTGACATGGAAAATTTGATCATGTGTAGTGGATTTAAGTTAATGAATCTGACAAGTATATTTACAAGTAACTTGTTAAGGATGCCTGTGTGATTGTATGCTTGTATGTTGATGATATGCTTATAATTGATACAAACATAGATGTGATTAATTCCACTAAAAACATGCACTGAATGAGAACGTTGAATTGAAAGACGTAGGCCCTTTCGATGTAATCTTAGGGAGTCTTAATCATTCTCATTATGTTGAGTTTGTGCTTAAGAGATACAATCAGTCTGATTGTAAGTCTACGTGTACTCCATTCGATTCTTCTTGTAGACTCGAGAAAAATAAGGGTAATGGAGTATCTTAACTTGAATACTCAAGAGTTATAGGATGTCTGATGAATTTAATGAACTGTAAGAGTCCAGACATTGCCTATATTGTGAGTAAGTTAAGTAGATATACTTGTAGTCCAGAGCAAGAGCATTTGAATGCACTTAGTAGAGTATTATGGTACCTAAAATACTATATTACCTTTTGTTTGATTTATGAAAGGTATCTTATTGTCCTTGAGGGACTTTGTGATGCAAACTGGATAGTTGACTCAGAGGAGTCTAAGTCTACGAGTGGATATGTTTTCACTCTAGCAAGAGGGTTCATTTTTGGAAGATTTCCAAACATACTTATATTGCTCAATTCATTATGGAATCTGAGAGTATTACGTTAGATAAAGCACGAGAGGGGGCCGAGTTCCTAAGATGCTTTTTAGAAGACATTTCTCTATGGCATAGGCCTGTGCCAGCTATATCTATACATTGTGTTATCCAAGCTATAATAGCTAAAGCTAAAAATAACTAATCTCAATTGGCGTTATTTCCTTTGATTGGATAAAGTCCAAGGAGAATATCGCACAACCTTTGACGAAAGGTTTGTACAAAGAGATAGTTAAAAATGCATCGAGGGGGATGGGGCTTAAGCTCATTAATTAAACTTGCCATGAAGGATACTCAGCCTTGCTGACTGGAGATCCCAAGATAAAGGTTTCGAATGAGACAACTAATTTGTGGTGGGTAAAGGTAAACACTACCAGAGAATTTCATTAGACGTGATAGTGTGACTGCATGTGAAGGATGACTTTTAAGAAGTCTTAATGAGTTCTATAGTTTCAATTTAAGATTGAAGTGGGGTGTAGTAGTAACACTCTTTATGGAAACTTACCTATCTGAATGAGGAAGTGGGGCCGCTTCCTATGAGAATATGAGCTTTGATTCTCTATAGCATTCTGAGAAACATGATATGTCCAGGGCCAAATTAGACAAAACGACACGAGCTTGGCAGCAACCTTGGAGATATCATCCGTGGTCGTCATCGCGAATTACATCAAACGCTAGCAGTTCAAGACATAGTTCAATGTCTCTAGCAAGTAATTCCGGTAATATCCCACTAAGCAAAGGTTCAAGACCTCATGAACACCTCTGCCTAAAATGGTATTTCCTGCGCTTTTTATGTGATTTTCGTTTTGATGGTTTTGGTGTTACCGGAACTTAGGACCTAAGGGTCACTAAGGGTTCATTAGTTCATGCTTTTTCACTTTGGTGAAAGGAACCTTTAGTCTCACTTGTGAGGAACTAAAGATGAAAGCTTTCTATACTATATGATTTTTGCAATCCATATTCCATAGTATGACCCTGGGGTCAACACACTGTTGTGTGAGGGAGATGATGTTGGAATGACTAGTATGACTTCAACATGCACGATCTGTCTGTTTGTTCAGTCAGTTCGAGTCGTGAGATTGGGTTGTTGATTTATCAAGATCTATCTGTGTTTTCGTGTTTTATTGATTTTTCATTCATGTGGGGGATTGTTGGAAAACGATTAATAAAATATGATTTTTAAAGTTTTAATAAAAATTATAATTTATTATTTTCTTTTGTGAATGAAAAACTTATTAGTCCCACACCGTGGAGTTTCCACTTTTAGTTGTTTTAAGAGACTATATAAGCTTTTTAGTCCCACATCGGGGAGTTCATCTTTTTAAGTTGTATTATGCCATTATATAACGAAATTCACTACTTTTGTAAAATTAATGGGAAAGGGGATTCTCTATTTTTTAGAGAGACCCCCAAGGGAAAATATTTTATAGGGATTTCTTTAACGTTCGCGATTTTCCTTAAGGTTTTTTCTTTTCAGAGTTTCCAAGCTCAAATTGAGCATCTACTACATATGCTAGTAGTAGGTGTAGTAGGGTGTTTTATCCCGAGAGTTTCCAAGCTCAAATTGAGCATCTACTACGTATGCTATTAGTAGGTGTAGTAGGATGTTTTATCCCGGAGTTTTGATTATTACACCCAACAAAAACAAGAGAACAAGCACTTGATCATTAAGTGTCAAGGTTACAAGGTTAGGATTATGCAAGTCTTATCAATTGCAGCATAGACTTTCTGTATTATGTGAAACTATTCTCAAGATGTTTTTTCTCTAAAATAAAAGAAATCCTAATTAATTAAGGAACCAAAAGTATCACAATAAATTATTCTGTGTTTAAAATATCCATTGGACTGAATGATCTATTAGTTCCATTTGCAATTATCAAGGCAGGCCTCCTTGAATATCCAACATAAATCGACGGGATCGGTCTGACAACACCAACAATCCCCAGCCTGGATAACTTTTTTGACCCAACGACACTTTATGCATGGACTAATCTTTATCTTTCGGTCTCCAAGAATCGCGCTTGCACCCTCTGGAGCTGAGGATTCTGGCATGACAATGTTTCCCAGATGAAGAGAAAACATAGTAGTGAAAATGAGTAAGAGAAGAACCAATCTTGTGGTGCTAGAAGCTACCATGACTTTCTACTACCGCTTACTTCTTATAAAGACGAAGGAAAGTAACAAAAGCTGCTGATTCGTACGTCCATCCACATTTTGCACTGTACTTAAATAGTATGCTCAAGAAGTACTGATCTGAACGCAATCTAGTTCAGGTATCTGCTCACACAAATATTGCTCCATGATCTCAAACTAACAAGGAAGACCTGCCCTATAAGGCATGCATGCTAAAAATCCCACACGATATACGTGTATGACGAGTTGAAGATGGAAGACGTGAAAGGCAGCCAAATGTACCAAAGGAGGTTTGAAAATTTGTTGATAATCACTCGGGTGATCATGAAACGCTTATTTGGATGCTATTCGATATATTCATGAACTGGGTCATGAAGTACCCTTGCACGCCTACAAGGTGGGTCTCGCCAATCGATATATTCTGCTGTCTGTGAAAGAGCTGTCTGTAAATCATTTTCGAATCATTTATGAAACAGTAAGAATCATACACATGGTATGATGATTTGTGATCAAGAATTATAGAGGTCCCAACAAGGCCTAGTAGAAAGAGATTGATAATGCCAGCAGCATAGATAGTGGTGGGGCTAGAAGCAAATTCAGGTGGTGCCCAAATACAGGCCGCTAATCCTAGACTACCTGTTGTTGCCATTGATTGCACGTCACAACAACAAAATCAGTCACTATTAATTTTACGGCTGGTTAAGGTTTGCTTCGAGTTTGTTTCGCGCCCGGCGCCTGTATGAACTTTATAAAAGCAAAACGCTTTACGGTAAAAAAAAAAAAAAAAAAAATACGGGAAAAAAGAAATTTGGGATTAGAGAAAACAATCAGAATACACTTGAAGAACGAGAATAACCGGGATATAGAAGCTTAGAGTCTCTCCAATGGAATGTGTGAAGGAAAACGTTCTAATCCACGTAGGATTCACAACAATATTTATGAAAAATCATTTCCAACCCATTGATGTGAAGATGATGTGGCAAAAAAATTTAGACATCATCTAGGTGAACCTCTAGTTTTAGACATTCACTTAGAGGATGTCTTCCCATCCTAGTCACAGTTTTACTAACAAAAGTCATTGAAAAATAAAAATGGAAAAGATTTTAACCAATTATATGTCTACAAATAAGTAAACAAATAACAGAAAACTTTATAGGTTGGAGATAAAACTTTATTTTTCCTAATATTTAGGATTTTATGCTCAAAGGATGTCTTAGAAGTGATGCCACGCATGAAATATTCACATTCACCATTGGAAAAGCCCTTAGAGTTTCTCCAATGGAATGTATGTGAAAATAAATGTCTAAGTCCACATTGGATAGATATTCATTTTCCCTAAAAATTTTCTCCAACCCAACTTTTTAAATCAATGTGAAGATGACATGGCTTAATTTTTGTTAGACATTGTCAAGGTGAATGTCAAGTTTTAGACATTCACCTTGACAATGTCAAGCTATCCTAGTAAGCTTTTGCTTCCTAAAATTAATTTGAATATATTAAATAGCCCTCTTTAGGTGTAATAAAATCTAAAATTTACTAAAAATAAAAAATGCATTTAATTCATCAAATATCACCAACAACACCATTGGAGATGAGATGTTTTTTCCGCCTAAATTTAAGGAAAAATTGGAATGAGGATGTCTTGTTTGGGTTGCCACCTAGGAAACACACACAACCACCATTGGAGAAGCTCTTAACATTAAAAAATGAGAAATCTAAAGACTTACAGGTGTATAGATACTCAAGTAACTTATCAATTTCTAAAAATAGAAAAGCTAAAGATAATGTCCCAAATTTGAAATAAAATCTGAAAACGGCCAAAAAGAACAAGTTAATTTGTTGTGAAATATTATTTTTTATACTTTTGACTTCTGTAATTGATTTTTACTCTAGAAAAAGTAAAATACTTCTGCTCTTAGCATCTGAGTATCTCGACTAAACACACTATTCTAAAATTTGTATTGATATTTAGGATGCCACTTCCAAGTTACACCTAGTACTCTTGTTTCTCAAATACATCGAATTCTGAAGCCCACTTGGTCTTAACCTTGATTGCTGCCAAAAGGCTCGAGGGTGTACCATTTCAAAACTATAAGATATTTTGTCATATATGGAATTAGGTATACCCCATGTAAATCGGTACCCGTTTTAGGAATCTTGTCAACCTTCATTCTCACCTGAGACTCGCTCAACTCTACATAATAAGTTACTAATAAGTAGATGTGTGATGGAGCGGAAAATTTCGCCAGGGCGCGCAGGCCATATCTTCCCCGATGCACCATGATGATGCTACTTATAACCAGGCCATATCAATAGGAAAATGCACGTTCATTTTCCCTTGCAAGCATGCTCGTGGAGTATGATGCGACCAACTTAGATCCCATACCGTTCCAACTTACTCTTGTTTTGCGAAGGGTTTAAAGCCTCGAGGCTACGGCCGATGCACCTATACATGCATTAAAGGCTTCCGAGTCTTGTCCAGGGCATAAGGCATGCCTTGGACTCACGCATAGGCCATTTCGGCCTATTTCCAACTCTTTACTTAGCTTAGGCATTGCTTATTGCATGCGCTTGTCTTGCTCGTGCCAAGGGTGTATCAATCAGGATCATGTCGTACCTTCCTTAGGCTTATGCAAGCTCTGCTAACTTGCATATTGTTGTATGTAGATTACTTTTCAGGCCATGCCCAATGCGCCATTGATACATGCCTAAGTTGAACGCCTTGATAGGAAGTATGAGCATCCAAGGAATGAAATGCAACTTGCCTCATCAAGTTTGGCCACAATCATCTCTTGCGTCGATCTACCGAGCCAGATGATATGAGAGGCCTGTATGCCGCAATCATCTCGCAATTGGACGATATGAGCGACAAAGTCTTTGGACCAACAATGTCTGTAACCTTCCCTACTCGAAAGGGATCAAGTACTGACCGTAGTTCATCCTTGAAGGTACAAAAGCTTAAGCCAACTCGTTTGCAAGGCCGTTGCCAAACAATAATGGTAATGGCCCTAGTCCGTGTAGGCCGTTCCATCAAAATACATCCAAGTGATGCATATTTAGTCCGATGACATGGCATAGTGATGCTTAGGCATCACTATAACCCATTGGCAAGGCTACACAACTATAAATGAGGCATACGCATCATTTATACTCGTTTGGCTAAGCTACGAAGCTTACTTGGTGCATGGTCCGCAAATCCACCTTCAACCAACTACCTCTCCCTATAAATGTTTTAAATACATTTTTACAACTTAAATTAGGGGAGCAAAAACCATTCATCAAGTCTCAAGGCCATGATGGCTGCACATTACTACCCAGGCCGACAACAATGTACGGTCGTGATGGTTGTATATTCAAATCTGGCTCACAAGCCAGATCTAATGTCTGGCCATGATGACTGAACATTTCCTGAGCCAGTTTCAGTGAAGGGCCGTGATGGTTGTATTTGTCTGGCCATAATGGTTGTACATTACTAAGGTCACTGCTCGCTCTGCCTGTTGCGATATTAGCCATAGGCCAATGACTTGCATACTGCGCCATAGTGGCGCTACTTTGTTCTAGGCCATCCACCCAATTGGCCTGAAACACCTTTGATGCTAGATTGGATCTTTGCCAATACAACTTACAACTTGTACCCTCTCGCCATTCCCCGTATAAAGGCGCAGTTTTAAATTTTTGTAGTTTCATTAAATAGACAAAATTCCGATTACAAGATGGTTGTTTCAATATATATCCTTATTTCTTATAATATTTTTTTTTAGCTAAGTCATAATAATATATTGATAGCTAAAGCGAATAATACAAGAGTAAGAAATAGGGCAAAGCCCTGGTAAAAGCTAGAGAGAAATTGGGCATGCAAGCCCTAAAATAAGAACCATTTTTTGGGGACCATGGTTTTTTTGAGGGGACCATGGTCTTATTAGGCCACCTTCCCTCTAGTTATAAGGGGTGTCCTAATGCGTTGAAATTACTAACCTACCCCTAACCTAATTTAATTTAAAACCAACCTAATAACCACCTCTCTCTCACTCTATATATAACCACCACCGCCCATCACCGCCGATTACTACCACCACCACCTCCGACCATCACCACCGCCCACCGCCGCCGATTACCACCACCACCTCCTCCCACCACCACCGCTGATTACCACCACCACCACCTCTGATTATCACCACCACCAACCACCGATTACCACCACCAACAACAACCACCACCACCTCTATATATATAATGAAAAAATGATGCAATAATGAAGAAACTCGAGCTATTGTCTTTTGTCTTTTATCTTACGTGCAATATTGTCTTTTCGTTTGTTTTTGGTTGAAAAAATGAGAATTAATCATCAAAATGAGTTGAAAATGGAAGTTGTGGAGACGTTTAATGGAGGTTACAAGTGTTGAGTTCGGTTACTTGTTCATCTCACAAGGCAACCGAACTACACATTCGAATGAGTTCGGTTACTTGTTCATCCTCACAAAGCAACCGAACTACACCTTCGAATGAGTTCGGTTCTATATGCTTTATAACTATGTTACCCAACCGACGAGTTCGGTTGTTTCGCATAAATGTATAAAACTCGCCATGTAACCGAACTCTAGGGTTAAAAACATAAGAAAAAAAGTTGCCATGTAACCGAACCTTATTGTTTTTCCCATTATTTTTATTTCTCTTATAACCGAACTCTATCAACTTTGTTCGGTTATTTCGCAAAAATCTTAAAACTGCCATGTAACCGAACTCTACGGTTAAAAACATAAGAAATTTTTGTTTGTTAAGTTCGGTTGGTTGTGCAATTGATCTCAAGTTTGCGAAACAACCGAACTTATTAAACTTAGTTCGGTTGGATCACAAAAAAAGCATGCGGTTGCGAACCAACCGAACCTTATACACTTTGTTAAAATTTATTTGTACGTAAAGTTCGGTTAGTTGCGAACCAACCGAACATAACGCTGCATGTCAGAGCTTCCATTAATATGGAGTTCGGTAACCTGCGTGTTTGGATCAAGCAACCGAACTACACCTTCAAACTAGTTCGGTTACTTGTTTATCTCCCAAGGAAACCGAACTACACATTCAGATGAGTTCGGTTACTTGTTCATCCTCACAAAGCAACCGAACTACACCTTCAGATGAGTTCGGTTACTTGTTCTTCATATAAAATAACCGAACTGTTCAAAATTTTACATTTTTGGGGAAGTTTTTACCAATTCAACATACATTATCTAAGTTTGGAGCATACTTGTTCACCCAAATACTCTTCCTCCGGTTGTGGTTGATAAAATCCATCATTTGAATACTCAAAGGGGGTGAATTGGAAAAAAAATAAAAATTCATGTTTTTCTCCTTCATCTTCTCTAACTCTACTCTCACAATAATTCTACTCAACTAATAATAAACCCATCTTTTAATTTAATCTCACTAATTGTTTTTAACTAAATCATTTCACTAATCATAACCTAAAATTAATTAAGAGGGTAGATTAGGTATTAAATAAATAACTAGATATGGGGTGACCTAGAATTACTTCTAATGTCTTTACCCAAAATAAAACCATGGTCCCTCCAAAAAAAGGCTGGTCCCCAAAAAAACCGTTCTAAAATAAAATTATTTGAATCTGAAATAGGTAATGCCCCCACTCTCAATCTTGGTTAAGAGTGTTGGCCTTCCTTGGAACGTTTCCACCGTATCTTCTTATACATGAATAAAATATAACATATATTTGGGATTCCAAGATAATTTCTTATTTGAAGAGATTTTCCGAGCTCCGCCTTTATATAAGTGACAAGAGGCAGTAAACTTTAATAAACTTGGCTCTTCTAGTCATAGTTTGCGTTAAATGATCTATTAATTCCATTTGCATTCATCAAGGCAGTCCGACTTGAATGTCCAACATCCATCATCGGAGGGTTTAGTCTGACAACACCAACAATCCCTAGCCAGATTAGAATGATCGCTCCAACACTTTATGCATGGACCAATCTTTATCTTTCGATCTCCAAGAATCGCACTTGCAGCCTCTGAAGCTGAGGATTCTGGCATGAGGCTACTTCCTAGATAAAAGGAAAACATAGTAGTGAAAATGAGTAAGAGAAGGGCCAATCTTGTGGTGTTAGAAGCTGCCATGACTTTCTACTACGGCTATATGATTTTCTACTACCTCTATTACTTGTTAGCTATATATAGGTGTTTCAATTACAAATAAAAAGAAGAAGAAAAATAACAAAAGCTGCTGATTCGTACGTCCGTCCACATTTCGCACTGTACTTATAAGTAGTATGCACATTGCGGGGATGCAAATGAAGTCCTGAACCTGAACGCAATCTAGTTCAGGTATCTGCTCACACAAATATTGCTTCATGATCTCAAACTAACAAGGAAGACCTGCCCTATACGGCATGCATGCTAAAATCCCACACGGTATACGTGTATGACGAGTTCCAGATGGAAGACGTGAAAGGCAGCCATATATATACCAAAGGAGGTTTGAAAATTTGTTGATCATCACTCGGGTGATGGAAGAAAAGTTCACACTTATTCCTACCTTCGATAAACAAAACAAAAAAAAAAGGTTAGTGCTAAACAACATCATTCTCTTCATCTCTTGAATAATATTATATACAACAGACTTCTTTACATCACTTTAGTTCCTACTAAGGAGCTAATAGCCGCTAATATATATATATGTAGGGTTTGAAGTAGTGGCATAGACTCGACCAAAAAGAAAAATGAAAAGAAAAAGAAAAAGTACCGGCTAGGCATTAGCTATGGCTGCATTTTATATATGCACGCAAGTGTACTTTCACGAAAGGCTTTGAATGAGCAAAATGTAGCATGTTGACGACAATTATTTTTTTTTAATTGGTTTTGCGCACATTTTTAGTTTTTTAATATTTTGGCAAAGAGTTTTATTTTACCAGGCCAGTTTGCGGCATATAAAATCCATTTAGAACCTATCACTATGTGATAAAATAAGACATTCTGAAGTAAAATGAAAATTTTCTTAGCCAACTATTTTTCTTAGTGGTTAATTTATCCCTGATTCATTAGTATTAATTTGGGTGATCAATAAATGTTAATTAAGTTGACCCTGAAATCAACTAATGTTAAATCATCATCAAAACTTGAATTTTTTTTTGGATGTTTTTGACAAAAATTAACCCAAAATCAGTAGATGTTCATGCACTCGTAAACCGATTCTAGATTGATGTTTTAATTCACTAAGAACACCATGAATAGTGCATATTACTTACTAAATAGCCCGATTGTAGGAATCGGTAAGCACGATACTCGCACATAGGCCGATTCCAAAAATTGCACAAAAAGAATCGGTTTATATATATAAGTGCTCATGTAATCCAAGTCTAGGTAAAAAAGTATACGGCATTTTTTCTACTAAGAATTGGTTTATGTAGATATTTACATGAACTGATTCTAGCAAAATAAAAAACTAAAAATTAGAGGTATAAAACACAATTTAAATCCATGCTGAGATAAGGAATGAGTATGAATCATGCTCTATTTGAGAATGAATCGATATGAAGTCATACTCATTTTCAGTTTGATTATAAATCTTACTCATTTTCAATTTGGGTATAAAATTTTCATTCTTATTCAATCATACTCCACTGAGTGTAGCTTCAAATTAACAAAAAAAAAAAAAAAAAAATGGGTATTCTCTATTCCTAGATAACCAGAATCGGTCTATATGGGAAAGAATATCGACCGGTTCTGGTTAAAATTTGTATACGTTATAACGCATACATAAATCGATTATGGTTGATTTTCTGAAAAATTTGATGAGGAAATTTCAGAGATTTATAGTTCTACTACATTAGTTGAACAGGTTGTCGTTCTAGCCTACTAGCGAGCCTTATGCGGAACTAGCCAAGGGAGTCGAAGCGGAGAGGGGGTGGGGGGCTAGCTAACTCTACCTTCCATATCAAATTTTGCAGTATTGCGCCATCGGGGCATGAAATCGTTGAGGAACGAGAATGACCAGCTGAGCTAGCTACCCGTTTTTCAAGTTCACTTATTGATGAATCTTTCTTAAAAGGAACGAGTTCAAGGGATTTGACTCAATATCTCGAATTGTGTGTCGCCGAACATATTTTTTGAAAAACCTTAAAATATATTTTTTAAAATTGTTATCTTTTTATTATTATTATTTTTTATTTATTTATTATTGTTACTTGGGGTTAGGTTTTAGTTTTTAATTTTAATGGACAATGATTTTTTTTTTCCTTGTGAAGGATTAGTAGAAATGATTTTGAATTTGTGTTTGTTTTGGATAACTAGAATTATTAAGGTTAGTATATTCAAACACTTTAGACACCCCTAGCATCCTTTTACTTAGGAGTAAAATTTTGATAGGCCCAAGTAGATTCTATAGGCTCCAAACCGGCCAGGTAAAAGTTATTTAAGAACAACATCAAGTATTTTTATTGATTAAATCCATACTCCCCTGTCCCTGTTTAGACAAAGGTTCAAGTGTTTTCATGTAGATTAAAAAAACGCATAACATAAAATAAAATTATCGCTTTGTTTTCCAACCAAACAATGATCCTATAGTCAAAGATCTCAAAGGAATTTAATAGAAAATTAACGTCATTAAAGTAGGAAGTACCAAATAGGTCCTAGAAATAATATAATAGGATGAGTTTGGTTCAGTTGACTCAGTCAACTATCTGTTTGGTCCTTTTTGAAAATATAATTTATAGTTTGGTCCTAGAAATAATGGTTTGGTCCTAGAGTGACGTCATGAATGATGTAAATGTCATCATGTAGTGGCAGAAATACCCTTTTGGGACCATTACATCATCCATGACGTCACCCTAGGCATATATACTCAATTATCAAGAGAGATGAAATCATTTTCAGATTCATTCTCTCTCATCTTTCTTTTCTTTCCCAGATCTACTTTTCTCTCTCTCTCTTTTTTTTTTCTTTTCTGCTGCATAGAAAAGATTAAGATTTTCTAGGGTTTTAATTTGCAGAGATGAAACAAGAAACGATGTAAACCAGTTTTTCTTGAAGATTTCTAGGTTTTTAATCTGCTGGTGCTATTGAAGTTCATCTTCGTCGCTGTTGTTGCTGCTGAAGATTTAAACGAGTTTTCTTGAAGATTTTTGATCTGCTGCATCTATTTAAGATGTTGAAGACGACGATGAACCCGATCTGTTTGATGAAGACGACAACGAACTGTTTGATGAAGACGACGACGACAACGAAGATGAACCTGATATGTTTGATGAAGACGATGGAAGATGATGTTGTTGCTGGTGTTTTTGAAGACGACGATGTTGCTGCTGCTGTTAAAGACGTCGAAGAAGATGAGGATGATGATGTTGTTCATTTTTCTTTTATTTTAGGTTTTTATCAGGAGTTCATTTCTGGAACGAACTCTGTTTTTTAGGTTTTTATCAGGAGTTCATTTATGGAATGAACTCTGTTTTTTTTAGGTTTTTATCAAAAGTTCATTTCTGGAATGAAATCTGATTTTTTAGGTTTTTATCAGGAGTTCATTTCTAGAATGAACTCTGTTTTTTTAGGTTTTTATCAGGAGTTCATTTTCTGGAATGAACTCTGGTTTATATAGGTTTTTATGAGGAGTTCATTTCTGGAATGAACTCTGGTTTATATAGGTTTTTACGAGGAGTTCATTTCTGGAATGAACTCTGTTTATATAGGTTTTTACGAGGAGTTCATTTCTGGAATGAACTCTGGTTTATATAGGTTTATGAGGAGTTCATTTCTGGAATGAACTCCGGCTTCATATAGGTTTTTATCAGGAGTTCATTTCTGGAATGAACTCCTGATAAAAGGTGATTTCTGAAAAATTAAGTAGAAATTAACATGAGTTCATTTTGATGAATGAATTGCTACATAAAATAAGTTGGAATTAACACGGAAGGGTACTTTGGTCCATCTAATATTTTTAAATAATTATGGACCAAAACAGTAAAGGCTTTTTCCCAAATGACTAAACTGGCATGGGCCCACCTAAAAAAGACCAAACGATATTTTTCCCGTCATTAAAATCTCTTTTCATAGAAAACATTAAACATTATTAAGACTATTAAAATAAGGGGGATTTTGTGTTTCCCCCTCAAAATAAATAGCTATTTTGCATTACCCCCTTTTAAAATTAATAATTGGTGAAACCCCCTTTCCGTCATAACTGCCTGACTACCAGTTAACTGTACACATGATGTATACGTGTGTCGAATAAACAAATAATTACTTATAAAGAGACCAAAATAAATTTTATTTTATTATAAAATAAAACCATCCACGTTATCAAAAATAGAAAGAGATCTCCATGTTCAGCACACACATTCTACCTTAGTACCTTTTTTGAGCAATAATCTCCATTTCGTATTCAGAAAGCAGTTGTTGTAAATTAAATTCAATTATTTTAGTAAATGAAAACTGTAAATTTAACTTCATTAGTCAATCCATAGGTGATGTAAATCAGATTGGAGTTCTATCGAAGCTTTTACTGGTGGCAGCGGATCTGGAATTACTCATATTGATGGGAAATTGTGAGAAGATGGGTATAGTTGCAATTTCATATATTATATACCCTAATCAATGATTTGACACATTTGGTAATTCTCAGATTGAGCTTAAATTAAACACCTAATTAATTGTTTTCATGGATTCAGGGTTATTTTGGTTTATGTGATCTTAGAAGTTCTTTTAGTGGTGGACATATGGTTCTGCTCGAGAAGGAAGGTGAGATTTGTTGAGAGAGAGACAAATTTAGGGTATTGTAATCGTTCAAAATTACATTAAACCAGAGATGATTTATGGTCGTTCGTTCATGTCCTCTCATTTGCGGTAGTAAGATTAAATCTCTTGTCTCACGACATGTGTCTAATTTTCATTTTATGCTAAAGCGTGTTTTTAGGTTTTTAGAATAATTATTTGTTTAATACACACGTGTATTGCACGTGTACAGTTCACTAATTTTTCGCAGCAGTTATGACGGAAAGAGGGATTCACCAATTATCAATTTAAAAAGGGGTAATGCAAAATAGCTACTCCCTCCGCAGTGACGGATGTGGGGGTGGCTTACCTAGGCTGCAGCACCCCCCAAAATCTGTAATAGCTCACTTTCACCTTGGTAATTTCCTGGGAAAAAAGGAAAAGCCCAGGTCTAAATTTGGATAGCCCATACAAAAGAAAATCAAACTTGACGTACGTATCTTGAAGAAAATCTAACAAACGGGAACATATATGTAGTTATATGACTAAGATCTAGTGATATGCAACGATGGTGAGGACACGTTTATATGCATGCATCCAAAGAATTAAATATCTTGCTTGTATGTGATTCAAAATCTTAAAATGTTGTGTATCCTTACGGGGACAAATATGATAAATTATAAATGTAACACTTAAAATGTTACTTACAGGGATAGACAAAAAAATGCCATATCTTATCATGATTATAAGCACAAATTTAATTTTTTTTGATTTAGTAATTATTTTGCAAACCAAAGAGAGAATATAGAAGAAGCATAAATTTAAAATATTTGACACATTGATAAGTAATATCTTATTTGTGGAAACCAAAAATAATTTACAGAACCCCAAAAAAATTGGCGGCCTACACCCGCATTATCAAATCAAAGTTGTTTGTGTATCTCATACATAGCATAACGCAATTGTAAATATACTCTATGGTAAATAAATTTGATTCAAAAAGTTTTGTGCTCTAAAAGATAACGTTGCCCAACTTATACTCTTTAGATATTTTACTGTATTTATTTTTATCGCAGTTGAAACGAATGAAAAATAGCCCACCTCAACACAAATTCCTGGATCCGTCGCTGTCCCTAATTAGATGAGCTATTTGGTTTTTAGTTTTGTCCACAAATAGATGAGCTATTTCACTAACCAATGGGATATTTTTAAAACTACCCTTTTAATTGATTATTTTTTCTATAAGAAATATGTATAATTTGATAGTCATGTTTATATTCGTTGCGTAGGTGTTTTAAAATGCTTTTCAACGGTATAATGTTTATAAAAAACCATGGTATAGTTTAAGAGATAAATCGTTTCTAAATTTTACTAATTATTGTCCATAAGGGTATAATTGTAAAAAATACTTAAATATACTCCACTTTCCTCATTGCCTTAAAATTTGTGCAAACTACAAGTAGCTCATCTAATTAGAGACGGAGGGAGTATTATTTTGAGGGGGAACACAAAATCCCCCTAAAAATAATTTTTAAGAGAACAGTAAATGGAAATTAATTTATTTAAAACGTATATTTTCAATATTAATTTTCTATTGAATTACTAGATCGTATCGATTAAGTGTTTGATAAACTTGTTCGACATCCATCGCTTTACGATCTTTCTCAACTAAAGATCAATGGGGTTATAACAAGAGATACACCTTTTATCAAGAAGGAGTCAGTAGGATCTAGCTATTATCAATGTTTCTTAATTCGATAATAGACCTAGCTGTATGGGATTCCTTTCCCAACAATCTCTAACAATGATGACGCCATCAAAATTAGGTCAGGTAAAACTTTGGGTCCTCAAGGTATGCTTATCATTTGGTATACAGTATGTAGGGGTTTAATTAAAACTGACATCACGAAGGTCATGGATGTGTCATGGACTAGAGGCTTGAATCTACTTTCCTTGTGCTAATTCCGAAGGTTTAAGACCTTGAGCAGCTCTTAGATTTTAGACCTATAAGCATCAAGATTTATTATTTTTACCATGTTCGTCTTAAGTCACTAACTGCCCTTTATGATCCAGTGTTTTGCTGCTTTCGGGTGCCTATTTACTTTCCTTGTTTTGCTGCTTTCGGCTGCACTAAAACATTTGTGCACTACAACATCCTAATTTTTTTTCAATATAATGTCTAGGATAAGGTATAGACATCAATAATGTTTTTGTTTGATTGTTGATGGTTTCAGGGTTTTGTAATTCGATTCTGATCTACAAGTTTCGTGTTATACACGAACTCAAAATATCTACCTAAAAGTTTAAAAAAAATAAATTTCAGACAAAACTAATTTTCTGCTCACAAAATTGGTTAAAAATATCAAAATTAAAATTTCCTGGGTGAAAAGGACAGTTAGATTTTGATACTGTTTAAATGGACAAAAATTTAAAAATAGGCAGGATGTAACCAGTTTCATCCTGCCCATTTTCAAATACTTTTTCTTATTTTTAATTTACACAGGATGTATCCAGTTTCATCCTCGCTATTTTTTAAGTTTAAGCCAGGATGAATCCAGTTTCATCCTTGCTATTTTTTTGTGTCCATTTCACCCATAAAAATTTTTACTCGTCCATTTGAACCGTGTTTTAAATTTTTTTGGACAAATGACCCATTTTCCGTTTTGCTCCTCGAAAATTTTCAATTATGTTATACGCTTTTTATGGAGGGAGATTTATGAAAAATAAATACGTTATATTATTATGATTATTTTTATTTTTATTTTATTTACGGTATTTTTAGTAGAAAAATAATAAATTATATTATTTTTTTCCTAAATATATCCTTTAATAACAATTTTTAAATTATTTAATTTTTTTAGTTTTTTGTTCCCTATTTCTAGTGGTTGATTTCAGCGGGTACAAATCGGGAAAAAATTGATAAAAATATGAAACCCTTTATCTATTTTGGGACTAAAAAACCCCTTAGCCTTCAACTAAACAGGGATGAAGGGAGTATGATATAACCTGAAATTATCAATAAAAAAGTTTTATTCGATAAATATGAAAGCGACATGAAGTTCATCCTAACCGGTTTAATAAGTTTTTTTGTGTTTTGCCTGTATTTTCTTGAAAGATTCAAAGTCATGGTGGCGTGCTTTGATCTAGCATTTTCTTTATAAACAACAATTGTAGTAGAGATCTAGAAGAATTCTTCAAAATTGTCAAACTCATCAATTGAGTCTTCCGGTTAGTCAATTTGTACTTGAAGGTCAACAAAGCCTTTTTTCAACTTTTTAATAGAGATAAAACAAGGTGAATTTGAAAAATCTATCTAAGATATTATACTTGATTTTGTCTTGATTTTTATATAAGTATATAGTTGTTTATTTGTACATATAAATTTAATCTTCTTTTGAGTCCAACTCCCACTCACATCACCATAAAAATAAAAAGATTATTAAAAAGTAGAAGCAAACAATAAAATTTGCATGTGTATCAAAATAAAAATGCTCCAAAATTATGCACTTACATGTCTATAACTATGGCGAGTGCTAAACTTTCTAAGTAGACTTTCCGACCAGGCATTCAGTAGAGGGTCACCGAATGAACAATAATGAACCACAAAAGATAGAATTGCACAAATGATGACTCTTTAAAAAGCACCCCAAATCATAAATCGTGTGTCGTTCGTCAAAGAAATAGAATAAAAAGCTCCATTAGGATCGCATTTAATCAATCCTAAGGAAGAGGGCATTCACTTATCAACTCTGAAGGTATGATAAAATGCTTGTGAGGTTATAAAAAGGGTTTCAGTCATAGGGACAATACTTTTATTAAGACTCTGGAAAAATCTTGACCACCAAATAGAATATTATTTCTACTAGACAAGATGGACCACATGATAAAAACAAAAGACGACTATGCTCAATAATTCAAGAATGAGAGGTTGTAGTAACTTAATTTCATGCTAACATAAAGGTTTTTATCCTCAAACCAAAGATTTTGATCCCGAAATAAACGAAAAAAAGAGGATATAAAACTAAAGCGAGACATAATGGATTCATCATGAGATAAATATCCAGTGCCACGCTAGAGAAGTAATAGGCATTCGGAATTTTCCACACGAACATGAACAAATCCTAGCAGCCTTCCAAACAAATAATTGTACACGATAAAGAACTTTGATGTTCTTAATACACTTTTAAAGTTTTTTATTCAAAGATAAGTCTAGGACATTTCAAACCGAAATAGACGTAGTTTGCCATCCTTGAAGTTCTCAAGTCCTCAGATCATATTTTGTTCTCCCCTACCCAAAATCATGAAAATTTGGTATAAGAGCAACTCAAATGGCCCATATCTTATCTCGATGTTTGGCGGGCCGGTGGATGGTCAAAGTTAAATTTGTTCGAGTGGACAAGGGGATTTTCGAGACAACCAAATTCGACCATTGCAGTTTGGTCCGACTGGTGCAGAGTGACCCAAGCCTCGACTCCAACTGAACCGAGCACCAGCTCCAACTAATTAGAGAGTTGTCTCAAACTGTATCGACAACGGTAACCTTCCAACAACAACAAAAAAACGGCCACATTTTCACACCCTGTAAATTCAACTCAACCTCAATCTTCTCTACTTACAACAACTTCATTCCCATCTTCATGTTTTCAAAGAAAATTATTTTCTTCTCTACATAATTTCAGGTAAAATTTAATCTTCTCAACACAAATTCGATCTTCTCTACATATCTTAAACACAAATTCAATATCCATTCAATTACCATGCCTCCTCGATCTCACGATGCTAGTCGAAAAAAAAAATAGAAAACCACCTAAAAATAAACACCGTCAAGTTCTACTGGGGAGACGAGAAGATTCAGAGGAAGATAACAATGCCCGACTACTGTCATGTCCAGAATTGACAACTAGTGAAAGATTCCATTTCTCAAAACAACGGTATAGTTCTCTACAGAAAGCAAGAGGTGGTTGGTACAAAATTCATAAAGTTTCTGAAAAAACTTCCTCATGGTGTTAAAACTATTGTCGATCGATTTCCTTTGATTACTTTGTACCATATACAAGCGTATAAAAATTCGCCCAAACTGGTGGGTATATTGATGAAGCGTTGGTGGTATACTACAAAAGCATTTCATTTTCATGACTTCGAAATAAGTATGTCATATATTTTGATTTATATGTTTTTATGCAATCAATACGAGGATTACAAATGAAATGAACAATTTAAATTTTTTACAGGCATAATACCATTAAATTTGTGTTTCCTACTTGGGAATACCTTCTAGGGTGGGAGATGATGTTCCATTTGACCAACAAGGTTAGTTGGCAGAAGAGAGATACAAAAATACGCTTCTTTTGTATTTTGAAGTAATAACACAATCATATAGCTTAAAGAAGCGGTGGAATTCCTAATTCCGGCTTAAAGGCATTTATATTCAACCAATTGCATGGAGGTAATGATCCTGATTCGGGGGGTATGTCCCTGCTAATGATACACAAATTGCTAAGGTATTTAGTTTATGGATACTTGGTTCATGATTTTTCCCCTATTCAAACTCAAGTACTCAAGTGAGATGTCTAGAGGCATTGCAAGATATGGAAAAGGCTACCACTTATCATTGGGGGTCTGCTATATTAGCCGAATTATACATTTGTCTCGATATTGCATGCTGTGGGGCATCAAACATCAAAGGTTGTTTGGTCATCCTTGAGGTAAATAGGCCAATACATTCATTTGGCTTTAAATCAGTCTACAAATATCTAGCAAGTTTAGACTAAATATAGCTTACTTTCCTTTATATATTTTTTACTCCAAATTTCTAGTGGTGTATGCATGTTTCAACATTGGTGTACCAAGACTTTATGACTACATGAAGAAATATTGGCCAATGATAGTGATGTACGAAGGTGATAATTGGGTGCAAAAACAAAATAAGAACGAGAGAGATGACATTCATGTGTGGAGATCCCAAATGTCGATTAGGAACAAACATAATGTTATTTGGAGGTCATATGTGGATTTTGAAGAATATGACACTGATGTCATCCGAAGGATCATAGACTTTTCACTCAAGCGCATGGTGTTTTACATTCTTGTCACTGATATTGGTGTTTATTTTTTGGGGGAGAGATGTGTTAGACAATTAGTTGGTCGAGCTGAAGAGCCACATAAACCTCCATGTATAGCTTCCGTGTACGGGTTGAGATACTTGGAGCTAAAGGAAAGAGGTTGGGAAAGGTACGAGACTAAATTAACCTATTGATCGTTATTTTTCAATGATGTTGTAGTAAGAAGGGTTGTCGTTCACTCGAACTTGTTGAAATCGATTTTAGGATTTAATAAAGAAAAATAATAAAAATAGAGAATATATACAATTTATGTCACAAGATGAAGAGAGTTACTGGGACTCGGGATTCCACCAATTCTCACATTCATGCGGTTCATCTATTAATTCCGGACAATTAAAGCTCATAAAATAACAAACATCGACTCTAATTCTTTGCCAAGGTAGATTTTATAAAGAATTATATGTAATTCACAAGCATGACGCATCTAAAGTACCTAAGACTAAGCATGCGACATCTAACGAATTCACAAATAATCAATAAAAATCATAAATCAATTATAATAGTGCAAATAGTCATAAAGGAATTAAATAGAATTACCACATGGGTGCAAAACAGCTTCCTCCGTCGTCCCAATGATGGGTTCTAGCTCCGCATGGTAAAAACACACTCAAAGGATTTTTTTCATTGCTCAAAAAGGTGTGTTTACAATGGTGAAAAGGAGAAAATGATGAAAATCGGGTGTTTGCAACGATTATAATTGTTGCAAACACATCATTATAGAGAACGATACATGTAAACCGTTGTCATTGCTTTGTAGTTTTAAGATCTGTCTTCCGAATTACGACCCTCGTCCTCGTGAGTCGTATCACTTTGTAGCATCAACGATCACACCCGTGCGTTGAATGTTCTTCGTGTTCTTGGTGCAAAGCAGCAAGAGAGAATAATCTCAGAACTTTATTTTCTCGATCCGTTGACGCTCTAAACTCTCCCAAACTCTCTCCTCCCCTCTTCCGTGATCCGAGCATATTTATACTCCTAATCCTCATTTAATCATTCCATAATTCTCAATATTCTCATTGAACTCGGGCATTAAAGAAAATATTATGGGAATATTTTCTTCCCCGATTTAGCTTCTCGCGCGTTTCTACAACAAAAACCTCCTTATTTATATTTGTCAAGGTCCAAAGTGTTGCTCGAGTCATCGACATGAGCGTAACACGTTTAAATTCTCCAAATCCCGTGAATTTTCCTCTCATGCACGTGCTGCCCTGTTTTCTTCTCACGGATTTTTCATCCAAATTTGATCGACCAAAACACTTGTAATAGCTTTATATATGTCCCAGGGAACAATCCCATAAATTTTCAGCCATTTAGTCTCCCTATAACACCTCCGAATTCTTGATTGAAATTTGACAAAGTGATAAACATCATTTTGCCGCCAATTTTGAAATTTGAATTTGAGAAGAAAGTTACCCCTTATCCAAAGGGTCGCCCCTTATCCGTTCTTTGGAGTCCGAATAACATGTGTCCTCCGGGGTGTTCCGAGCAATTTTTCGAGCCGAATTTTCCAACAATCTTTATTTCCAAAAAATACCTACAAACACACAAAACACTATCATAAGGACAAAAACGAGTACTAATAATACGAAACATTGAGGACAAATTAGACACATAAATGCGTCTATCAAATACCCCCAAACTTATTATTTGCTAGTCCTCGAGCAAATTTATTCTAGAAAATAAAAATCATTTGAACCCCTAGGTGGCCCTAGTGGCGGAGTGTTGTCTCCTGAGGGTTTACTGCAGGTGTACCCACAAAACCTTTGCTCCGGACCCTAGCTATCTACGCAGTAACCTTGGAAGGCACTAAAGAATCTCCTTGGTTGGCATACTTATTGACTACGGAGGAAGTACCCCGATGCGAAATTCCAATTGTTGTACACAAGTTTGCACTCAAGCATACTAAAATTCATATAAAGTGACAGAGCTCTACTCGGATAGTTTCGGACATCATAAACCGGAGTCAACCAATCACATGGATAGATTAAGAAGATGGATGTAGAGAAAACGTAGATGATGTTGACTAAGGTGAACCTATCCTAATGGACCGAGATATTTGGTTCTGGACTAATATCAACACACTAGCATATACAAGGGAACCAAAGTGGTCGATAAACCTAACTCTAGGTCAACTCGGATGGCATATACAAGGGTACCGGTGGTCGAATTTATTGTTTTTATTCGGGTTGGTCCGTGGTATGGTCTCATTTTTTTTTTTTTTTTTTTTTTTTGGCTCAACCATTCTATTTCACCCTAGCAATGGTAAAAAGAAAAAAAGAAGTGATCAGGATTCTTTTGATGTTTCCATCACGAGGATATGGCGAAACTACCATGTTTTCTTTTCTACAACCTGAGCTCTGTGCTTTTATGAATAGACTCTTCTAGATGTTTCCATCTAATCAGATTGGTTCCTCAACTCCTACAACCAAGATGTTCCCATCCACTTAGATTAGTTAGTGCCAACCTTAATAAGCATAAATTTCTAGTCTCTCGGTGTTTATTTATTGCAACTAAAAAGTTTCTCCCATACCCCAAACTTAAATCTAACATTGTCCTCAATGTTCTAAAGATGAAATTAAAAACATGAACAAGGAGAAATCATTACCATTTGAAGCAAAAGAGATAAGAAAAGATATTACCATGTCGCATGAATATTGGGTTACCTCCCAAGAAGTGCTAAGTTTAAAGTCTTCATCCAAACATTGGAAAGGATTAGTCACCTCGAAGAATCATATAGCAACAACCTAATAATCATGGGTCATCTAGATCAAAAAGCGCTAACCACAAGAAGAGGAAACCGCAAATGACCGAAAGATATCCAACACACCCTTATCTATTTTTTGTTTAAGACAACTACATCTAGTTGTGGTTCGGGTTCGGAGCTCTATAAAAGGGTCTAGATAAAAAGTTTTCATCGGGCTGGATTTCCTCAAAGGCAAGATCCTCAAGATCGGGTTCTAGAGTCCGGAAATACTCAATTAAGAACTTAGAAGCACATAACAATAACTCCGAATAACTGGGATCCTCTAAGTCAATCAGACTTGACTCACACAGTTGACCACAGTAGTGGTCATTCATTAGCAAATATGTCGACCCTAATCTCCTAAAGTAATTAGGTTTAGCCTCAAAACTTAATAATTGACACATCTGAAACTTATACGTTCCCACAATTGGTTGAAAAATATTTGGTGGGAAAACAAAATCAATCGTGGTATCATATCCTGGGTTAACCACATCAACCAGAGGATGGGTTCTTAACAACTGAACTTCTTTATGGACACAACTAGGTTCAAGAAAAAGTGTATGGAGATAATCTTTTAAAATGGTTGAGGCACATATGTCAAGTCCCAAGTTAGGGACCTTTCTAAGAGTTAAGGCACATGGAGAATGATAATCACCCCCAAACATAGAGTTTTCAGTGTCTCTAAAAAGACTAGTCACAACTTCCCTAATTTCAAGGTCATCAGATTCCTGAAAAATGGTTAATTGATTCTTCTAAGTCAGGTTCATCCTCACTCATCTCTACGATTTCATTTTCTTTTTCTAAGTCTAATGTTTCTAAATCGCTAGACTCTAAAACAATATTCTCAGAATAAACTCGTTCCTCGAAACTATTGTCGGCTTCGTGAAAAGGAAATACTACATCGTCTAAAACGGTGGTATTTCTAATCCTTATCCTTTTGAATAGGTGAATAATTATTAAAATTATTTGGATTTAAACCAGAAATATCATTATAAAGCTCAATTGGAGTAACAAATTCCTGATCACTACGCATTCTTCATCAACACTATCATCATCATCATAGTAATACGAAGATGGTCGAACCTTATCTAAATTATTGCTTTCAATTCTAACCTCGTCATCTTGATTATGTAAATAAAAATTTTCCTCATTTTCAAGGGTGATTTTTGAAGCAATGTATTAGCAATTCAAAGTAATTCGAGCAATTCTTTCTTCCGTCTCTAACTCTAACCTACGTGTTGACTCAGTAAACTCACGTGTTGACTCTGTTAACTTACGCATTGACTCAAGTATCTTACGCGCCTTATCTAGAGAGGAGGAATTTTGCTCGTATGACCGGTATTCATGTGAATAGTAATTGGGCTCACCATGGTATGAGCCATAATCTTCAAAAGGTTGGCATTCCCAACCACTGTTCACACGCTGGTCATAAAAAGAGTGATGTCCATATTGTTCAGTTGGATATTCATATTCATTGTGATGGCTATTATAATACCAGTTTGACATCCTAACTGCAAGGGAATTCTACACAAGCACAAACAAGGCTGACTCGACCACAACAAACCTACCGATTTCTAGCAAACAAAAAGCATGATGGCTCCACTTAGATTGTTTCTAGACCACCGCTAATCCTTCGAAAGGGAATTCGTTATAATTTAAGCAAACCCTCCGGAATCAATCCGAGTTTAAGTAAGTTGAATAGAGGCGAGGGAAGCTGCGTGGAGCTTTGATACCCAAGGCCTCACCGCATTACAAGGCGGCGCAGTCACACATTCAACTCACAGAAACCATTATAAACTTCGAAGTATGCTTAAAAGAGTAACCAATATTTTTCGAATGACTTTCCTATTAAGCTCGTTACCCTATCGGTCTCGTTCTAGTCAGTATTTTTAAGCTTAGGTTCGCGTTTGGTATCGTTTTCCTAAGGCGGGCAAGAAGAGAACGGTGATGAAATCCGAACCCTTATCTTGTATGGCCAGTCCTTGCCATTTACTAGGAAAATAAAGCAGCCGTATTCAAGACCTCAACATATATGCATACAAAATCATCTAGTAAACCCGCTGACAGGGGATTCGCGGGTGTTTAGAAATCTTACCTCCCGTTCTAGACGGGGGATGAACCGTTGAAGTCGACTCGGGCCATTGACTCCTATGTCAGTGTACGAACCCGAGAGGCTGAGACAGTATCGTAACTGTCGTCCTTCCCTGTGCAGTTTATATTTAAATTAACCCTTCCTTAGGGTTTAAAATTAATAATGTCCAATGTTCAATGTCCAAAAATAAAAGATTACAAAAATAATTATCTAATTACAGTTTCTAAAAAAAAAAAAAAAAATTAATAATAACACTATATACAAAATTTTCTTCTTCACTCCGTTCGGATCTCTCTTTTCTTTCCTATTTTGGCTTTGCTTTTCTTTTCAACACTTTTTCTTTTTCTTTCGCTCCACTCCAAATCTGAAAGCAAACAGAAATACCAAAATGCGTAAAAAAGAATAAAAATAAAAATAATAATAAAAAAAACCTAAAAACAAATCTATACACAAGTCCGCGTCGGCGGCGCCAAAAATTGATCGTTATTTTTCAATGATGTTGTAGTAAGAAGGGTTGTCGTTCACTCGAACTCGTTGAAATCGATTTTAGGATTTAATAAAGAAAAATAATAAAAGTAGAGAATATATACAATTTATGTCACAAGATGAAGAGAGTTACTGGGACTCGGGATTCCACCAATTCTCACATTCATGTGGTTCATCTAGACAATTAAAGCTCATAAAATAACAAACATCGACTCTAATTCTTTGCCAAGGTAGATTTTATAAAGAATTATATGTAATTCACAAGCATGACGCATCTAAAGTACCTAAGACTAAGCATGCGACATCTAACGAATTCACAAATAATCAATCAAAATCATAAATCAATTATAATAGTGCAAATAGTCATAAAGGAATTAAATAGAATTACCACATGGGTGCAAAACAGCTTCCTCCGTCGTCCCAATGATGGGTTCTAGCTCCGCATGGTAAAAACACACTCAAAGGATTTTTTCATTGCTAAAAAAGGTGTGTTTACAATGGTGAAAAGGAGAAAATGATGAAAATCGGATGTTTGCAACGATTATAATTGTTGCAAACACTGTTACAGAGAATGATACATGTAAATTATTCTTGTCATTCTTTGTAGTTTTAAGATCTGTCTTCCGAATTACGACCCTCGTCTGTGAGTCGTATCACCGTAGCATCAACGATCACACCGTGCGTTGAATGTTCTTCGTGTTCTTGGTGCAAGAAGAAGCAGAGAATAATCCTCAGAACTTGATTTTCTCGATCTGTTGACGCTCTAAACTCTCCCAAACTCTCTCCTCCCCTCTTCGTGATCCGAGCAACATATTTATACTCCTAATCCTCATTTAATCACGCCATAATTCTCAATATTCTTCATTGAACTCGGGCAGTAAAGAAAATATTATGGGAATATTTTCTTCCCGATTTAGCTTCTCACGCGTTTCTACAAATGAAAAACCTCCTTATTTATATTTGTCAAGGTCCAAAGTGTTGCTCGAGTCATCAGACATGAGCAGAACACGTTTAAATTCTCCAAATCCCGTGAATTTTCCTCTCATGCACGTGCTGCCCTGTTTTCTTCTCACGGATTTTTCAGCCAAATTTGATCGACCAAAACACTTGTAATAGCTTTATATATGTCCCAGAACAATCCCATAAATTTTCAGCCATTTAGTCTCCATATAACACCTCCGAATTCTTGATTGAAATTTGACAGTGATAAACATCATTTTGCCGCCAATTTTGAAATTTGAATTTGAGAAGAAAGTCACCCCTTATCCAAAGGTGGTCGCCCCTTATCCGTTCTTTGGAATCCGAATAACATGTGTCCTCCGGGGTGTTCCGAGCAATTTTTCGAGCCGAATTTTCCAACAATCTTTATTTCCAAAAATACCTACAAACACACAAAACACCATAATAAGCACAAAAACGAGTACTAACAATACGAAACATTGAGGACAAATTGGACACATAAATGCGTCTATCACTATTGTGATGAAGACCATTACGAGTGATGGTACAAGAGTGTTACAGTAACGATAATTATTAGTGAAGTTTTACACATCTTTGGGTTGGATTTTATCGCATTAGGTAGAGCATTACCAGAATTAGATGCTCCACCACATGCACCACTAGTGATTCCAACTTTCACCAGCTTTTCCTACACCAGATGCTTCAACTTCGCCGACCCCTTCAAGAAGACAAACCGGATATTCTTGAATCAAATGGTTCTCATTGATATTGAAACTAGAAGTATATACCTCCAACAGATGCGCACATTTGGGAAGACCATGAACTTCACTCCTAATTTTTCTCAAATAAGACAACAACTCCATATTCCCGAAGTAGTGCGAGAAACACAAGTACCTCTTGGGCAACAGTCTCCATATCATCTAATGCAACGTTCTCCAATTCTTCCAGTGCAAACAATCTCCGCATTGTTAGTCTAGTGAACAATTTCCCCAAGGTTATCAAGATTATAGGAGATCATTAAACTTCGATGGATCTCCAAATGATGCTACATGTCCATGGTTTGGAAATCGAGTGGAGGACATGATGTCAAGAGTCTCAAGATGCAGGATCAAATCAAGGATTTGCAAGTATGATGTATGAAGGAACGTATAAGTGGAACTGGAGTGGAGCCGAATAGTTATAATTATGCTTTATTTTAATATGCTTTATTTGTGAATTGAAGTTATAATTAGTTAATCTACTAATGTAACTGTTACATGTAATCAGTACTAATTTATCTAAAAAGTAAATTGAAACTTAATTTGAGACGTTCGACAACGATTAAAATTTAAAAAAGCTACAAAAATATCTTGCTCGAATAGTATATGTACTTTTCAATACCCAAAACGAGATATCAAAAAATCTTTTAGGATTGCGTAATGAGCTTCATAAGTAAAAATTCTTCTTTTCCATCTTCGCAATTCCTCTCGAGCTTGCAATACTACATCAGTATTAGTCTCACTCCTAAGTCGATAACGATTAACAAGCCGAACCAAAGCTATGAATTCTCCAACTTCTTTTTTATATCAACAATTTGACAAAACAACCCAGCCGTATTGCGGTTATTGGGGTTACCAGTATCATTTCAGAAGTTTTCATAGATTGTGTGGATATAACTCATACTCGTTAACCCATTCTGACGTCGTTTTGTACCCTTAACCGGATAGAGAGCTAAGTAGTTTCGACAAAGCGTCAAATTTTCATCGGTAGTAGATTCTGCTGGATTAATATACGACAGAGCCATTACTCAGAAAATTTGTTGGTGTAGAAGGAAGGTGTGAACCGTTGGATGAACTAGCCGTTATCGGCTCAGTTAAGACCGATCGGCTCAGGTTGAGACGTCCATCGTCTCAATCTGTACCGAGCCTCGATTCAATGTGAGCCGGTCGGTGCAGATGGAGCCGGTCGTCTGTATTTAATTCGATTGACTCAATCTGAGATGCGTTGAACAAAAACTTTTAATTGGAGGGTTTGTCCATCCGTTTTAATGATTACCCAGTCCGACTATAGATACAAAACTGGCAAATCTATTGGTATACAGTATACTAGTCCCATTGGACTTGTGAATGAAAAGTAAAATCAAAGTTTGACATTAGCAAGTGATCGAATTGCACAAGCAAAAGATTTCAGGCTTACGATATGGGCAACTCCTCCACCCTATTCTACATGACAAGCAACTACTACCAGCAAGTAAACAAACTAAAATCTGCCACCCCTGCTGTCACATGGTTACGAAAACACATTTGACGGTGTAAATTTGTTGTATACCAGAGCCAGTTCATAGCAAAAATATATTAAAAAATTAACAATAAAATAAAGGAAAGAAAGATTTTCATATAAATAAATAAATTAATTAAATACGATAATTATAGGATTATAAAATTATAAACAATCCATTATATGGGAGCTCCCGTTGGAGTTTGGAGGCCCTCCTCTCTCTCTGAAAAAGAAAGTAAATTTTTTTAAGAGAGAGAAAGGAAGGAAACTTCTCGTCAAAACTGAAACTTTTCTTCACAACAAGAAATTGTAAGATCCTTTCTGACAACTTTCATACATATATCCATCCATCCATTCATCCAGCTTTCGATAGTTTCAATACTTTGTCTGTTGAAAAAGGTGAGCAGAAATCAATTAAAACCCCTGTTTCCTATCGTTCCTTCCATTGAATTTTGTTCAGAAAACCTGTTAAAACCTCTCAAAGGAGGTATCTTTATGGTGTTTTTATGTTTTTCTTGTTGAATTAAATCTGGGTTTCTCTTCATTACCTCTGATTTCTCTTTAATTTCATGTTTTAGTGATTGTGTATGAGGATTGAGGGTATTTGCGACGTGGGTTTACAAAAAAAAAATTATCTTTTAGATTTCAGATTGGGTGTTTTGATGGAATGAAATCCTGTCTTACTGTTTGCTTTTAGTTTTTTTTTTTTTCTTTTCTAATTGGGAATTCAGTTTTGCTCAGAGATGGGGTTGGCATTGACCTTTGTTGACCATTTGTTGACCATGGATTTGTTTTGGTTTTTACAGGGTGAAGGAGAAAAATGGGATCCATGGAGTATGATAGTCATAATTGGATCTGGGATGGTGTATATTATTACCCACACTTTTTTGGAGGTATAATGCTTACAGCTGCTGTTCTCGGGTTGTCCACGAGTTATTTCAGCGGAATTGGTGTGCATTATTTGCCATTTTACTGGCCAGATTTGAGATTGTTTCATAAGAAGAAATATGTAAAGAAACCTGTTAGAGTATACATGGATGGATGTTTTGATCTTATGCATTATGGTCATGCAAACGCGTTGAGACAAGCTAAAGCTTTGGGTGATGTTTTGGTTGTGGGTGTTGTTAGTGACGAAGAGATTATCGCAAATAAAGGTCCTCCTGTTTTATCTATGGAAGAAAGGTATAATGTTTTTTTGGCTTCTATTTCAGTTGCTTCGATATGAATTTGCATGCTAGATGTTGAGTAATGTGATCTAATTTAAGGACTCTTTCGTAGGTTGGTTCTTGTTAAGGGCTTGAAATGGGTTGATGAAGTCATTGCCAACGCTCCGTACGAAATTACTGAGCAATTCATGAGTCGTTTATTCAATGAACATCAGATTGACTTCGTTATTCACGGCGATGATCCTTGTCTACTCCCAGATGGTACTGATGCTTATGCTCTAGCAAAGAAAGTGGGTCGTTACAAGCAGATAAAAAGAACTGAAGGTGTTTCGAGCACAGACATTGTAGGTACTATATTTCTACCTATCCGTCTAACAGTAATTATTTATAAGTTTACTATGGTGCTCAAATTTGGGGTTTTGGTGTGTTCTCCTGCATTGATCTTCTTTAGTTTTTATTGTTATGTAGGAAGGATACTTTCTTCGATGAAAGATACAGAAGTTGTCGAAAATGTTAGTAATGCAACAGTGACTGAACCCCTCCAAAGCACGAATGCCACACAGGCTAAAGAAAAAAGTGGTAGCAAAACCCAAGTATCATTTCTACCTACTTCTAGGCGGATTGTTCAGTTTTCAAATGGCAAGGTATTTCAGTTTTACTTTCTTTGATTGATCAAGTAAATTTTGCATCTGTTCTTGGAAGTGATTTCTAGGAGTAAAATTGGATCTTCCAATCTGATTATGTGACAGTGAGAAAATGAATATAATGTGAAGACGTCATAATAACATACTAATGATTTGCCAATGCATGGTCATTTTCTTTCCTTCAGGGACCTGGACCAAATGCTCGCGTGGTATATATTGATGGTGCTTTTGATCTTTTTCATGCTGGACATGTGGAGGTACTGTAACCAAAATTTGCAGAAGTATGCTCACTTTATGTCGTCATGCATGGTGCATGATTCATTGGTTTCGTTGTTGCTGAACAGCTGTCATTGGTTTGTTGGACATCTTATTTTTGATGTTTAGTTTCTCTGTCTAGTTGGTAATCTAAATTATATTGCTTCTTAGGATAGTAACTTCTTACTTAGATAAAGAACTGGGAAAGAGCCTGTAACGGAAAGCTATAAGGTCTAACGACTAACAAGGTGGATATATTTTGATATCAAATTCTGGAAGGAGTTGTTTGGCAAATACTTGAAAGCTGCTAAGCCATTTCGTCATTACCATTTGTTAAACTTACATAACTTAAACATTTGAGTTACGCATAAAATAGAAATATTGTACTTAGGGGTTCTTTCTATCTCTGCTCAGATCCTTAGGAGTGCGAGGAAGCTTGGAGATTTTCTGCTTGTGGGCATCCACACTGACCAAACTGTGAGGTATCGTTTTCTCTCTCACACTTTTTTTTTTCAACGCCCTTCATATGTAAATACTTGCTAGTATTTCATCTGAGATCACTGATCCTCACAGGGCTTGAGATATTTCTTTTACGTAAGATTAGAGTTTTTAACGTGCCTAGCTTCAATGCAGTGAGCACAGAGGAAATAACCTTCCAATTATGCATCTTCATGAGCGTAGTCTTAGTGTGTTAGCATGCCGGTATGTTGATGAGGTTATCATCGGGGCACCCTGGGAAGTAACAAAGGACATGGTACGTGAGCTTATACAGTGTGTGGTGTATTTGTCCAAGTATTTATTCTTTATAGCAATTAGTAGCTGTATAAGCTGGCGGTTTATAAACCTAGCTATATATGTTTTGCACTTCTTTTTGAAACCAAAGGTGTTAGGCCTTTAGATTCGACCTTCCTTTTGTTTGTGCTGATAAATATTCTTTGGCTTGAGCAGATAACAACTTTCAACATCTCTTTGGTTGTTCATGGAACCATCGCAGAGAACAATCCTTTACTTAAAGTAAGTTTAGTTATTGCATACATCAATGGGCATAATTGTGTAAACAGATTTTCTTTCCATCTTCTGTTCAAAGTGCATTCAAGTTGAAAGATCTAATAAGGCGATCATGAATTATGTAGGATTCACCTGATCCATATTCAGCTCCAAGGAGTATGGGGATTTTTCGCACACTTGATAGCCCTAAGAATATAACCACCACCTCAGTGGCGAAAAGGATAATTGCTAATCTTGAAGCTTACAAGGTACTATAATACTAGATCTTTTTCTTGAAAATCTTAGTTCGATTCTGTTACTACACTCTGCCAGTTACAGTAACGTGTGATGAACTTTAGCGTACACTGACTCCTTGATGTGGATAAACTTTTGCAAAAGTGATGGGAAATAAAAGTTACCTTGCTGTCGTCATATTATCTCTTTTGATAAAAATAATTCATCTCTGTTGAACAATTACCTTTACCAACTTTCAACTTCATATGCAGAAACGTAATGCAAAAAAGGAAGAAAGCGAAAAGAGATACTATGCTGGGAAGACGTTTGTTTCAGGCGACTGAAAAGGTCGAACAAACTCTTTCGCGGTGCTACGTTGAAGTGAAGAACAAACCATGTTCCAACAGTTCTTTAGACAGCTGAAAGGTCTGCAACCTCTTTTTCTACCCTGCTTCATCCCATCTCTCAGGATCCTTGGTGTTATGCTACATAGTGAAGGTCTATCATAATCACGCCTATTCTTGTATTTTTTTTGGTGTCAAGAAGAAACATAATGGAAAACAGAAGGAGAAAAAAAAAAGAAAACGTTAATGCGAGTCTCCTTCCCTAGGGTTCCTGGTAACTACTGAAGAATATGTATTACTGATAGATTCTCCCTGTCCATTTGTGCGTAACGAAGAATAGAAGAACAGTAGAAAATATATTTCAACGCGAATTAGACAAATACTTGTGATGATGCTTCTGTTTTGTGATACAGCACATACGTACAAATTCATTTTTTCTTCTTCTTTTTGTTGTATGCATTCTGACTGACACTGCCATAGAAGTTAGAACTTAGAAGTGTTTTTGCTGTTATGTACTCCCAATTTTGTTTTGAACATATGTGAGTTGTGTCGTTTACATCCATGTCCAAAGGCTATATGAATGATATTTGTTTTGTTAACCAAGTCGAACTCAGCTCGACTGTCTTATGTAACGGGATCCTGTGCAAGGGTTTGAAGTGTCATTGCAAAAAAAATTTAACATAACATAACCAGGTGATGCAAACTTTTAATATAATTCTCTTCTCCATCCAAAACATAAAATCAGGGTGAACCAAACCAATACAAGCACATACTACGTTACAGGTATAAATTGGAAAGCGCACAACAGCTTGGTCATCTTGCAATTTGGCTCTGCAATCAGAAAAATTGAGATTGAGATCTTGAGTGTATTGAGAACTAACTCGACAACTTAAATTTATAGAGCAAGGCGCCTTGGAATCAAATATTCCCTTAAAACTCACATTTCTTCACAGGTATAATTATACGCAATAACAGGATAATAGAGCTGTGTAAACATTAAACACAAATGGTTAAAATTTGGCTGTTGCGCTGTACTTCATTAGGCGCCTCCATGTAGTCCCGGACTCCCTGGAGACCTGACTTTAGCAGTTGGAGATGCTTCATCCACATAGCAAACTTCCTGATTTGAATTCGATTTTGCTTCAGGGTTGATATCCGTGGTGGGGGGTTCTTGACAAACTCTAGGCAGAGGAGTAGCTTTGTAGGCATCACAGACGGCTTTTACCAAGTTACCAAAGGCCTGCAAAGTGAAAATGGAACAAATAAAGTCACTTCTTAAACGAGAGACGGCGTTGTACAGATAACAACGTCCGAATTCATTGCTTCCAATTATGAAGATAACCAGACTGAGAATTGAGTGAACTTACACCATAAAATGGCACTTTATTCACAGTCAGCCAAGGAACAAATTGGAGAGAGGGGATAAGAGCATTAGTTTCATTCGCATATCGTAACTCAAGCTGCAAATGCAAGCCAGAAGAGTCAATGGTTAAACTTGACCTCATAGGAAATGCAACATGAGAGCAGATTTATACCTTTAGTCCTAACCCACTACTAAGACAGTCAACGATAGGTTTCGCGCTGAAGCGTGGTTTTTTAAGACAAGAAAACCATTCACTAGAAATTTCCTTCAAAATCAAGTCCTCCACACAATAAATGAAATATGAATGCATCTCCTGCATCAAAAATTCATCGAATCGGATCAAAAGGTAAGCCAAATGAATATGTAGTTCGCAGGTTGTGATATCAAAACTAGTCTTACCACATCAGGCCATGCATGAATTGCACATGCTTCCACTTGATGCAGAAAGCACTCTTCTGATCCGTGCTGAAAATATTCCAACAAGAAAAAAACAAATCAAGGTATACGATATGTATGCCAAAGCGAACCTGAAAAAATTCCTTAATAAGTATGTACCTGGCAGATGATTGTGTTGTTTCCTCCAACCATAGCATTCCCATATGGAACGAGTTTGAGATCCATAATGTCAGTGATTCCGCTTGAGAATATCTTTGGGAAGTACTTCACTATGAAATCTGCACACCCAGGACAGAATGCTTCATAATAGAGAGCCACAGAAACTTTTGCAGGCTTACTGCTAGGTACTGGTGCTACACCTGGTTTTGGCACCGGCAATGCTGATGCCACAACTACAGCAACTGAAGATAAATTTTGAGTTGAAGAAACTAAGAGAATCATCAGAGATAAAACTAACGTGAAAGAAGAAGAAGCCATGGTTACAGAAGAAGCCTGAGATTCAAGTTTAGAGTGACAATGGGGCAGGAAATTATCAAGGTTTATAAAGAAATTTGGATTACCATTTCTGGACATTCTGAGTGGGTAGCTCGAACAGAAATCAAGGTTTATAGACATTTGTGGCACAACTTTCATACATCATGCTTGCCAGCTGCAACACTCGGTCACCAGTGGAAGCTTCAAGGAAATGGCCGGGGTAACCAATTTTTTCATTTTCAGAAATATTCCCTTTGCTTTTCATCTTGGTAAACATAGTTTTCAACACGATAACTTAATTGGGTGAAATTAGTTCCCTTCATAAGCTTGAAAAAGATGTAAAACAGATCATTGATTCAAAGTTGTTTGATGTCCATGTCAGAGAAATGTTTTTCCCCACTTGGACAACCTTAGGCAATCCCTGCTGCCTACAACCTATAATCAGATGAGCAAGTTGTACTTACTGTTACAGGGTATATCTGGCCTTAGTTTCCAGAGTATCCTAATAGGTTCGAACTATCTAGAAATACCATCATCCCCCAGTAGTAAGCAATGAAGCATGAAGTAATGGACCTCGCCTTCAATAGGTTCAAAGCTGCTGCCGATGCTATTTGGCCTCAGGAAGCAGGGCAAGCTTGGAAGGATATTGCCGTTGCTACTTGGCCTAGCATTCGTGAAGCCTCTTTGAGTGTGGATTTAGTCTGAAAACGGACCAAGGTTTAATTCCCCGGTACCCACTGTCTTCTATTCCTGGCTCTAGAGGCATAGGTTTTAAGGGCCTGCACCCACCAAGATGCCTCCAGTTCCTGTCTTTACAGTACCCTATTTTTCAGTTTCATTATTCTTTTGGAACTTGATGTCTAATCATAGGCACCATGATCAACACTTGGAGCAATTGGCCAGAAACCAAAAATAAATAAATTCCGCAAGATAGCAAAAAAGTAGAGGATATGCACTCTACATCATGTTGCAGAGACTTAACAATATATTTCATATATAATTTCAGCAGTTTTCTGCTCTTACTCTGTACATTTCGCTCAAAAGCATCTCCTACACATTTCGTTCTCTACCACACCTTACTAAAACTACTAACTGAAGAGACCAACAATATCTCTGCAACAAAGTCTCTGCAACAAACTACTGAATTATGAGGGAAGGTAACCTTCCATGCCTTTCCTCCATCATTCTTATCCAGCAACCCCTCCTCCATCTGAAGATATCACAACAGGATAATCACACTAGCAACCCTCGTCTGCGGATCACCAAGACCACATGATAGGAGTGGAATTATTTTGGGGCAATTGTGGTGGAGTCATACAGTGCTGCTGCAGTTGACTCCATTGCTGTAATCCCCCACCAGCTCCCATAGCTATGGGTTGTTCTTGGCCTTGAATGACACCCATGTCATTAACCACTTCTATATCCATATCTGCATTATCTACTTCCACCTCAGCTTCCATAGGGTCATTTGTAGTAACATCCGTCGTTGCCACGTCATTTCCCAATGCTGAAGGAAATTGAGAAGCCACCCATGGAACAACAGCTAGGCACTCACCCTTTCCGCCTGCATTTTCTCTCCTCTTACGCTCTTCCTCATTGTCTAGATTTTTCAGTAAACCCCGATGACCAGACCAAAGACCATGACGATCTGCGCAACAAAGAATTGTCAGAACAACTCTAACAAATGCGTTTCAGAGATATAACATCTATTACAGCAGAAAGCCAAATCATGCTGCACCAATAACAGAGAAACCAGAATACGACATCATATGAGCATATGGTCAACTGAAATAAATCAGATAAATCAGCAAACATAACCAGTAGATTGCCAATGTTATATTTCCTGAATCATGTGACACTGTCAATCTAAAGACCTAAGTAAACTAGTTAATGCTTAAATGCACATCACAGCTGCTAACAGCTGCTGATATGGGTTGCGGCACATACTAAACATGCATCCTATGTCCATACAATATAATGATTCAACACAGGCACAATGATATCAGACAAATTCAAATCTAGTAATGTATTTGCAAACACAAAGGAGGATTATGATTCTTACCCTTGATGCTAGGAATCAAATCTGAATTGACAGTAACCTCAAAAGACGACAACGAGTTCAATGAAGGAGAATTCTGCATTGGTTTATACAGAACAATAGACCTCTCCTCATTTTCAGCAGGGAGAATAATCACATCATCTTCTACTTCTTCCACCTCAGGGATTATTGGAGAAACCCTTTGTTCCTCATCGGGTATAATTTGATCATAACCCATTGGTTCTTCCATTATTGGTGATAGCTCAGCATCCTATAGCACAACCAAAACAACCAATTCAGTAAAAAAGGAAACAAAACTGTAAATACCCTAAAATTGATGAGAAAATGTAAGAAATTAACGTACCAATCTACGGATTTTTCTAGCAGGCGAAGACAAGGAGAAATCAGAGAATTCATCTGAAACTTCTTCAAGATCTTTTCTCTTCATTTTCATGGGTAAATATCCATCCATTTTTTCTTCTTCTTCAATAAACAATAAAATTACCAACAAAAATAGCTTCTAAGTTAAAATTCAACGAGAACCCTTTTTCTTAATCGCGGAGAAGAATGAAAGCCCTAAAACAATTGATACCAAAATATAAACCTTCGGGAAATTAGGTTAGGGTTTAGGTTTGGTTAATGGTGAAATATAAAGAGGGAAAGAGAAAGAAGAAGAAGGTCCGTCCAGACAAATGTGTCTGTGTCTCTAGACGTCTCTAGAAGGGGCGCTTATTTATGACACGTAATAAAGTACGCAATTAGGGTCTGTTTGGATTACCAACTATTTTGCTGCTGGATCCGGTAGAGCTCAGTCAGATCTCCATGCCGAGGCCCAGTTGCTTGTTGAACATTGACGGTCCGGTAAAGCTGATATTAATTAGTCATCGGTTTACTAATCAAAATAAACATGGCAAGGTCAAACATATACTCTTTACCGGTTAACCGATGGGTGACCTCAAAAATAAACTTGTAGTTTATGCAGAATGTAAGCAATTATTAACAATCGATCATACCAGTACTAACGACCAAAACCCATCAATACTCTGCAGTTAAACGTGTTTGGACGAGAGTAGTATTAAGATGGGTGACCTCTTGGGAAGCCTTCGTATTGATTGCCTTTTAAAAATTACATCAAAAAAGAAAAAAAAAAAAGAAGCAATTATTCGACATTGGCATGCGAAGACCATTATTCAACAGTATAGAAAATATTTCCTCGACTTATAACATGCGGGAGTTACACATATTACAACATTCAATACTATCACAGATATTTTAGCTTACCTGTTTGTATATATTTTTAGCTTTATTTTCTTGGCAGCCTCTTCATAAGAAAATGGAAAAGATTTACATGGTGTGCATCCTAGAAGGATTTTTACTTCTTGAATGATTAAGGACACTTAAATAAGGACGACATGCACTACAAAAACTTCCTACGCCTCTGTTACGATGTGGTCGGGCCACATCCATTTTGTATGTGGTCCCTCTTTACTTTTTGACACCTATCTAACTAAAATACCTGCCCCTCCAAACCCCTCAATCGTTGAGAAAAAAGTAAGAAGATAAATAATTAGGTAATAAAATTCGTTTTCAAATTTTCTCCTACTTTATATGATGTGTCGGCATTTAAAGAGGGGTCATATACTTGAAGTATGTGGACCAACCGGAGTCCAATTTGTGCACACTCCTTTAAAGAGTGTGAACAAAACAAAACGATTCTATTGGCTGTTCTTTTAAACACTCCTTTAAAAGCCGTTATCGAATCTCGATTGGTGCTTTATAAAATTTTCCCACGAAGAACAATACTGTAAATGTGCCACGAAAGATAAATGATCTCTGCAGTTCCACTACTCTAAAAAATTGCCCTAGACAGCAGGTGAGCCAATTGCTTGCTGGAGACTGAAAGCTCTTAGTCCCAAGAGTTTCTTGGGTAACAAAAATTCGGTTGCTATTTTAAGAGAATTGATAACTAAAGTGATCATAGCTTCTTCAGCTTTATGACATTATACCAACAGTGGAGATTCATCGTATCCACATCAAAAGTCTTAAGACCAAAATTAAGTTTGCAGTAGTAGTAATATCTTCCCCCACTAAAATTGCTCAAATCGGAAGAATATCAACAGTAAGAACAAAACCATCTTGTGGAAATACTTAATTAGCGTGATGACCAATCATGATCATCATCAAAACAGAAACTAAATAAGAGTTTCCCTTTAATAGAAATACTAGATTTCTGGTAAGATTAGATATGATATCATTCTTTTTCCTTTTATGGATTAGAATTGAAATAAAAATAAAAAAATTAATAATTTTTGTTATTTACATAACCGGCTGTTTAGAACAGCCAATCAAATCATTTTGTTTTGTGCACACTCTTTAAAGGAGTGTGCACAAAATTGGACTCGACCAACCGCATCGTAGTTGCACGGAGGGAGCATGAGGCAAGTGGGGATAACTGCCATCAATAGCCCCAAACAATATCCGTATTGAGTCATATTTTCAAAGCCCAATTCAGAAATACATGACAACTTTCCGCAAAAAGCAAACCCTCAAATCAATGCAGTTGTAACTCTAGTTTTTACACTAGAGTATCCAATCTTATGCAGAACCCTATTAGTCATTAGCGATTCAACTAGTGGTGAGCAGCAGATGGGTGGATGCAAATTTTCTATCACCTGCATTCAATCCATCTGAATGAGCGATTTCCACCCGTACTTTGCCCATCACACGATGGATTTAATGCATGCTAGTATGCGGACGAGAAGATTTACGGATTTAAATAAATATAGGAAAACAATTAAATAATATTTAACAATTAAACTTTGAATTACTAAAGTTTAAGTAGTTACAACATAACAAGAGTAACACAATGTTTTAATTTTCCCCAAACTTTGCTTGATTTTAATTTGTTTGTCCATAGGAAAGATGATGTAACTTTCTTATTCACAACAAAATAAATGAAGATTTAATGCAGGAAAAACACAGAGAGAATGAGGAAGGGATCGCCGAAAGGGAAGTAGGAAACAAAGTTCTATGAAGAGGAAAAGACTTGAGCCTTAATCATATGAAATTATATATATTATCCACCAATTTCCTATGATAACCTTCACATATATCTATCATACTAACATTATCCTTAGGATCAGAAGTCCAGCGGATGGTGATGTTGTACCCGCATCCAATCCGTAAAAATAACGGGTTTCAAAAATATATTTGCGTCAGATCCGCGGAAAAACAGATCAGATGTAGACCCTCCAAAAATATTGATTAGTTGGATACAATCCACAGATTTGAGAGTTTTGGTCACCCCTTGAGTCAACAAGTCATACACTTATCCTTATTTTTTTCTTCCACCAAATATATTTCAGAAAAAAACTAAGGCCCATGGTACGGATTGGTCCTATTTTCGCCTTATCCGCACCTAATCCAATGTATGAAAATTTTCATTTTCAACATCTGCATCCAATCCAACATCCAACGGATTGAATGATGATGATCCGATACATTTTTTCTAGGAATAATAAAATTCAAAATAAATTAATAAAAATTATTAAAGTCACATTACAACTAACATGATTTTTAAAATACAAACTCAAATACACATAACCCTTGTTAACATTTCTTTGCTCACCAATCAAATAGCAGTAAAGAAACTTATTTCCCGTCAATTTCTACTAAAGAAACTCATCAATTTTATTTTATAATAACATTTCCAATTTTATCTAATACTCAGAAGCGAAGCCAACCCATGGCAAGGGTAGACGGTTCCTACCTGCTGGGCTCCCAAGCCCAACTCTGCCTATTATAAGCCATTTTCCACTATCCCAAGCCTATCATTTTACTTTCAGCCTACCTTTACAGTATTTTGTGTCCCCAAAGGAAATCTTCTGGCTCCGCCCCTGGTAACTCCCTTCGTCCCACTAAAGTTGTACATATATAATATAATAATTTAATTCCTAATGTGGAGTATAATAATGATATCAACTAAACAACTAATATTAAAGCTTATGGATAATATAAACATACCGAAAAAATAACTATTAACCTATTGGATGTGGATGTCCAACGAGTTAACTCCGTATCCAATCCATTAATCTATGTACTCGTATTTCAACTAAACAACTAATATTAAAGCTTATGGATAATATAAACATACCGAAAAAATAACTATTAACCTATTGCATGTGGATGTCGAACGAGTTAACTCCGTATCCAATCCATTAATTTATGAACGGACACCCGTCACAGAAAAAAGATAATTGGACTATATTGAATACACGGACTCGATCCCAAATATTTGGTACGCTTAGAAATCTACTATAAAATACCGCAAGCGCACGGCGTCTAGAACGCATACAATGGTAAATACGAATCTATCCTACGGGGAGTCGATTGGTGAAACTAAACTTCTAAGTTCTACTTCTACTAATTTACAGCCGGTGTTTGTCGATACGACGAGAAAATTGATTGTTGTGCTAAGGAAACAAGATTCAAAACAATATAAAGATTAACCAGGGCTTCGATTCCACCACCTAGATGCATATAAATTCCCTAGTTTGATACACTAATTCTCTTTTTAATCAAGGATCTATAGAGATGCTAGCCTCAAACTACCTTGAATATGTGATATAATCACTAATAAATATGATGTCTTAATCTCAGCAAAATATGTCAATTCCTAGAATTACCTATCTGTTTAAGGCATAGGTAATCACAAATTGAACTAAATCAGTTTACATAGAGCTTGAATACATAACAAAGGATTATTCTAACTACCATGGATGCTTCACATACAAGGTGAAAGTAAATTTTTATGAATTCAGAGATTAAATCATGCTTTTCAATATAATTCCATGGAGAAGAAGTAATCAAACAAGAGAACTCTAATTATCAAGGGGTTTCATCTCTGCCCTAGCAGAGATTTTTTGGAAAATAACAAAAGTAAAAATCAAAACCTAAACTATTGTTACAGCTTGCACCGGCTACCCCGGGCTTTCCTTTTACATCACAAACCCGTTTCTATTTATACACCAATTTCACCCTAAATTGGGTTTTCAATATGGTAGGCTTGGAAAGTGGTTTATTTTATGGCCTACTTGTTAAACCGCAAGTGCACGGTGTCTACAATGTAGAAATGGAAAATACGGGTCGATCCCACAGAGACTTGTGGTGCTTAAGATGATCTATGGCCTTCTTAACTGATCTCAGGTGACAATGTAACACAAATATGGTTGGTGTCGATACGACAATGAGCTGTGGAACTAAGTTGCAAAGACAGATTGTAGCTAGGTTATTGTGAGTACTGGGGTGATTGAATCAACCCTCTAGTTCTATGCTAAGGCCAACCAGTTGTTCATTGTGTCTTGTGCCTTCCTTTGAAGGTCTCAGGTAGATCTTTGGTTAGATAATTCACTAACTCTTCCCTAGTATAGGATGTCTTTCTACAGTACACCCTATCACAGAATTGTTTGATTGATTAGCTAAGCATTGATCCTAAAATAGTTTAATCATAACAAGAATATATGAAAACTGATTATATTAACATACAAACTAGGGGTTTCATCAACACCCCAGCTGACTAAATTAGAACATTAAAAACAACAAATAACAAATTAACTCTAAGTTTGTGCTCTGGCTAGCCCAGGCATGACCTCTAACAAACACAGTTCAACCTATTTATACATGCAAAATACCAAACCCTAAGTTCACTTTAAAATAGAAATTAAATGAAAACCTCTCACCCATACTCTCTGAATCAGTCGTCTCTTCTGTCAATTCGGCTCTTGATTGATGTTTGCTTCCTCTGCTCGAGAAACCCTAGTTCCATTTATCTCTTACATAGCCTCTAGGGTTACGAGAGAGGCTAGGCGAGAGATAACTAAAACTAGAGGTGGCGGTGATGGTTGCTCTGTCAGGAGAAGAAGATAGTGGTGGTGAGGTGGTCTGCCATGGTATGGCTGGGGAAGAGAAGGGGATGGAAGAGCTCTGCAAGTTGTCGGGGAATGAAGGAGAGAAGAGAAGAAAGAGAAGAGGAAGAGAGGAATGGGTTTGGTCGAATAGGGTATAGGTATAGGGCAATTCGGTGTTGAGCGGGCACAGCAAGGTTTGATGAAGAGGCATCAGTGAGCGTTGGATGAAGCGGGTAAGATCTGAACGGCTGAGGGAGAAACGAGTGTTTTGGTGTTGAGCGGGAGTAGCGAGAACTGATGGGTCGTATGGAGCGACCGTTGGATCTGGTGGGAAACCGATGCGAGAACCGATGCGACCGTCAGATGTAGATGGGGCAAATATAACGGCTCAGGGAGAAACGAGATCGGATCCGGGTCTCGGGTAGCTCAAGCCCATATCTTTTAAGTTGGGTTGCAAATGTTGCGCGCGCGGGCTTTGGCTTTCTGCTCCATAGACGCTTGTCTCCAATTCTTTGCTCTTTTGGCTCCTCAATTTCTCCGAGCTTTATTTATTACCTAAAAACACAAAATTAATCAGTACAAGTATTTATTCTTGAAAACAAGGAAAATACAGAATCTGGGATAATATCTGATTCTTGAGCACAAAAGATGAGTTAAATGCCAATAAAAAGGTGTATAAATATGCAATATTTGGCACTCATCAAATACCCCCAAACCTGAATTTTACTTGTCCTCAAGTGAAACAGAAATTAAGAAATCCTAACTATACCCCTGTCGCAGGTCTCTCGAATGCATTTAGCGTATGCACTAAGCCTTTAAACCCCTAGGTGTCCCTAGTGGACGAGTTGTAGTCTCATGAGGGTTTACTGCAGGTGTACCCACAAAACCTTCTCCAACTTCAGAGTTTAAAAGAGTCTCAAGCATCCAAGAAGCTATGAGGACATAGAGTTTCTGCATGCTAGTAACACGAAGTTAGAACTACCAAAGAACGCATTCTCATCCTTAAGTGCCGAGCGAGAAGTAACCATACCATACGAAAGAATTCGGATTCGATTGTGATCATAAGCCTCGACTTCTGCCTCACCATTAGGGTTTTATGATAATTGCACTCAAAAAGATCGCTTTTTTAGTCTCTCATGTGTGCAGGCAGGAATAAAGAGAGAAATCCTGCACACGTTATAGGTGAGAAGGTGTTGATGGTGGTTTTTAAACAAGGGGTAAAATCGTAAAACCCCATGACCTAGTGTTACCCGCAACACATTAACTAAGAGCATTTAACTCAGGTGTAAATAATTAATAGGGGTATTTTTTCAAAATACATTAGGGTTTTCGACACAGAACCCTAATTCCAAACAAAGCCGCACACTGCGCACCATGGCAACAATGCCAAACCAAGCCGCACACTGCGCACCATGGCAACAATGCCAAACCAAGCCGCACACTGCGCACCATGGCAACAATGCCAAACCAAGCCGCACACCGCGCACCATGGCAACATTGCCAAACCAAGCCGCACATCGCGCACCATGGCAACAATGCCAAACCAAGCCGCACACTGCGCACCATGGCAACAATGCCAAACCAAGCCGCACACTGCGCACCATGGCAACAATGCCAAACCAAGCCGCACACTGCGCACCATGGCAACGACGCTAAAACCAAGCCGCACACTGCGCACCATGGCAACGACGCCAAACCAAGCCGCACACTGCGCACCATGGCAATGACGCCAAACCAAGCCGCACACTGCGCACCATGGCAACGATGCCAAAACCAAGCCGCACACTGCGCACCATGGCAGCCACGCCAAAACCAAACTACATATCGCACTCATTGGCAACCATGCCAAACTAAGCCGCTACGCCACTGGAACATGCCAAATATAGCGCCCTAGGCTTGCAAAACGTGCAACTACGTCAACATGGCCGTACGTGCCATTGGCACATGCCAACACGTACCACAAGCCATATTCCCAAGCCGCTATGCCATTAGCACATGCCAAATATAGCGCCCTAGGCTTGCAAAACGTGCAACTAGGTCAACATGGCCGTACGTGCCATTGGCACATGCCAACACGTACCACAAGCCATATTTCCAAGACTCTATGCCATTGGCACATGCCAAATGCTCGCCGGTATTTTTTCTAGCGCCCTAGGCTTCCAAACCATGCAACCTTCCTTTGCAGGCCAGTCCCACGCATGCCATTGGCACATGCCAACATGCTCATTTGGTAGTTTTTTCTACCAAGGCCACGGCCCTAATGGCCACGCATGCCATTCGCACATGCCAACATGCTCGGGTATCGAGCAAGTTCCGAGAAAACACTAGGGACTATGCGAGTGGACTCATCAAACGAGTATTTTTCCTTCAAAGGGAAATAATGTTGAGAGTAGGCCAACTTTTGCGCGCGGAAAAGAGTTTGTAACTGCAATGCCGCTTTTTTGTGAATCGAGTTGAGCTTGTTCATGTGTCGTGAGTTTGCTCCTCGGCCATGGCACCCCACTTACGAGGGATATCCGGAAGACATCACCTGGGACGGGTGGGTAGACAATGGGACCGATAGCTTTTCCTACCTAAACCACGGCCCTAATGGCCACGCATGCCATTGGCACATGCCAACATGCTCGACATGAATAGTAAAACGGTAGCTTTTCCTACCAAAACCACGGCCCTAATGGCCACGCATGCCATTGGCACATGCCAACATGCTCTAGAAATTCAATTATGAATTCCATACGAAAAGGTAGCCGAGATGTAGCTTTTCCTAAACCCTTTGCCAAAGCCACGGCCCATTGGCCACGCGTGCCATCGGCACATGCCAACATGCTCGTTGGTAGCTTTTCCTACCCTAAAACCACGGCCCTCCCTAATGGCCTCGCATGCCATTGGCACATGCCAACATGCTTGCTGGTAACTTTTCCTACCAAAACCACGGCCCTAATGGCCACGCATGCCATTGGCACATGCCAAACACACACGCTGGTAGCCTAACTTGCAAACCGTGCAACCTACCACCAAGGCATTCCGCACATGCCATTGGCACATGCCAAACACACACGCTGGTAGCCTAACTTGCAAACCGTGCAACCTACCACCAAGGCATTCCGCACATGCCATTGGCACATGCCAAACACACACGCTGGTAGCCTAACTTGCAAACCGTATAACTTACCACCAAGGCATTCCGCACATGCCATTGGCACATGCCAAACACACACGCAGGTAGCCTAACTTGCAAACCGTGCAACCTACCACCAAGGCATTCCGCACATGCCATTGGCACATGCCACACACGCCACTAGCAGCTCTGCATTGCCACTTACACTCAACGTATAACCTACCACCAAGGCATTCCGCACATGCCACTTGCACATGCCACGCACATGCCACGCACGCCACTAGCAGCCTCCGGCATTGCCACTTACGCCGAGGTACAACCCGCAACAAGGGCATTCCGCACATGCCAATGGCACATGCCACACGCGCCACTAGCAGCACCACTTGCACTCATGGTGCAACCAACACTCGAGATATCAACACAAAAACGGGGATGCTTTCCAGGGTTTTGGTTTGGCGGTCACAACTTTGCGGCGTACACTACGCTCACATTAATAAAGCGTGAAAAGGAATAAAGCGGTCAAATAAATGAGGAAATAATGGTGAAAACGTTTTCACCCATAAACACCTTGCGGTTACCATCTCTTCTCATTATTTCACCCTTTACTCTCTTCCTTCATGAGGCCAGGGTACGTTTCAATCTCGACTTGTATAAATAGGTCTTACCTATTTCCACCAGACAACAAGTCTCGGTCAGGAGAAAAATACTACACTCTCAGAAAATGAAACTTTGCAAGCTCTCCAAAAATCTTTCATCTCTTGCAAGCTTCCTAAGCTTTCACTTTCTGATACAAGTCGAGACACTACTCTCCCAGAACTATTCTGGTCTCAACACCTTTCTTTGCTTCCCTCCCCAAATCAACCCTTCTCCTTCACTTTGTGACCGAAGCAAGTCTGGAACGGCCATTTCTTGGTTTAGGCCGGACTTGTACAGATTGGTCTCTCGAATCTATAAAGTGCTCACGTGCAGCACATTTGTTTAGGGTTTAAACCAGTTTCTCACTCACCTACCGAATTTACTGAAATCGGCAGAAACGATTTTCACCCATAAACAATTGGCGACCACATCGGGAGGATTGATCTATCGGCTATAATGTCAGACTGTCGATCTCGTTCTTCGACCCAGATGTCAAGATGGTAGGGGAAGGCGACTCGATCCGACTCAACTACCAGACGACCCGGTTACCAGTTGCAAAAACTACACGAGAAAACTGGGGACTCGTTGAATACGCTACCAGCAATCGGGGACTAATCAAGCGATGCTACCAAAGAAACCGCCCTTTTACATGAAGAGGGGCATGTTCGCAAAAACCTATGAAGTGAGTAAATTCAGACTACGCAAGATATACGATTTGTTTTAGGTTTTTAGTAAAACCACTATACTACCGAGTATTGTGCCTATTGCTAGCACACACTTTCATAAAAGCAATATTCCTTTCCCAAAACATAATCGTAGTCATATTATCAAAACCATTCATCCCGAAAATAATCCAATATCCTCAAAAGTTACCACTGTCTACCAAAACTGGTCAAACTTTGAACCGGACATCCCAGATGTCTTTCAAAAAAAAAAGAAGAAGATTAAGAACCTAAAAGAAAGTTTAACAGAGAAACATTCAAGGAAAATCATCCAACAGAGGTCTGTTCTTCTTGAGAAAGTCAACTTTGCATCTTCAAGAGCCGCTCTCTTCATAGTTAACATCTTGGAAAGCTTTTCGAGTTCTACCTCCTGTCGTGCAATCTCCTCACGGAAAGGCTTTCGATTGCTCGCATCTTTCAACTTTTGGATCTCGTAAAGGCCTTCGACAAACCACGAAGTGTTGAACTCCTTTTCTACGCACACGTCGCGTTGGTGCTCCCGAAATGCAATAACGTCTTCGAAACGGTGTGACCAGTCACCTCACGCATGTCCTCGATGGAAGATAAAGCCTCTTCCACACGCTTAACCAGCGCAAATCGACTAGTGACCTTCTTGGTTGTGGCCATATGTCTGTACTTCTCCCAGATTCTGGTGTACAACGCCTCATACTTAGCCAGCACCGTGCCAAGCCAATGGTCCACACCATACCGAAATCCAAGTCAGCGCCCATTCCAAGACGATCCAAATACCTACCGACGCGTTTCCCGGATGCGCTTACGATGCGCTTGCCGACGACGCATGCCGGCGCTTGCCGAAGCGCTTTCCGGACGCTGCTTACCAGGCACACATGCCGCACGCGCATGCCACCATACATACCACACTTTGTGCTAACAGTTAGCATCCTTCCAGCGCTAACATCTTGCGCCCTTCCAGCACCATCCTCGCCCTTCGAAACATCGCCATAGCTCCAGCACTTCGTGATCAAAACCATGTCATCTCTGCACGATACACTTACGATCACCAGAACCAGAGCCACTTCCTCCACCCCAACGGTTCTTCAAGCATGGAAGCTCCAACCGTCACTAGAGACGCTACTCCACCATCGTGGCAAGATACTTTGAAGATCCTAAGAAGTCGACCTCCTTTTAGCACTGTTGATTTGATGAAAAGACAAAAGATACTTCAGCAAGACGCGCGTTTATAGATGAAGAGGCTCGCATTGCTCTTGAACGCCAATAGAAGGGGATAAGCGATCCAATTTCGTCACACGTGAAGATCAGGAAAGACTTCTCCAAAATCGAAAGCAAAGGAAATCAACAACTCTCCTGAGTTCACGAAGACCCTTCTTCCATTAGGACCCGCATAATGGGAACTTCGCCCACAAAGTCGTATGATCTATGATGAAACAGTTATGTGAGATTCTATATTCCTCCGAGGCGTAGCGTCAAGGCATATTTGCACCCCTCAACCGCACTACATCAGGAAAGCAGGCATTTCCAGCTAGGGAAGCCGTTCCCAAACCCCAACCTCTCTTAGAAAGCACGATCGACGGATGTAACCGGGGACTCTAACCTCTGTTCTCTTGAGGGATGTCGAGTTTGACAGAACGTGACGCGGCCTCCGACTTCAAAATGGTAGCCGTCAAGGCTCTGAGAGTTGCAAGATGTCGTTTCAACGTTCTCTCCATAAGTAACTACGCATAAACGTTCTCCAGCAGCGGCTTCGCTTCAACGTTCGCTTCAACGCCACTCCTTCCTGCAAAGGGTCGTGCCGCCACACTCCCCATATCAAGGAACATATCCGCAGCCAGCCAATCTTCGTAGTCATGGACACCTTTTAATCCATCTCGCCAAAACTCGTAATCATGGATGTTCGCTCGCTTACGCATCCAAATTAATCCTTTTACTTCCACGAAGCCCATAGAATATCAGCCAACCTACTTTGTTACCACGACAATGTAGTTTCTCCTGATTACATCTCCTACCAAGAATTGTTGCCCCTCATTCGTTGATACCATCCAGAGCTTCACCGCAGCAGCAATTACTACAAAGATGGAAACACGTAAACCATACTTGAGAACGAAGATATACACGGGATCCCTTCACTGTCAAAGCTACGAAGAACAGTCCACCAAAAATCCGTACCCACAACAAGGTCCTCTACTCTTCAAGGGTGCAGCGCAAGAACATCATCACCTCTCTGTCTAGAAGACTCCTTCAACACTTTACGAGGCCGCGGAGGATCCCGAGCCTGCACTATCCAGAATATGTTATCATGTAATTTCTGAGCATCCTAGCGTCACATCCAGAAGAGTACGGAAGGTTACATTCACGTATTCATCCATTCCATCATATCAAATCGAAGTATGACCGGGGACTTCTCGCTGCATCCCATTTCGTAAGATAGAGCCCTAAATCGGCGTCCTCCAAGTCTGCAGCAGTCAACAAGGACGGATTCGAAGGAAGGGGAACGACTAGGTCATCCTCGTCGATAACAGTGACGCATGCTCCAACAGGATATCTCTGCACAAAAGGGAAATTTTACATTTATACAACAAGCAGCGGTAAAGTGTACGACAGTCCGCCAAAGAAGAAGAAAACATACCGAGAGAAATTCAACAAGAAGAACCTTTTCTCAAACGAGGGAGATGATGCGATTGCGTTGGGTTTGAATACGTAACCTTTAAAAAGGAAAGGAAGCAATGAGGGACATAACGCTTTCCATTTTTGGCATGAACGATGCCCTAATCGGCCGCGCGTGAAGAAAACGCAAAATAAGGAAACTTTGCTATCTCGTAGAAACACCTACTCCCTCTTTGTTCACACCGATCCCATCAAGTCACGTCAAAGCAAAGCACGCACAGCCTTCCCCTACCTAGCGCCGGTCCCACCAGCCTAGCACGCCGTTTCCCAACTCACGCCAACTTCCCAACGTCGCCCAAGCCGCACCGGCCCCACCAATTGCACCGACTTCCTAATGGCCGCCCAAGTCACGCTTGCAAACACGCACAGCTTCCACACCTTGCGCCGGTCCCACCAGCCTAGCACACTCAGTTCCCAACTCACGTCAACTTCCCAACGTCGCCCAAGCCGCACCGCCCCACCAATTGTGCCACCTCCCGATTTGTGCAAAACTACCGCAGGCAAGGATTCCAAATCCTATTTATAAAAGGTCGACAAGCCTCCTCAATTCTCTTTACGGTTTCTTTGTTGATAGTTTGTCACCATCTTATGCTTACCTCGCAACAAAGCCCCCTGCCCGAGCTAAGCGAGGGGACTTAATGTTGATGGTGGTTTTTAAACAAGGGGTAAAATCGTAAAACCCCCATGACCTAGTGTTACCCGCAACACATTAACTAAGAGCATTTAACTCAGGTGTAAATAATTAATAGGGGTATTTTTTCAAAATACCAGATTAGGGTTTTCGACACAGAACCCTAATTCCAAACCAAGCCGCACACTGCGCACCATGGCAACAATGCCAAACCAAGCCGCACACTGCGCACCATGGCAATAATGCCAAACCAAGCCGCACACTGCGCACCATGGCAACAATGCAAAACCAAGCCGCACACTGCGCACCATGGCAACAATTCCAAACCAAGCCGCACACTGCGCACCATGGCAACAATGCCAAACCAAGCCGCACACTGCGCACCATGGCAACAATGCCAAACCAAGCCACACACTGCGCACCATGGAAACGACGCCAAACCAAGCCGCACACTGCGCACCATGTCAACGACGCCAAAACCAAGCCGCACAATGCGCACCATGGCAGCCACGCCAAAACCAAACTACATATCGCACTCATTGGCAACCATGCCAAACTAAGCCGCTACGCCATTGGCACATGCCAAATATAGCGCCCTAGGCTTGCAAAATGTGCAACTACGTCAACATGGCCGTACGTGCCATTGGCACATGCCAACACGTACCACAAGCCATATTTCCAAGCCGCTATGCCATTGGCACATGCCAAATATAGGCGCCCTAGGCTTGCAAAACGTGCAACTAGGTCAACATGGCCGTGCGTGCCATTGGCACATGCCAACACATACCACAAGCCATATTTCCAAGCCGCTATGCCATTGGCACATGCGAAATATAGCGCCCTAGGCTTCCAAACCATGCAACCTAGGCCAAGTCGGCCACGCATGCCATTGGCACATGCCAACATGCTCGCTGGTAGTTTTTTCTACCAAGGCCACGGCCCTAATGGCCACGCATGCCATTCGCACATGCCAACATGCTCGCTGGTAGCTTTTCCTACCTAAACCACGGCCCTAATGGCCACGCATGCCATTGGCACATGCCAACATGCTCGCTGGTAGCTTTTCCTACCAAAACCACGGCCCTAATGGCCACGCATGCCATTGGCACATGCCAACATGCTCGCTGGTAGCTTTTCCTACCAAAGCCACGGCCCTAATGGCCACGCGTGCCATTGGCACATGCCAACATGCTCGTTGGTAGCTTTTCCTACCAAAACCACGGCCCTAATGGCCACACATGCCATTGGCACATGCCAACATGCTCGCTGGTAACTTTTCCTACCAAAACCACGGCCCTAATGGCCACGCATGCCATTGGCACATGCCAAACACACACGATGGTAGCCTAACTTGCAAACCGTGCAACCTACCACCAAGGCATTACGCACATGCCATTGGCACATGCCAAACACACACGCTGGTAGCCTAACTTGCAAACCGTGCAACCTACCACCAAGGCATTCCGCACATGCCATTGGCACATGCCAAACACACACGCTGGCAGCCTAACTTACAAACCGTGCAACCTACCACCAAGGCATTCCGCACATGCCATTGGCACATGCCAAACACACACGCTGGTAGCCTAACTTGCAAACCGTGCAACCTACCACCAAGGCATTCCGCACATGCCATTGGCACATGCCACGCACGCCACTAGCAGCTCTGGCATTGCCACTTACACTCAACGTATAACCTACCACCAAGGCATTCCGCACATGCCACTGGCACATGCCACACACGCCACTAGAAGCTCTGGCATTGCCACTTACGCTCGAGGTACAACCCGCAACAAGGGCATTCCGCACATGCCAATGGCACATGCCACACGCGCCACTAGCAGCACCACTTGCACTCAAGGTGCAACCAACACTCGAAATATCAACACAAACTGGGGATGCTTTCCAGGGTTTTGGTTTGGCGGTCACAGCTTGCAGCGTACACTACGCTCACATTAAGAAAGCGTGAAAAGGAATAAAGCGGTCAAATAAATGAGGAAATAATGGTGAAAACTTTTTCACCCATAAACACCTTGCGGTTACCACCTCCTCTCATTATTTCACCCTTTACTCTCTTCCTTCATGAGGCCAGGGTACGTTTCAATCTCGACTTGTATAAATAGGTCTTACCTATTTCCACCGGACAACAAGTCTCGGTCGGAGAAAATACTACACTCTCAGAAAAGGCAACTTTGTAAGCTCTCCAAAAAGCTTTCATCTCTTGCAAGCTTCCTAAGCTTTCACTTTCTAATACAAGTCGAGACACTACTCTCCCAGAACTATTCTGGTCTCAACACCTTTCTTTGCTTCCCTCCCCAAATCAACCCTTCTCCTTCACTTTGTGACCGAAGCAAGTCTGGAACGGCCATTTCTTGGTTTAGGCCGGACTTGTATAGATTGATCTCTCGAATCTATAAAGTGCTCACGTGCAGCACATTTGTTTAGGGTTTAAACCAGTTTCTCACTCACCCACCGAATTTACTGAAATCGGCAGAAACGATTTTCACCCATAAACAGAAGGGTAACCTTCCGAAATAATTTCTGGAGACTCCACAGAAGTGTGGACAAAAAGAATCTTTTTCTGATGATCTCTAAGGAAGGAAATCAACCATTAGCAAGGGTGGGAGTACTCACTTACCTTCTCACCCGATCGGCAATTAATATCACTCTCTCAGCATTCATAGAAACGTCTTTAATCTTCGGTCTTCAAATGTTGATGATGAACTTCTGAACTTCACAAAAACTTGACAAACAATTTTTTTTTTTTTTTTTTTTTTTTTTTTTTTTTTTTTAACATACATGAAATGAAAATAACAATAAAACTTGTATTGTCTTGATTTCATAAACTTCACTATTTCTCATCCTATTTTCTTTTCTTTTCTTTGTTGCACGTAAACCTTGGACTATATCAACTTGTCTTCAAATATTCTGATGTTGCTCCGCTTGCTGACGATGATGTGTTTCTATGAATGTGTTGATTGAGAGGGAGAGAGTGATGCTAACTGCAAATCGGTATTTAGAAGAAGTTTTCATCTTTAAACGTCACCCTCATGATTGACAAAAATAGCACTCAAGAGATCAAAAGTAGTGCTGAAATAGGTGCGAAGTTGGGTAGCTCACCATTCCTACCCGGAATTGACGTACGGTGACACACACTCTAATGACTTTTCTAGAAAGTTGCAAAAAATTGAAGGTTGGTGCCTCACTTGATGTAAAATGGGTAGTCTCCACTATGGGTGATCACAATTCTACTACCGAATATTCAAACAACACCTAATTCGCCCTCCGGTATGGTTAAATCCAACTTTAACGCTCTAATCAACTAAGAAAACCGATTGTGTTCTCCAGTACTTCCAAGTTCTGTTATTTCGGTCAGACTCTCTATGTAAACATATCTAGAAGCATGCTAGTGACTCTAAAATCTCTAAAAGTTGGAGGTTTTGATGCAATTTTTTGAATTTTTTGATTTTTGATTTTTTTTGATTTTTTTTTTTGTAAAACAAAAAGACTAAAAACTCTATATGCAAATGCACCCCCAAACCTAAATCAAACATTGTCCTCAATGTGTCGACAGATAGAAAAAATTTAAACAGTCACATACCAAGAGAACTATGTTGAGTAGAGAAAAGGGAAGAGATTACCGGATGTCGGCGGAAGCAAGGTTGGAACTTTATTAGAAAAGGCTAGAGTCCAACATTCTCAGTGGAGATCATATTGGATTAGCATAATATATGCGCAAGAAGACTCAACCGATTCAAGAAAGAAAAATTTAACAAGTCCTACTGGATTATATACAATGAAAATTCACCATACACCAACAATCTAAAGAGTTGAGGATCAACCCAAAAGACAATATGTACAAACATCAACAGCCTTACACAGATATGATATGAGAATGCAAGTAAGGCTGTATATGGGAAAGATTTTCCCCCAAACCTAAACATGTGAACAGATGTGTTTGTGAGCACAAAATCTTGCAAATTTAAAGGTACATCATGCACAAGGTCTAACTCAAAATGAGTTTTGCTAAGAACAGGAAGACATACATATCCCAACTGTGGTTCCCTAAAGGTGTCATACTTTGATGCAAAATAGTCCAAGAGGACTTGGGAAGCACAAAGCTCTAAGCCTAAGTTAGGCATTTTCAGAAAAGTTGGTTTTGCAATTTTGTTACAAACTACACCTAGGTTTGGTGGAGGAGTTTCAATTTGTGCCTTAGGAGAGAGATTAGGTACATCTAAGTTGTTTTCATGTAAAAGGTCATTTGCACCACCACATACTTTCCTAAGGTCAGAAGAAGGTAAATCATGCTCACCTGCATAGAACAATTCATCAATCTCCATGTCATAATCATCATCACTCTCATGCACAAAATAACCAGGAGAGATATCATGCTGTAACCTAGGCATGGAATCAGACACATGCATTGAATCATCTGTGTCAACAGACAAATCAGCTATTCCTAAGTCACAAACAGGTGGTATAGCATGCTCACTTTCACTGAAGAATTTCACAAACCCAAACTCAGAGTCAACATCACATGTATGAATGTTAGAAGAAGTATCATTCATAGGGTTCACAGAAGAGACGCCTAACGTCTCTGAACCCAAAGGTTCCATCATATTTTCAGCATACACATGTTCTTCTAACATATCATATTCATCATCATCATCATCTTAACAAAAATTCATCTCCCCATTCAAAATTTGAGCATTTCTAGTGTACTCATCTACCTCTAGATTAGGTTCATATTCAGTGTATGGTTGTGCATATGGTTCACTAGAGAAGGGATGCTCATGCAATGCTTTCCATCCAAGTATATCATTGTTTTGCTCTATGAGCTCTTCCATTAGTGATTGCATACAAGGGGTTGGGGGAGTATAACATTGTTCAACTTCCCACTGTGATGGATGATGCATGTGTGCATGGTTATCATGGCTTTCCCTAGATTGCCTAAACTCATGTAAAATGTAGCAGTTCTCAGCAGGGTGGTCTAAGCTACCACATAAGGTACAAGCATACATTTCATAGTGCCTAGGGGGATTAGATTCGACAGATTGCTCATGTAATTGCCTTTCTAAAGCAGATACTTGAGCTTCTAATTGATCGAGAAGTGATGACTGGGTATGAGAAAAGTGTTCATTTTCAACCTGTGGTGGATGATACATGTGCTCATAATGATTAGGGTATGGATATTCAAGGTCAGGGCCCTGAGAAGGTTCATAGTATTCCCTAAAATCACTATGGTATGTGGGGAGTTCATACTGTGAAGCATCCCCGTAAGCAAGCTCTCTAATGGATTTGTTTCCATCCCCAGTCGCAGACCAAAATCCAGACATGGTTTAGCAACTCAAATAGCCTAGCATGTATAACCAATGATGTCTCAAAACAGGGAAGCTAAGCCCAAGTGATGCAAATACACAGCCCAAAGGTTATGCAAAGCCCAGTTGTTGTGGGCTCAGTTTTGGTTTCAATGGGTTTTGGTTTATGTGGGCTTGTTTGGTTTTTGTGGGATTTGGTTTGGTTTATTGGGCTTCAGTTTGGTGCAGCCCATGTCATGTGGGCTTCAGTGGTAGTGCGAAGCCCAGGTTGTTTGTAAAGCCTAGCGGGTTCAGTTTATGTTGAGCCCATTTCTTATGTGCACAGAATAACTGAGTTTTTGCAACTCAGCTCAGCCTAGGTTGGCAGTTCACACAAGTGCACAGGGTATTTGTTGCAGATACACAGCACTGGCAAAGCCAGCCTCTCAAAATTGACACAGCACAGCTTGGTGCTGTAAGATTGGCTTGTGCTCAGGTAAGCTCATATTTGCACAGGGCAAGGAAAATTCAACTTGGGCACATCAAGGAAAGCAAGATGCACAGCTGAACAGGTACACAGCTTGAGCAAACTCTCAAAACAAAAGACACAACACAGCTTGGTGACAGCACAACACAGAGCAATCACAAACTTACACAGGAATTGACACAGCACAGCCCAGATTGGCAAGTGCAAAAGAAAATCAACAAAACTGTGAGAGGTGCACAGGGGACAGGTTGTGCTCACTCAAGGGTGCAGCATGTGCAGGGTTGTGCGTGGCATACAACAAATGTAATGCTAATGCTGTCTCAGACCTTCAATCATTCATTCCAATGGCACATGCTCATACACAGATCACAGATTATAGTCACCACAGATATTGCGTAACCTTTCAAAACATCATCAGTTCACAGATGCATAAGATCAACAGCAGATGAACAAAGCCAAATGGTTTACAACATGCTCGGTGGTGTCAAGCAAGGTCTTATGATCACAGTGCCACTTCAGAGCTAAGATCTCATGGCAAGTAGCTGTGGCATATCATCTAGTGGGCAGACTACTCAGTTGCAGGTGTCAACAGGGTCAGTTGACTCCTCTGTTCACAAATTTGTGCACCACAAATTGCAGGGCAGATGGTTGTGGTGGTCACAGGAGTACACCCAAGTTGTGCACAGGTTATCAACAGGTTCACAGAGTCTCACACAAGGGTGTAGACGGCTCTAGTTGACTGGGTATAGCATGCACGGGGTTTGAGCAACTTACCTTAGCTGATATCAAGCTTACAAAGTCTCACACAAGGCACAGGGCAGATGGCACTAAGGAGGTTATAGCACATGCCTTATAGAGGGTCTGTCACAGTTTGGCTTTGTATCTAACTTGGCTATCCAGGTCTTGCTCAAGCTCACAGCTTCAGGGGATGGAGGTCAGGGCAGATGGTTATGCTCAGGGTATGCAAAGCTCAGCAGATATCAAGGCCTAGCACAAGGTTAAACATACATAAAGGTTAAAGCATGAGGCATCAACTATCTCAGTTGACCTCAACTTGGCTTGCAGCTAGCTTGGTTATCCAAGCTCAACCTCACAGCTACAGGGGAGATGGAAGCTAAGGTCACAGAACATACATGCGCAGATTTTAGGTTTTCAAAATTGCTCAAGTGTCACTGAGATATGCAAGCAATTAGTTCACAGACAATCAGAGATGGTGACCTAGCATGGTGGCTACTCTGTCATGCAAGGCAATACAGGTTCAGCAGATATCAAAATTCACTTATAGCTCATTCACAGGCTAACCTCAAGTCCTGTGCTGTGTTCCTTGCCTTCCTTGGGGTGGCTCAGCTGCTCAAAGAAGACATCAAAGATAAGAAGACAAAGAAAGATAGCATGTACTTGCTGGCTCAACAAAGACTTTAGTTCCCAGGGATCCACAGGTTAAGGCAAAGATAAAGAGTATTAATACAAGCCTGAGAGTAATTTGGACTGACAGGTGGGAGGCCCGAAAAGATGTTTAAATTACGGCCTACGGTAATACCGCAAGTGCACGGTGTCTTGATGTAGCACTGGGCACGTACGGGTCGAACCACAGAGACTTGTGGTGCCCTTATGTGATCTAAGGCTTGCTACTTAACCAATTTCAAGTGACAAGAGTAACAAAATAGTGTTTTGCCGAAACTACCGAGTTTGAACCGAGTTGATGAACCTAAACTAAGGTAACAGATACAACCGAGAGAGCACTAGGGTCTTTAAATTCACCACTAACCCACACTTGTAACTTCAACTAATTATCTTACTCTTGCCCTTATAACGAGTAATGGAAAAGTGTCAAGTCTACCATTACCTAAGGTGTTTCACCAATGGATGAGTTAATCACAACTAAAGAATCAAGTTTTGAGTACTAACCTGTCTAATTAAGCACAGTTAGTCAAGGGATTAATTGAAGTCTCTAAAGCATGAGTTGTAGCACTATCAATACAAGTTTTATTCTAACTACGGTGGATGCTTGACATCCACTGTGAGAGCAAAGTATTGAGCACTGAGATTAATTCTTTCCTAGAAAGTATTCAAGCATTCAAGAGAACTATAAGTAACATGAATCACAAAGCAGAGAGCTAGGGCTTCATCTCAAACCCTAGCAAATTAAATTAAAGCATCAAAAACATAATTAAACTACAAATTACTCTAATTGACTGCTCTGGCTAATCCAGGCGTGTCTAAAATCATCTCCCTCACTCTCTATTTATACAAGCACTGACCCAAAATTCCCAAAACCCTAATTTAATAGTAAAATAGAAATTTAATGAAAATAAAATGAACCCATACTCTAATTCGCGTGTGAATCGAGGCTTTCTTCTCCCTCTAGCTCTGAGACATCCTACCCTTGATTTGTTGTAACCCTAGTTTCGATTGTCTTAACCCTAGCTTCTAAGGAAGAAGCTACTGATGGAGACAAGTCAAAACGAGGGTGGCGGAGTAGGTGGTTGTGTTGTGTCAGGAGATGATGGAGTTGGTGGTGTAGGTGGCTGCGGCAGGAGACGGTGGCAGGAGATGGTCGGGGGGAGGGGATGGTAAAGTTGCAGAGGTAGGGGGAGAAGAAAGAGAGAGATGGAGAGAAATGGGTTGGTTCGATTAGGGTATAGGGTGTGGGTCTCTTTGCTGTGAAGCAGGTGCATCGCTGTTTGATGAGAACGCTGCACCGAGCGTTGGATGAAGAGCAGTGAAATCTGAACGGCTCATGGATGTAGACGGTTTTGGAGAGATTTGGTGTTGCACGGAGCATCAAGAGATGATGTATAGTGATGGAGCGACCGTTGGATGTAGCTGAGGGAGATCTCAATGGCTCGTGAGTGAGCGGGCTCGGATCCGGTCATGGGTAGCTCTAGCCCAAGTCTTCCTTGTTGGTTGCAACCGATTTGCGCGCGGGCTTTGGCTATCTGCTCCATAGATGTTTGACTTCAATTCTTCGCTCTTTAGCTCCTCAGATTCTCCGAGCTTTATTTATTACCTAAAAATACAAAATTAATTAATACAAATATTTATTCTTGAAAACAAAGAAAACACAGAATCTGGGATAATATCTGATTCTTGAGCACAAAAGATGAGTAAAATGCCAATAAAAAGGTGTATAAATATGCACTATTTGGCACTCATCAAATACCCCCAAACCTGAATTTTACTTGTCCTCAAGTGAAACAGAAATGAAGAAATCCTAACTATACCACTGTCGCTGGTCTCTCGAATGCATTTAGCGTATGCACTAAGCCTTTTAAACCCCTAGGTGTCCCTAGTGGACGAGTTGTAGTCTCGTGAGGGTTTACAAGAGGTGTACCCAACTTCAGAGTGTAAAAGAGTCTCAAGCCTCCAAGAAGCTATGAGGACATAGAGTTTACGCATGCTAGTAACAGTTAGAACTATCGAAGAACGCATTCTCATCCTTAAGTCTTTGAGCGAGAAGTAACCATACCATATGAAAGAATTCGGATTCGATTGTGATCATAAGTCTCAACTTCGCCTCACCATTAGGGTTTTATGATAATTGCACTCAAAAAGATCGTTTTTAGTCTCTCATGTGTGCAGCGGGAATAAAGAGAGAAATCACGCACACGTTGTAGGTAAGAAGGATAACCTTCCGAAATAAAATCGAGATTCCACGAAGTGTGGACAAAAAAGAATCTTTTTCGATGATCTCTAAGAAAGGAAATCAACCATTAGCAAGGGGTGGGAGTACTCACTCACTTCTCACCCGATCGGCAATTAATATCACTCTCTCATAAGAAACCATAGAAACGTCTTCAATCTTCGGTCTTCGGTCTTCAGTCTTCAACTATTGATGACGAACTTCTGAACTTCACAAAAACTTAATAATAATTCTTTTTTTTTTTTTTTTTTTTTTTTTTTTTTTTTTTTTTTTTTTTTTAACTTTGTGGTAACTAGACACAAAAAATAAACTACAATTTTTTTTTTTTTTTTTTTTTTTTTTTTTTTTTTTGGTTACAATAAAACGATAAACTCAATTTTTCACAAACTTCATTAATTCTCATCTTATTTTCTTTTCTTTGTTGCACATAAACTTGGACTATATCAACTTTTCTTCGAATATTCTGATGTTGCTCCGCTTGCTGACGATGATGTGTTTCTATGGATCTTGATGATTGAGAGAGAGAGTGATGTTAACTGCAAATCGGTATTTAGAAGGAGTTTTCATCTTTGGACGTCACCCTCATGATTGACGGAATTAGCACTCAAGAGATCAAAAATAGTGCCAAAGTGGTGCGAAGTTGGGTAGCTCACCATTCCTACCCTAATTGACGTACGGTGACACACACTCTAAAAGCTTTTCTAGAAAGTCACAAAGAGTGAAGGTCGGTACCTCGCTTGATGTAAAATGGGTAGTCTCCACTATGGTTGATCACAATTCTACTACCGAATATCTAAACAAAGACCTAATTCGCCCTCCGTATGGTTAAATCCGACTTTAACGCTCTAATCAACTAAGAAACCCGATTGCGTTTCCGGTCCTAAGACTTCTAACTTTTGTTATTTCGGTCAGAATCTCTATGTAAACATAGCTAGAAGCATGCTAGTGACTCTAAAATCTCTAAAAGTTGGAGGTTTTTATTTGCAAAAAGTTTTTGATTTTTTTTTTTTTTTTTTTTTTTTTTTTTAACAATAAAAGGTAAAATAAAAGACTAAAAACTCTAAATGCAAATGCACCCCCAAACCTAAATCAAACATTGTCCTCAATGTGTCACAGATAGGAAAAAATTTAAACAGTCACGTACCACGAGAACTATGTTGATAAGATAAAAGGGAAGAGATTACCGGATGTCGGCGGGAGTAAGGTTGAGCTTCATTCGTCAAGGCTAGAATCCAATATTCTCAACGGAGATCATATCGGATTAGCATAATATATGTGCAAGAAGACTCAACCGAATCAAGAAAAGAAAATTTAACAAGTCCTACTGGATTATATACAAAAATTCACCATAAACTAACAATCTAAAGAGTTGAGGATCAACCCAATAGAAAATATGTACACACATTAACAGCCTTACACAAAAATAAAATGAGAGTGCAAGTAAGATCAGATGTGAAGGAGTTTCCCCCAAACCTAAACTTGTGAACAGGGTGTTTGTGAGAACAAAATCTTGCAATTTTAAAGGTACATCATGCAAAAGGTCTAACTCGAAATGAGTTTTGCTAATTACAAAAGTGGAACATACATATTCCAACCGTGGCTCCTTAAGAGTGTTATACTTTGATGCAAAATAGTCCAAGAGGACTTGGAAGCACAAAGCTCTAGGCCTAAGTTAGGCATTTTCGTAAAAGTTGGTTTTGCAATTTTGTGACAAACTACACCTAGGTTGGGTGAAGGAGTTTCAATTTGTGACTCGGGAGAGAGGTTAGGTACATCTAAGTTATTTTCATGTATAAAATCATTTGCACCGTCACACTCTTTCCTAAGGTCGAGAGTGGGTAAATCATGGTCTTTTTCACAGACAATGGCACAGTTCCACATCAATATCACATGCATGAATATCGAAGAAGCATCATTCATAGGGTTCACAGGAGAGACACTTAATGTCGCGAACCTAAAAATTCTATTACATTTTCAAAATACACATGCTCTTCATATTCATCATCATCATCATCATCATAGCAAAAATCCATCTCTCCATTCAAAATTGTAGTATTTTTAGTGTACTCATCTACCTCTAGATTAGGTTCATATTCAATGTTAGTTGCATGAGTAAGACTAGAAACACTATTTTCAATCCTATCATTTTGTAACTCAATCAAACAATTTGAAGAATCATCTTGAGTTGTTCCATTGAAGGAGAGTCTTCACTAGTGGGTATGCATTCCTCATATGGATATTCAATGTATGGTTGTGCATGAGGTTCACTAGAGAAGGGAAATTTAGACATGTTGCTATATGGATGGTCATGCATTGCATTCATTTCAAGCCTAGCATTTAGCTCCATGAGTGTATCCATTGTTGATTGCAAACTAGGAGTTGGGGGAGTATAAAATTGTTCATCTCCCCACCTGTGGTGAATGATGCATGTGTGCAGGGTTGATTATGGTCCCAATAGTCACTTCTAGACACTTCGTTCATTGGATTATCATGGTTTTCCCTAGACTGTCTAAAATCATGCAAGATATAACATTCAGCGGGTGGTCTAAGCCACCACATAAGGTGCAAGCATGCGTTTCATATTGCCTAGAAAACTAGATTCGACGGATTGCCTTTCTAAAGCAGCGATTGCCTATCTAAAGCAGATAGTCGAGCCTCTAATTGATCTAAAAGTGATGACCGGGTATGAGGAGAGTGTTCATTCTCAACCTGTGATGGATGATACATGTGCTCATAGTGATTAGGGTATGTGAGGTCAGGGCCCTGAGAAGGCGCATAAAATTCCCTAAAATCACTATGGTATGTGGGGGGTTCATCCTGTGAAGCGTGCCCGTAAGCACGCTCTCTAAGGGATCTGTTTGAATCCCCAGATGCGGACCAAAATCCTGACATGATTTAACAACTCGAATTGAACTCAAAGTCCAGTTGAAGTGGACTAAGTTTGGTTTTAATGGGATTGGTTTGGTTTATTGGGATTCATTTGGTTTGTTGGGATTTTGGGCTTTTTGGTTTATTGGGATTGTTGTTGTTTGAATCCCAGGATTTGTGAAACTGCACAGCCCAGAAGTAGAGCCCAGATGCACAGTAAAGCTTGGCAGCCCACGTTGGGTTCAGCCCAGATTGATGGCTAGAAACGAGCCAGTATACAAGTGCAAGCTATGTGGGCTTCTTTGTTTTGCGGCCCGTGATTGGGTTCAAAGAACCTAGCTGGTGTGGTCAGTCAGCCCAGCCCAGCAGAGCTCAGGTTGGGTTGAGTTGGGCTGGTTTGGGTGTAAGCCCAAGCTATGCAAAATTCAGTGGTTTGCACAGATGCACAGCCTTTCTATGCACAACTTGCGGCTTTAGCACACGTCCTAAACTTGCAGCTTATCACAAATTGACTCACAAGATTGACAGTCTTTCTCAAAGAGCTAAGCACACGTAAGTGCTCCTAATGTTTGGAACTACACAAGACAAGGCACAGGGCAAATGGGCGAGTTGACTTCAACTTGGGACTACAACAAATTAGTTATCCAAGTTCAACCTCACAACTACAGGAGGCTGGAGGTGAACACAAGGTTTGTCAAGGCCTAGGGTTGAAAGTACAGGCCCCGTAGAGGCCTAGATTGCTCAACAACTTATACAACAAAGACAACTCAAGTTATCTTGGCTCTGTGGCTAGGTTATGTGGTTACAACTAACCTAGGTTACACAGCAAAGACAAGCTCATGCACAAAGCCGGGAGTTTAAGCTCAAACTTGGCAGCCTGTGGGCCGCTCAAGGATTCTCAGAGGCTCACACAAAGGTTCTGGCAATTGGCAAACAGGGCTTAGGGCTCAACTACAGGCTGTGCAAATGGCTCACCAAGGTTGTGTGCAGCTCAATGATTGCACAGCTTTTGTGCTCAGACAACCCAGAGCAATGAGACAGCCTAGGTTGCTAAGCACAGACTAAGCACAAAACAGGGTAGATAGCTCAAAATTTCAGGCTTAAAAGCACATGCTATGCTCGAGGTTGGCTCAAAAATCACACAAATTTGCAAACTAATCAAAGACAGGTATGCACACATTGCAGCCAGTGGTTAACAGCTAACAAGGTGCAGTAGTAACTCAAAAAGCACAATTGATACAGACTCACAACAGGTCTTTGATTCACTTAGTTGGTTTCAACTCACTCTAGCATGCATAATGGTGCTTGCCGCTCAAGCTCACAAGCCACAGGATAGCAATACACGGGGTGTCGCAGCTTTGGTTCAACAGCTCAACAAGCTAGTTGGCTGTGTCCTGTCCAGGTTTTGGCACAAGTTTACAGTGGTACACAGTGCGCAACCAAGACATACAACTCATAAAAACATGTATAGATTCTAGTCTACATGGGTACAAGTCATGCTCATATAACTCGTGTGTTGGTCGACAAGGCTAGCTTACCTGGCAACCAAGCTTGGCAATGCAGGGTTCAATTACAGCTCAAGTTCTGCGCTTTTCGTGTCTTCTTTGGTTGGCTCAGGTGCTCAGCAGCACAGGGGGGTACCTGCTCTAACTCAATGAAGATTTTCAGTTCTCACAGTTAAAGCAAAGAGAGTAAACTCTGGCATAAGCCTGAGAATTGGACTGTCACAAGGGAGAACTGATTCAATATGCAGCAATGCACTAAGAGAATGCAAGGTAAAAATGTAGAAATGGAAATTACAGCCTAAGTGCACCGATATGATAATCTAAATTACACTAATATGAGGACTAAAAACAAAGCCAAAGAAAGCTAATATGCACGGGGGCTAAGTTACGAGATGCAATTTAAACTAAGTTATACTAAAATGATACAAGCTAATATTTACAATGGTGAAAATCAGTAAAGCAAGCAAGAATCGACAGGGCACACGCCAAGTCCCCGGCAACGGCGCCAAAAACTTGGTAGGCCCGAAAAGATGTTTAAATTACGGCCTACGGTAATACCGCAAGTGCACGGTGTCTTGATGTAGGACTGAGCAAGTGCGGGTCGAACCACAGAGACTTGTGGTGCCCTTATGTGATCTAAGGCTTGCTACTTAACTGAATTTCAAGTGACAGAGTAACAAAATAGTGTTTTGCCGAAACGGCTGAGTTTGAACTGAGTTGATGAACCTAAACTAAGGTAACAGATACAACTGAGAGAGCACTAGGGTCTTTAAATTCACCACTAACCCACACTTGTAACTTCAGCTAATTATCTTACTCTTGCCCTTATAACAGGTAATGGAAAAGTGTCAAGTCTACCATTACCTAAGGTGTTTCACCAATGGATGAGTTAATCACAACTAAAGAATCAAGTTTTAGTACTAACTGTCTAATTAAGCACGCTTAGTCAAGGGATTAATTGAAGTCTCTAAAGCATGAGTTGTAGCACTATCAATACAGTTTTTATTCTAACTACAAAGTGGATGCTTGACATCCACCGTGAGAGCAAAGTATTGAGCACTTTGAGATTAATTCTTTCCTAGAAAGTATTCAAGCATTCAAGAGAACTATAAGTAACATGAATCACAAAGCAGAGAGCTAGGGCTTCATCTCAAACCCTAGCAAATTAAATTAAAGCATCAAAAACATAATTAAACTACAAATTACTCTAATTGACTGCTCTGGCTAATCCAGGCGTGTCTGAAAACATGTTCTTCACTCTCTATTTATACAAGCACTGACCCAAAATTCCCAAAACCCTAATTTAATAGTAAAATAGAAATTTAATGAAAATAAAATGAACCCATACTCTAATTCGCGTGTGAATCGAGCTTTCCTCTGCTCCTCTAGCTCTGAGACATCCTACCCTTGATTTGTTGTAACCCTAGTTTCGATTGTCTTAACCCTAGCTTCTAAGGAAGAAGATACTGATGGAGACAAGTCAAAACGAGGGTGGCGGAGTAGGTGGTTGTGTTGTGTCAGGAGATGATGGAGTTGGTGGTGTCGGTGGTGCGCAGGAGACGGTGGCAGGAGATGGTCGGGGGGAGGGGATGGTAAAGTCACAGAGGGTAGGGGGAGAAGAAAGAGAGAGATGGAGAGAAATGGGTTGGTTCGATTAGGGTATAGGGTGTGGGTCTCTTTGTCAGAAGCAGGTGCATCGCTGTTTGATGAGAACGTTGCACCGAGCGTTGGATGAAGAGCAGTGAAATCTGAACGGCTCATGGATGTAGACGGTTTTGGAGAGATTTGGTGTTGCACGGAGCATCAAGAGATGATGTATAGTGATGGAGCGACCGTTGGATGTAGCTGAGGGAGATCTCAATGGCTCAGAGTGAGCGGGCTCGGATCCGGGTCATGGGTAGCTCTAGCCCAAGTCTTCCTTGTTGGGTTGCAAATCGATTTGCGCGCGGGCTTTGGCTATCTCTCTCCATAGATGTTTGACTTCAATTCTTCGCTCTTTAGCTCTCGGATTCTCCGAGCTTTATTTATTACCTAAAAATACAAAATTAATTAATACAAATATTTATTCTTGAAAACAAAGAAAACACAGAATCTGGGATAATATCTGATTCTTGAGCACAAAAGATGAGTAAAATGCCAATAAAAAGGTGTATAAATATGCACTATTTGGCACTCATCAACAGGGAAGGAGAGTTACAGGTGACACTAATATGCAAGTTACTACAAATATGGACTAACTATGCTACCAGGCTACAGGTTATAATGACCAATGGATTAAACAAACTTCAGAGCAAAACTAAAAACTACAGATTATAGATGCAACTTACTTTAAAGTGAAGATGCAGTTTACATGAATGCAAGCTAATGCAAGTGAGCAAAATTAACTGAAATGCAATGGTAAAGTTAACAATATGCAATAAGAGATGCAGAGAAAGAAAACTACAGCTAAGTTACACTAGCACAGGGTTAAAAATAACAATGCAAGGTGAGTATGTACAAGGGGGAGTAAAAAAAAAAACAGTGAAGAAAGCAATCAGACCAGCTCAGCACACGCCAAGTCCCCGGCAACGGCGCCAAAAACTTGGTAGGCTTGGAAAGTGGTTTATTTTATGGCCTACTTGTTAAACCGCAAGTGCACGGTGTCTCCAATGTAGAACTGGCAAATACGGGACGATCCCACAGAGACTTGTGGTGCTTAAGATGATCTATGGCCTTACTTAACTGATCTCAGGTGACAATGTAACACAAATATGGTTGGTGTCGATACGACAATGAGCTGTGGAACTAAGTTGTAAAGACAGATTGTAGATAGGTTATTGTGAGTACTGGGGTGATTGAATCAACCCTCTAGTTCTATGCTAAGGCCAACCAGTTGTTCATTGTGTCTTGTGCCTTCCTTTGAAGGTCTCAGGTGGATCTTTGGTTAGATAATTCACTAACTCTTCCCTAGTATAGGATGTCTTTCTACAGTACACCCTATCACAGAATTGTTTGATTGATTAGCTAAGCATTGATCCTAAAATAGTTTAATCATAACAAGAATATATGAAAACTGATTATATTAACATACAAACTAGGGGTTTCATCAACACCCCAGCTGACTAAATTAGAACATTAAAAACAGCAAATAACAAATTAACTCTAAGTTTGTGCTCTGGCTAGCCCAGGCATGACCTCTAACAAACACAGTTCAACCTATTTATACATGCAAAATACCAAACCCTAAATTCACTTTAAAATAGAAATTAAATGAAAACCTCTCACCCATACTCTCTGAATCAGTCGTCTCTTCTGTCAATTCGGCTCTTGATTGATGTTTGCTTCCTCTGCTCGAGAAACCCTAGTTCCATTTATCTCTTACATAGCCTCTAGGGTTACGAGAGAGGCTAGGCGATAGATAACTAAAACTAGAGGTGGCGGTGATGGTTTCTCTGTCAGGAGAAGAAGATGGTGGTGGTGAGGTGGTCTGCCATGGTATGGCTGGGGAAGAGAAGGGGATGGAAGAGCTCTGCAAGTTGTCGGGGGATGAAGGAGAGAAGAGAAGAAAGAGAATAGGAAGAGAGGAATGGGTTTGGTCGAATAGGGTATAGGTATAGGGCAATTCGGTGTTGAGCGGGCACAGCAAGGTTTGATGAAGAGGCATCAGCGAGCGTTGGATGAAGCGGGTAAGATCTGAACGGCTGAGGGAGAAACGAGTGTTTTGGTGTTGAGCGGGAGTAGCGAGAACTGATGGGTCGTATGGAGCGACCGTTGGATCTGGTGGGAAACCGATGCGAGAACCGATGCGACCGTCAGATGTAGATGGGGCAAATCTAACGGCTCAGGAAGAAACGGGCTCGGATCCGGGTCTCGGGTAGCTCAAGCCCATATCTTGTAAGTTGGGTTGCAACTGTTGCGCGCGCGGGCTTTGGCTTTCTGCTCCATAGACGCTTGTCTCCAATTCTTTGCTCTTTTGGCTCCTCAATTTCTCCGAGCTTTATTTATTACCTAAAAACACAAAATTAATTAGTACAAGTATTTATTCTTGAAAACAAGGAAAATACAGAATCTGGGATAATATCTGATTCTTGAGCACAAAAGATGAGTTAAATGCCAATAAAAAGGTGTATAAATATGCAATATTTGGCACTCATCACAATATCTCCACAGTACAACTGAAATTAGGGATTTGAGATGTCAATCACTCACCAAATACAACTGAAATATAATCCACTGCCTTCAACCACTCCATTGACGTCACATAACATGATGTAATTGAGAGCCTTCAAACTGATTTCGTACGACAATCTTTACTTTACTCAATTTCAGATTTCTTCTCTTCCATGTATCACAATATATGGTACCCAAAAAAATAGAGTGCATGGGCAGAGAGGTAGGAGGGGTGAAAACCAAGTGATTGACAATAAAGAGAGTTGGTAATTTAAAAGTGATGAAGTATTCGTTAACGGAATTAACCAGACAAATCGCTCCACCAACTAAGAACGGCCATGCACCACCACCCATAGAATCAAGAAAGAGCTCTCAGTCTGTCAATCCTTACCAGGTCCAGACATAGTAAGGATTGACAGACTGAGAGCTCTTTCTTGATTCTATGGGTGGTGGTGCATGGCCGTTCTTAGTTAGTGAAGCGAGTTGTCTGGTTAATTCCGTTAACGAACGAGACCTCAGTTTGCTAACTAGCTATGAGGAGGATTCCCTCCACGGCCAGCTTCTTAGAGGGACTATGGCCGTTTAGGCCACGGAAGTTTGAGGCAATAACAGGTCTGTGATGCCCTTAGATGTTCTGGGCCACATGCGCGCTACACTGATGTATTAAACGAGTATATAGCCTTGGACGACAGGCCCGGGTAATCTTCGAAAATTTCATCGTGATGGGGATAGATCATTGCAATGACTTAGGCAGGAATGACCTGACTACCGGTCCCTTCAACAATGTTGAGCATTAAGGCCGTCGATATACCAGCATCTGGCCCGTTTTAGCGTATAAGTGGATTCTTGTCCATGTGTACGGGTCATTCACCAGGGTCAACTTTTTCGATGGCTATACCTTCAGCATGCGAACTTGTTAAACCACCAGTTGGCAGACTTGCTCTGTCTTTTGGGTAGGGGTAAAGTGAATATGCTACTCTAACGGTCGTGAATACGTAAACCCAACTAGAGCGGTGTGCTCACTCCCTGTTCATCACAACACGACACGAAATGTGTTAAGGATTACTCCTTGCCAATTGGTGGGTTGCGTCTAGGCAGGCTGATGGCCGGTGTAAAAACTTTTGTCGTAATTTTGGAGATAAGATCGTTATGCGGTTTATCTGTGCTCTACCTGGTACTTGTTACTGGAAAAAGAGCTTTAGTCTTGGTCTTGGTCTTGGAAGTATTCATGGCTACACAGTTGAAACATGGAAGAGAAAAGGTGCAGTTGAGAAGGTATGGGAGGTGGTGTCCATGGTTTGAGAAGATGGGTTTTTGTGATTTTGGAAATGACAAGGGAAAGTGTAAGGGGGGGGTACTTGGGTGTGATTTGCTGACTTCCTTTACTTCAAACATGACTTGAACACTTTGGACCATTGACCAGACTTGATTTTGCAATTCTTGACCATGACTATTTGTTCCGTTGGATAGGTAAGCTCGTTTCTGCACATGCTTCATCTAACAGATCCTTTGCGTCCCGGTACATTTCCACTTACCGCAAACACCATGTACTCCATTCACTCAACCACCTACAACACAACACAAAAAGAGATTATTCAAACAAAATTACCCAATAAAAGAGATAATCTCATGATATAATATTTTTCGCAAAATAGAACATTAAGGCATTAGAGATGTGATAAAAGACAGCAAAACAATCTAAAAATATGCATTATTATTAGGTTCCGATCAATATTCACCCCTATGCGATACAACGAGTTCAATCTCAAATTCGTGGATTCAAACCGACCAGCCCATTTTTTTTCGTGCGGGTTTCTAGCATCTGGCTTCGAGCATCTATTTCAATCCTTCGACCGAGTGAGAAAACCCTGGTCGGTTATAAGTGATTTGCAAAGTAGGAATTAACGTTTAGTCCCAAAATTATTGGGCTTTGGACGCTCTAGTCCTCCCTTCTAAAAGACATAATTTATGACAATATAGTAATTGCACATGAAATTATTCACTCCTTTAAAAAGAAAAAACCAAAAACAGGTATCTTATGAATAAAAATAGATATGTCCTAGGCTTTTGACATATTTAACTGAGATTTCCTTCTATCATCTCTATAAGCTTTTGGATTTAGCCCTTCATTTTGTAATATAATATATCGATGTATCTCTACCTCTTCTATAGTTGTTCTTCTAAATAGTTCACCTGAAGACTACTTCAAACCAACTAGGGGTCTTAGACAAGGAGACCCTATCTCTCCCTACCTTTTTATAATCTGTATGGAGATTTTTTCTAGATTACTACTAACTCATAAAGCCGAAAAACTCATTCATGGAGCCGAAATTCCTCCAAAAACAACCCTCTCTCACATATGTTCTTTGCTGATGACTGCTTTCTCTTTGTTAGAGCTGATCTAAAAGAATGTAAAAACATCTTACTTACTATAGACATTTTCAGTAAAGCCTCAGGCCAACTTATAAATTTTGAAAAATCAAGGGTATTTTTAGTAAGAAGATTCACCCTAAACACAAAGAATGATGTCTGAATTACTCAGAACTGAGAAAATAGATCTTAAAGAATCTTACTTGGGGGCACCTCTCTTAATTGATAAATATAGAATCAAAACCTTTGAGTTAATAGTGGAGAAAACGGAACATAAATCACAAAGCTGGAAAGGAAAAGTTCTACCACAAACTAGCAGAATGGTTTAAAACAAATCAGTTTTGGCCAGTATGAGTACTTTGCAATGGGGTGTTTTATTCTCCCAGAAACTATAACTAAGAATACAAATGCTATTCAAAGAGATTTCTGGTGGGGAAAAGAAAATAACACTAGAGGTTACCATCCTAAAGCCTATGCATAAGGGAGGTTTAGGTTTCAGAAATGCTCATAATACTAATTTAGCTATAATAGCTAAGTTAGCATGGAGACTCATTAGAGAACCAAATTCTCTTTAGGCTTCTCAGTTAAAACCAAAATACTTCAAGAACAAATATGTCTTTAAGGTTATGACTGCCTTAACTAGCTCATGGATTTGGAAATGTATTAGTAAAGGAGTTAGCTTAATAGAAAAAATAGGAGGTAAGTGATGGTAAAAGCATGCATATTTGGGAGGATAACTGGATAACCAATTTAGGTGAAACACTATCTCACTATAAAAACAATCTTAAAAACCATTTAACACTTGTAATGGCCTTATTGATCCAATCAAAAAATGTGGAATATACCCTCGATAACTTCGATGTTCAACACCCAAATAGCTGGAAAAATTTGCAGTATTAAGATCTTCCCAGATGGACTCACATTACTTGACCATACAAACTAAGATACTTGTTAAATAACTCAAGAGAGTTCACAGTCAAATCTATGTATGATAAACTAAATGCAAACAGAATAAACTCCCATAATCTGAATCTGCCAGATTCCTTTTGGAAAAGTTTATGGAAACTAGATGTCTCCCAAAGAATCAAATACTTACTTGGAAGTATTTACAGAATGAAATATCAACCAATTCAAAGCTAGCTGAATTTCACATAGATATCTCTCAAAAATGTACTTTTGGTTGCGAAGCTTATGAAACAACAAAACACCTTTTCTTTCATTGTAGTTATGCCAAATCTGCCTGGGTTCTAGATCCCAACACTGTAAACTAAAATTGGGATAATACTCCTCTTTTTTAAATCTTTGTGATTCTTGGTTAAAAAAATCCTAACAACACAATTCCCTTAGAGACTATTCTTACAAAAATCAGGTTCCTATGGAAGGAACGATGCAACAGAGTTTTTCAAGGAAAAAATAGATCCGCAAACCAATTAGCTACACATATTCAAAGACATATTACTTTTTGGAGTAAGCATAGAACTGCTAGATAACAGGGACATGAACAGAATAAAAATCTTACAGAGATTTGGAAACTTCCAAGGAAACATACACACAAAATCAACATAGATGCAGCTTGGTTATCTATAAATGATCCTTTAGGCATTGCCTTAATTCTTAGAAATGAAACATGTGAATTTTTTTAAGGAAAAGCAGGACCATCAAGAACAACATCCCCAGAAGAAGCAGAGGCATTAGGTCTTCTATAGGCAACAAAATGGGCAAATGAGCTTAATCTTTGTAACTACGACATAGAATGCAACTGTAAAAATATCTTTGACTACCTCAATGACATCCAGTCATCCATCTCCTGAACAAATCAAGCAATTATGGAAAAAGCAAAATTGGAAGTCAGTGACTGTCCAAATTTTATAGGCTTTTCCCTAGTCCCTAGAACGACAAATAGTGTAGCAGACGTTTTTTTAAAAGAAGCAAAACATTTTCATTGTAATTTAAATTGGGATCTTATCCACCATCTTGCATTTCCAATGCTTTAGAAGTAGATTAATCTAATGCAATGAATACACCCACTTCTTTAACATTATATTTCCAGACAGGGTTTGGATCTTCATCTTTCTGATTCCACTCTTTGTGTATACAGGGTTGCTAACCCCTTTTGTTAGCCTTCTTTATTATATTTCCAGTTTGCAAAAAAAAAAAAAAATACATGTTTGTACACCTGTGTAAACTAAGATTTGTAAAAAATGAAAATTATATAGTCATATGGATACTCTTTTCGTAGAACTCGGAAAGAGTTTCCCGAATATATAAAGTGTTATAGCATAGCTCGGTTGAACCCACCAAGCATTGATATGTCAAGTTTGGTTGTCATATTTTAGTGAATCAAAACTCATTTTAAGAGTCGCTTGATTATGTGCTAGAGTCAACTTCGTATAGGTTAGCTTGAAAGTATTAAGATATGAGACATTACAAGTATTGCGAAGACTTGAAGAAGTAAAGAAGTAAGAAGCTACAACTACAACATCGTCCTTCCACTTGAGGTTACTGATATTTGACTTGAAATTTTTCATTACCTAACGTATCTTTCAAGTCGTGCATATTGAAAACGAAACTGCGAAGCATGAACACTCTAGATAGACATGGTATTAAGGAATACAATATGAAGTTTATTGCTTAACCATTAAACTTTGTAGATAAGACATCGACATAATCGTTTAAATGCTATTGTGATTATGTATGGGTATAAGGTGAGGATTTCATCCTAGGAAATAATGTTTTACATGTGTTTTAAGGAAGTAAGTTCATAAACTTGTTTATGAATCGAAAAGGCAATCACCAGGCGTTATTGGGATTATTATTCATTGCATATATTGTGAACATCCAATATGTGTGATTTAGTATAACCGCTCACGACTTGTTTGTGTTCTTGGTAAAACTATCCACAAAGGCCTGACTTATGTATTGGTATGACTTTTATTAGTGAAATCGGTCTTAAGTAATCACCTGAGATGGTATGATCGAGTTTATGGTTTGTTTGACGGAATCTGGGTAAAGGGGAACCGATCCTATGAATAGGTGCAACACATCACAAAGGGGAATCGATCCTTGTATGAGGTGCAACAAGTTTTTAGCAGAAAGGGGAACCGATCCTATGGACACGTGCAACACGTTTTTAGGCAAAGGGGAACCGATCCTATGGACATGTGCAACACATATAAGTTAGATACCATATATATGTGGGGAAACGATCCTCGTACCTAGTCAACCGAATTTTGGAAAGCTAGTGTGACTATGCACAATACTCACATGGAGGTAGAACCGAAACTTGTTTTGGTAGAACCGTTAAACCCATAATTTGTGATTGAGTGTTTCTTAATCAATCGCATAGTTCTTGAAATTCAGATGAACCAATTATAAACTTGTTTGGAAGTGTGGCAAATCTGTTTCAAGGTTGTAAGTATGAAAGAGGACTTACAAAGTAAGGATGTTGGCATACTTTGAACACGCGCAGTAATGTTTATCTTTTATTGTTCAAAGTTATTCCTTAATAGCTACAGGAAGAAAATCCCATGATCGAAACATAAATAAGTTAAGAATCTTTTAACTTAGGTTTTTAATTTTATTTTAGGAAAATGAGAATTAATAATGTTCATTTACTAGTTGAGATTTTCCAAAGAGATTTTCAGTCATTATTTTGGACAGAGCATTACCAGGAATTATGGAAACCGAATTTGGAATATATTGAATATCTTTTAGAATATTTTCGGTTTTGGAAATTCCTTGGTGTTCAAACTTCCTTGTCTATAAATACTTGAAGTTTGCATTTCTAGCAAACTAATCCTTCGTGACAACAACCTTCCTCGGTTGTGTTGTTACTGGTGTAGCCGCCTATTCGGAGAGGAGAGTAACCTAATTAGGCAATATCTCTTACGGATTCTTTGTGATTAAAGCATTGATTGCAAAATATTAACAATTACTTCGGTAGTTGAGAATAAGATAGATCTAAGAACCTGATGAAGGAGTTTATTGAGATAAATAGAAGAGCCTTTTTCGAACTCACATCACTTGGTTGAAGAGAGTTGATACCAAACAATTTTTTTGTTCCTTTACTGTTTGGAATACGAACCAAAGGAATTGTTCCAAGTACGTGACTTATTCATAAGTTGGAGGCGTGGGAATACAGACAGAACTAGGTGAACTATAGGTTTAGTTGCTTGGTCTCAACTATACGAAGTTAGGTTTAATTTTGTGTAGCGGCTTAATACCGAGAGTATTCAATTCTAGACAAGGTCCCGGGTTTTTCTGCATTTTGCAGTTTCCTCGTTAACAAAATCTTGTTGTGTCATTTACTTTATATTTTCGCATTATAATTGTTTTATTATAATTAAGGTAAATTACACAAACGTTAATTCCTATTTAATTGATAAGCAATCCTATTTTGTTTGGTTAAGTTCGAACCCTTTTATCAAGTAAACATACTTCGTTGTTGCATTGTCTCGACTCAGTACATAGACAATCACTTTCGGAGAAAGGACTTATAGGTAGGAAACGTTTTAGCTTGAGGTATATTTGGGTACCCTCGCCTTTTCAATTGGTATAAGAGCAGGCAAACACGAAAAGATCTAACAATATGTGTTTGATGCGATCCAACCTATAATACATGAGTCAAAGTAGAGTTAAGCGAGAGCGAAAACTAAAGAAAGACTTTGTTAACGTATCACAAGACATTGGAAGTTTTGATTTTAAGAAATGTTTAAAAGGGGCTTCTTCATCAAGTTCTACTTGCTCTTCTGAAAATAAGTCCGAAGGTTCTCTAGAGGAAATTAAGTTAAGCCCTATATTCACAATCAATGATTCAGATTCTGAAAAATCTTTTTTTGATGACGATATTTTTTTGAGTTCTATGCTTGAAAATTTCTGATGAAAGATCAAGTGTAAAAACTTCTGAACTAAAGGAATTGAACAAACAATTTCTTACTTGTTCTAAGGAACTTCTTTCTGCACTTGAAAGAGAACGAGATTTAACTTTAAAGTATGAAAATATCGATGAAGAGCATAACTTGCTGAAAGAAAAATTCTCACAACAAATATAGAGTCCTATTGACAAAGTATGTGCTAGTGTTTCTCAAGGTGAGAAAGATCGTAATGCGGCTATTGAACAAGTACGTTTGTTGGAAGAGAAACTTGTTGAATCTGATGCAAGGATTAACTCTCAACAAAAGAACTTTTAAGAGAAAGAAGGAGAATATCTCTCACGAGAAATACATCTTGAGGATGATCTAGATAGTGCTCTTAATAAAATCAAGACGTTAGAAGAAGAAAATTTGGACCTTATATAGTTCAATGTTAGCTCAAACAATTTAACCTCAATGTTAGAAGCAAGTAGAAATCATCGTGATACACGAGGATTGGGCTATAAGGGAATAGATGCTTCAAATATTAGCAAAGAGGTAAAATTTGTTAAAGCTACAAATCCTTCTCAATCAGAGGCTTCCACTAATGACAAAGATGCTCCTATTTCTTGTAAAGAAGAAAAGTATGCCAAGCCTAAGAATAGTGTTCAACCAGCAGTAATAAAAGAAGGCATCTCTGCCAATGTCAAGAAAGCAACAACGTTGAACAAAGATAAGAAGAAGAAGAAGAAGAAAACCCGTCGAGCTCCAGTGCAAGAGGATCCACAAAAAGGTAACATTAAAACTCATACTTCATATATTTATACTAAGCATTGTTATTATTGTGGTAATAAAGGGAACTTGCAATGGGGATGCAAAGTTCATAAGATGCAATATGCACATTCTTTTGTATCAAACGAATTGGCTAAGTTTTCTCCTCGAAAGAACTCAAATCGATATTTTCCAAAGTTTAGACAAAATAATTATTATATGATAGTTCAAATATTGCCCATCGCTCGACAAAGCCATCTCATAAAAAACCCGAATATAGAAAGAAAGATGAATTTGTAAATTCTAAGACAATATCTGATGTTCCAAATTGGATAAAGGATGTTTCACAAAGTATTCAAAAGGAAAATCGTCCTAATGATATGAAGGAGAAAGCTGAAATGCAAAATCAAACTCTAAATGGGTCCCGAAGTCCTCCATAGCCAAGAAGGGACCAAAAGTTAGTCACAAGAATGACTCTCAGCTGTTAATTATTGGCGACAATAATTACAAGAGTGTTCTTGAAAGACTAAAGTCAAGAGTGTTCTTGTACTAGTAAATGTTGTGATAATGACACTCTTCATCACAAGTCAAAGAAGAGAAACAAGAGATGGAACAAGAGAAAACAAACCAAGCAAGAGGTCAAGAATGATGATTCTGTCTTAGTCACTCGTGACGAACAAGACAATGATCAACTCAACACAACCTAGTTGTGTTGGAATGTGCATGCTCACCTTTGTGCTCAATCTTATGAAGGGTGAGGAAGCACATGAAACTGAGCACATGATCTCTTGGTAATTATATGACTAACTAACATCTTTAGGGAGATTACTTTTCTTCTATACTCATACCTTATCTATCTATATTTGAGATTTTTATAGAAACGGTAATTGTGAGTTTATGATGTTGATATCTACTGATCATATATGTGTAGCTCTTGTTTTTACGGTTAAAACGATCCAAAAATCACTGAATTCGGACATTCTATGCAAAAGTTATGTCAAAAACAGTTTAGTATTGTGATCTTTCACTAGAAACACAAGGGTACCGATCCTTGTGAGAGGTGCAACACAAGGGAACCGATCCTAGTGAGAGGTGCAATACGAAGGAGTGTAAAACTGTTTTGCCTATAACTTCTTCTTCCGAACTCGGAATGACCTCATTATTTTTGCGTTGGTTTCGCAATTCAATTCCCTACAAGATTGAGGTGATTGCAATACTTGATTTAATTTTGAATATTTATGGTGTATTGCAAATTGATTTATGAGATATATGATTTTAGTTTTCATAACCTTGATATTCTATCTCATATGTTGTGTACCCTTATGGTTTGGGTGACTTTTTGATTTAGCAGGATTGAGTTCTAGCCCATGTTGGTAGGCTTTATCAATGAGGGATTCTGGTAGAAACAATATGTGAAAAAGTCACAATATGTTGAATCGGTTTTGGTTTAGCATAAAAGCATATGTGTTTTGACGGTTTTCAACTTTTGTTTGCAATTGTTAAAACCGGTTTTCAAACTTTCTCTGGTAAAGGTTGGTTGTTGTTATTATTTTGTTTTGCATAAGGATGACAACATAATGATATTTCGATATCAATTCTCCCTGGAAGAAGATGCAAATATATTGGAGAAGCGGATGCGAAATTTGAGGTAACAATGTTGTTTGTTAATTGTTTTCTTGTTTAAGAAAAGCCTAATTTTATTTCATATATATTTATCTTTTGCTTAACAAAATTTCGGTACAATTGATGTTTTATTCCATGATGTGTGTATGGATGTGTGTGTGATTCAATTGGTTCCGGTTAAGAAAAACTATTGTTATCTTGCTTTATTGTGTGGTATCAATTGTTTAGTCTTACAAAATTTCGGTGCTATAATGTCTATGTTGTTTCAATTGCTTCCGGTTGAGGTGAATAATTATGCAAGTTGATTTATTTTTTTTATATGAATTATTTATGGCTTAACGAAAGAAAAGATTTACGGGTTGAGTTGTTTAGTCCAATTCGATTCCGGATAAGATAAACTAAGGTTTTCTTAGTTAGACTTATCAAAGTGGAGGTTTCGGTTATTCAAGTCTAATCGAATGCCTTAACAAGAAATGCTAGTTAACTAACCTAGTACTTGTCTTGTTTAAAATTGAAAGGTCTAAGTTATATGGATAATTAGAACCGGATGAGAAAAATAGAGTTATCTTTATTTTGGTCTTATTGAATGAAGCGATTGTATTTGTACAATCGGTTTAGTAAAGGGACTAAGGTGCTTAGTTAATTTTTGGTTTGGTAAACTAAATTGGGAAAATTTCTTCGAGAATTACTTTGTAGTTTCGGTTTTGATATTGGTTATCAAAAATGGTGTGTGGAACCCTCGTGCTTAATTCTATAGGTTTGCAAGTCTATTTTGAGATTTGTAAGATTCTTTTCGTGTTGTCCTTTATGTTTTCGTTTCTTTGCCATTTTGTGACAAAAAGGGGGACAAATATATGGAGTAAACAAGTGATACTGGTATTGATTTTATATTGATTGGTATCACTAAGGAAAAGAACATTGTGCTTAAACGTTTATCTAACGAAAGAGTGAAAGCATAGACTAAGGGGGAGTAGCATATCATATTAATTGGTATAACAAAGACGTGTGGATTGATGAAATCTACCTATATCACCTTTAGGGGGAGTATTAGCTTTGTTATTATAATGTCAACACGGCATTTAAGGATTGAATGAATGCAGGTTATTGTGCTGTTGAATTCGGGAATCAAGCGTATGTGTAATGAATTCTTGTAATTTGTTTATCCATATGATTGTAAGAGTTTTGTCACTAAAGTTGACAATGGTGGAGATTGTTAGAGCATAGCTCGGTTGGACCCACCAAGCGTTGGTATGTCAAGTTTGGTTGTCATATTTTAGTGAATCAAAACTCATTTGAAGAGTCACTTGATTATGTACTAGAGTCAACTTCATATAGGTTAGCTTGAAAGTATTAAGATATGAGACATTACAAGTATTGCGAAAACTTGAAGAAGTGAAGAAGTAAGAAGCTACAACGACAAGATCATCCTTCCACTTGAGGTTAGTGATATTTGACTTGAACTGTTTCATTCTCAAACGTATCTTTCAAGTCGTGCATATTGAAAACGAAACTGCGAAGCATGAACACTCTAGATAGATATAGTATTAAGGAATACAATATGAAGTTTATTGCTTAACCATTAAACTTTGTAGATAAGACATCAACATAATCGTTTAAATGCTATTGTGATTATGTATGGGTATGGGGTGAGGATTTCATCCTAGGAAACAATATTTTACATGTGTTTTAAGGAAGTAAGTTCATAAACTTGTTTATGAATCGAAAAGGAAATCGCCAGGCGTTAATAAGATTGTTATTAATTGCATATCTTGTGAACATCCAATATGTATGATTTAGTATAACCTCTCACGACTTGTTTGTGTTCTTGGTAAAACTATTCACAAAGGCCTGACTTATGTATTGGTATGACTTTTATTAGTGAAACCGATCTTAAGTAATCACTTGAGATGGTACGATCGAGTTTGTGATTTGTTTGACCAAATTTGGGTAAAGGGGAACCGATCCTATGAAGAGGTGCAACACATCTCAAAGGGGAATCGATCATTGTATGAGGTGCATCAAGTTTTTAGCAGAAAGGGGAACCGATCCTATGGACATGTGCAACACGTTTTTAGGCAAAGGGGAACCGATCCTATGGACATGTGCAACACATATAAGTTAGATATCATATATATGTGGGGAACCGATCCTAGTACCTAGTCAACCGAATTTTGGAAAGCTAGTGTGACTATGCACAATACTCACATGGAGGTAGAACCGAAACTTGTTTTGGCAGAACCGTTAAACCCATGATTTGTGATAGAGTGTTTCTTAATCAATCGCATAGTTCTTGAAAGTCAGATGAACCAATTCTAAACTTGTTTAGAAGTGTGGCAAATCGGTTTCAAGGTTGTAAGTATGAAAGAGGACTTACAAAGTAAGGATGTTGGCATTCTTTGACATGTGCAGTAATGTTTATCTTTTATTATTCAAAGTTATTCCTTAATAGCTACAAGAAGAAAATCCCAGGATCGAAACATAAATAAGTTAAGAATCTTTTAATTAAGGTTTTTAATTTTATTTTAGGAAAACGCGAATTAGTAATGTTCATTTACTAGTTGAGATTTTCCAAAGAGATTTTCGATCATTATTTTGGACAGAGCATTTCCAGGAATTATGGAAACCGAATTTGGAATATATTGAACATCTTTGAGAATATTTTCGGTTTTGGAAATTCCTAGGTGTCAAAACTTCCTTGTCTATAAATACTTGAAGTTTGCATTTCTAGCAAAGTAATCTGTTTGTACCCTTAATATTCTACACAAAAATGGGCTACTTTAGGCCTACCAATCTTCTCCTACTGACTAAGAAAGGTTCATTTGGGCCTGAAGTTTAGCCAACTGGGCCTTCCAAGAGGTTCAGGTGCAAACCCATATGCAACAAGCTAAGATAGGCCTGACTATCAAATACTCAACTCACAAGACCATGAGAAAGAACTCCAAGTTGGGATAAAAAGTCCCACATAAGTGCTCCACGTCACCAATTCCTAGCCAACCAAAGAAGCTACACGTCGGCATGGGTGACACGTCCCCGGCCAGGTCACCGCCAAGCGTCGGCCAGGAAGGATGCCACGTCATCAGGAGTGATGACGTGGCAGTGTGACACGCCAGCAAAGAGCCACGTCAGTAGGTGACGTGTCAGCAGAACGGATGTCACGTTATCAGGAGTGATGACGTGGCAGTGTGGCACGTCACCAAAGTGCCACGTTAGCAGGTGACGTGTCAGCAGAACGGATGCCACATCATCAGGAGTGCTGTCGTAGCATGCAACACGTCATCAAAGTGCCACGTCAGCTGAAAGGGAAGCCATGTCAGCAAAGCACAGTGGCTCACAGTGCCACGTCAGCAGAAGCGGTGACATGGCAGACGCCACATGGCTAACCGAGTGCCACGTCAGCAAGGAGCTGACGTGGCAGGAGCCACGTCATCAATATATGCCACGTCAGCAATAAGAGATGATGTGGCCGGCGGCCCAAGCGAGCGGTAATCGAGAATTAATCGGCGATTAGTCGGGAATTAATCGGCGAGGAATCGTGGATGGCGTTTAATCGGCAATTAATCGGCCGGAGGAGAAGTTTCGGTGCATGTTTCGCAACTTAAATATGTAGTCCCGATTTGGTGTGGCACGACGCATCTTAATCCCGCGGCCCTTGGATGATTCTGACGCAGTTATGACAGGGAGGCATGCAGAGCCAGTTATGGCAGGGAGCCATGCAGGGGATCAATGCCAGAGCCATGCAACCATGCAGTCATGCAGGAGAATTATGGCAGAGAGGCATGCAGGGCCAGTTACTACAAGAGGCATGCAAGGGCCAGTTGTAACAGTTGCCATGCAGGACCATTTACTGCAATTCATGCCTGCATCTAAACGGAAATTTATAACCTATAAATGGATGGTTTGACAACCAAAAAGGTAAGCAATATTCCATACCAAAAACTCCTGTGAAAAATCCAATACTGACTTTAGCATCGGAGGGTTTTTTGCAGGTACCACCCCTTCTCCATAATTCAATTGAAGATCGAGGTCATGGATCGATTATCAGCAAAATCATCATACAAATTTCTGTTTTTGGGGTAGGAGTAATTTTACCTTACAAACAGTGGAGCCGACCAAGGTTTTCGAGAAAAGATAATCGTGTTTTACCAATTCAAGTTATGGCAGTAATCAGACAGACTGCACGAAGGGCCGATTCTGATAACGATTCCCACCAAAGACAGAGAGGCAATGGTGAAAGGCACGAAATCGAGGTTCAATCAGCTCCAGCAGTACCCACTGGAAACTGGCAGGGTCAAAATCGTTCGCATGACGGACCCCTGGATCGTGATCGAGATCAAGAACATGTTGTTAACAAATCACTGGATCGAAGACGAGATCGAGATCGTTTCCATGACAGAAATACTGATCTAAATCGGAGAAGAGAACAACAACCATTGATCGATAACGAAGGAATGGATGTCGACGGGGATTACCCACAAGTTCGAGGAAACAGAGGGCGTGTGTTCGGCAGCCCATCTAGGAGGAAGAACGATGGACAAGACCTGCGAGATGGACGTACCGCGACTCCTAGTACTGAGGAAGAATCATTGCGTAATCGGCTGGACGAGTTAGAAAAGGAGAACACACTCCTGAGACTGGAACGTGAGAACCAATCTCGACCTAAGACGGGTAATCGGAACAAACGAAAAGGTCGTTCGGTATGGCAGCGGATTGGAAGTCGCATTAGCCCTCAGGCTGCAAACCCAAACAGAGAGGTGATCGATCTTGATCGACCAGAGAGAAATCTACTGCCCACTGGATATTTGCCAAAACGAAGGCCTCTACGACCCGGTCGAGCAGGGACCCTGCCAGCTACAACTCGGCTGAGTGTGACAAGAACTACCACCCGTTCAAAACGTCTCAGAAATGACGAAGATGAGGTTCGAGATTGGCACGATGATGAAGAATTTTCGCATGATTACAATGCTCGTCCGGAGCAAGGCAGAGCTGGAAAAGAACCTGCTGGACCCCAGAGGAAAAGAATGAGATCTAAAACTCATATTCCAGAAGACCAAGATTATGAGCAGGGACACAGTTCCTCGGAAGGCGATGTGGCCGCAATAACAGAAGCCCGCCTTTGCAAAATGATCGAGAAAGTAATGTCGAAAAAGCAATCCAGAGAAGAAAAGATATACCGGTTGCATCGATCTGCTGGAGCCCCTTTCAAGCTAAATATCAGAGAATTCCGACCGCCAATTAATTTTCAAATTCCGAAATTGCCAGAGTTCGATGAGAAGATAGGTGACCCAGATCAGCATGTTTTGCACTATGAAACTGCCATGACTCTGTGGCAGCACAGTGATGAGTTGATGTGAAAAATGTTTCCAAAGTCACTGGCTGGAGGAGCAATAAAGTGGTTCAATAAACTCAAGGCACAGTCGATCGGTACTTACCAAGAATTGGTTGGAGAATTCTGCTCCCACTACAAGTACAACAGACGTGATCAGAAGGGATGCCACGATTTGTTCCTTCTAAAAATTCGGAAGGAGGAAAGCATCAGACAGTTTACTCGACGCTTCAAGCAAGAGTTAGCAGATGTAGATGGTGCCAACGATCAAATCGCCATCGAAGCTTACAAGCAGGCGTACCAGCATGATCAAAGAGGTGTGTACGGTTCCTTAGTCAAGAGACCACCAAAGACTTTGGAAGGACTGTATGATCGAGTGGAAGAATATGCCCGAGTGGAGGATGATTCCAAAGCTCGAGATACAAGATATGTTAGCAAATCATCTAATCATCCAAATGATGGGAGGAAGGACAAGTCGAAGAACCGTTCCAGCGGCCAGCACAATGATCGGGGTGAAGGCCGAGAGAAGAACCAAAGTGAACAAATGGAAACCGGATATCAGAAATTTCATGATATGAAGCTGACACCATTGAACATACAGCTTGCAGAGTTGTATGAGAAAATCAGCAAGGATTTGAGCCCCCCCTCGTCCTTTGCCAGCAGAGACACGTGATAAACGTGACAGGAGCAAATACTGCAAGTTCCATAAAGACCATGGTCACAAGACCGACAATTGCCGCTCTTTACAGATCGAGATTCAGCGAATGATCGACGCTAGGAAGCTGCAACAGTACGTGAAAAAGGACTTTGGAAAAGGTCCCGGATAGTTTGGCACGACCAACGTGATTAATGCACGTGTGATTAACGCCAGCCACGCCAGGATCCATTCAATGACCAGACGGGCATCAGAAGACGAAACCAGGAGGATGTTCAGGCAGTTGAAAGAATGGTATTTGACAAATCACATCGATTTTGTCAACGGTAATGGAGCAGAAACTCGGGAGCTTGGGTGCACAAAGATCGAGTTCTATGATACAGACATGATTGGTGTATATGCTCCCCACAATGATGCTATCATTATAACTGCTTGGATTGGCATGTTTCGTGTACACCGGATTCTAGTTGATACAGGAAGCTCAGTGAGCGTGCTATTTTCAGGAGCTTACTCCTCTATGAATCTCCCAAATGACTTGATCGAGGAGGATAAAAATCCAATTATCGGTTTCAGCGGCGAGGTTACAAAGGCGATTGGGAAGGTGAAGATACCTATAACAGTGGCTGACAAGTCCATTCTGGGCACCTTCTTGTTGCTGGATTGCCGAGCACCCTACAATGCAATCGTAGGACGAGACTGGCTGCATGAGATCGGTGCAGTCACATCATCTAATCATAAATTCCTGAAGTTTATTACACCAGAAGGAGTTGTGAAAGTTAGAGGCGACCAGATAGCCGCCCAAGAGTGTCATGAGAGTGCAATGGATGAGTACAAGAAGTCAGAAGTCAGCGGGAACCAGATCATGCGAGTCGAGCAGAAATAGTAATTACAGAATCCTCTCCCTCCATAATCATATAGGGGAGAGGACGCAACACCCCCAACGGTCGAGAAACCGATCGAGGTCCGTTGGAGATGAGGAGCACAAAACAACGTTCGTAGGGGCAGATCTGCCAACACATGAACGTGGTGGTTTGATTACGTTGCTAAGGGCAAACACCGATGTTTTCGCATGGAGTTTTGCTGAGATGCCAGGGATAGATCCGAATGTAGCCTGCCACAGGCTAAATATCGATGAGAATTTCCATCCGGTTCGACAGAAAATCAGAAATATGGCGCAAAGCAAAAATATGGAGTTACCGAAGAGGTCGAAAAGTCATTGGAAGCAGGCTTTATTCGACCAAGGCAATATCCACGCTGGCTGTCAAATGTCGTACCCGTACCGAAGAAGAATGGTAAAATTCGTGTCTGTATCGATTTTACTGATTTGAATAAAGCATGTCCGAGTGATCCGTACCCACTGCAACGGATAAGAGATTTGGTGGATGCAATCGCAGGATATGGGAGACTATCATTCATGGACGGTTTTTCTAGGTATAACCAAATACCTTTGTTCGAGGACGATCAAGAGCATACTGCGTTCGTAACTGACAGAGGAGTCTACTGTTATACTGTAATGCCGTTCGGGCTAAAGAACGCAGGGGAAACCTACCAGCACTTGGTAGACCATATGTTCAAAGATCTAATTGGGAAGTCGATGGAAGTATATATCGATGATATGGTAGTGAAATCCGAGCAAAAGGAATCGCATTTTCTTGATCTGCAGAAGACGTTTGATATCTTAAGGCAATATCGTATGAAGCTCAATCCGGCAAAATGTTCATTCGGGCTGTCATCGGGAAAGTTCCTTGGATACTTGATGACGCACAGAGGAATTGAGGCGAATCCGGAGCAAATCAGAGCCATCAGAGAAATGCCATCCCCAAGAACGAAGAAGGAGGTCCAGAAGCTAGTGGGGCGATTAGCAGCTTTAAACCGTTTCATTTCACGATCGTCGGATCGATTCAAGCCATTCTTTGATGTTTTGAAAAAAGCAGTGAATTTTGGTTGGACGGATGAGTGCGAAAAGGCTTTTGATGAGATCAAACAGTATTTGTCAACTCCCCCAGTTTTGGTGAGTCCAAAAACTGGACAACCTGTCGGAGTATATCTGGCTGCAATGGAGAACGCTGTGAGTGCAGTGCGGTTTGTTACAGACCCATATGAGAAACCTGTTTACTTCGTCAGTAAATACTTGACGGGGGCGGAAACATGGTATAAGAAAATTGAAAAGATAGCGCTTGCACTTTTTCACGCATCTCGTCGCCTCAAGCCTTATTTCCAAGGAAGGCAGATCGTAGTATGCTCGGAATACCCGCTGAAGAGAATCCTGGAACGTGCCGATGATTCCATTCATCTATCCATATGGTCAAATTTTCTGGGGGCGTATGAGATCAAGTACGAAACCAGACCTGCAGAAAAAGGACACGCCCTGGCTACGCTGCTAGCAGATTTTCCCGTGGACGATATAGAAACGGTTGCTGGAGAAGAAGAGGAGTTGTTCAAACCCACTGAGCCAGTCACTGATCAGACTGGGGGTGAGTCCGCAATGGAGATCGATACACCAGAACCATTATGGACTGTATTTACTGATGGGTCATCAAACGTTGGTGGTGCTGGAGTTGGATGCGTCATCCTTACTCCTGAAGGTTCGAGGATCGAGAAAACGACCAGGCTGGGTTTCCAAGCATAAAACAATGAAGCTGATTATGAAGCTGCAATAATCGGTTTAAAATCTGTCAAACAGTTAAATGCGAAGAACGTGAAGCTGGTCACTGATTCCATGCTAGTGGTCAACCAGTTTCTGGGGACCTACAGAGCCAAGGAAGAGAGAATGGCCCTGTATTTGGATCATATGAGAAAGCTGGCAAATGAATTCGACCAATTCTCTATTGGGAAGAGACCGCGGTTGGAAAACAGGCATGCAGATGCTTTGGCATATCTTTCTTCCGCAGTCGAAACTGATTCCACCCGTTTCGTTGTAGTAGATTTCCAAGAGTTACCTAGCATCTCCGACATCCAATTTGTTCTGACTCTCGAACACGCTAGTGGGGGCTATAGGGCAGCTACATCAGCACAGGGAGATACTGAGAACATCGGCAATAATATGGATGTTGACAGTCCAACGACAGATAATTCTGGCAATCATGTTGAAAAAGTTGCACACTGGCGCCAACCTTACATCCAAAAAGACTGACAACCGACGAACTCCCAAAGATGATAAACTTGAAGCAAAGGTGAAAAGGAATTCATGGAGATACTCAATAATCGAAGGGCTGTTATACCGAAACTCCGTAGCTTTGGAGCCATTTTTGCGATGCGTATCAGCCGAGGAAGGACAACTGATACTGGAAGAGGCTCATGAGGGAATATGTGGTAGCCATTTTGGAGGGCGCAGTCTCGCGCACAGGATACTTACCCAGGGGTATTTCTGGCCGTACATGCTGAAAGACGCTAAAGAATATGCGCAGAAATGTGTGCCATGCCAAGAACACGCTCCTATTCCGAAAAGACCCGCCAACGAATTACATCCAGTTTTTAGTCCCTGGCCGTTCTCTCTGTGGGGATTGGACATCGTCGGCCTCTCCCAAAGATCCCGGAGGCGTCGATTCGTACTAGCCGCTACCGATTATTTCACCAAGTGGGTCGAAGCAGCTGGCACTGGTACACGTCACTGGACATGATGTGAAAAGGTTCATATGGGAGAATATCGTCTGCAGTTCGGTATCCCAGACGCGATAATATCAGACAATGGGAAACAGATTCGATTCGGGGAGTAATCAAAGACTTTTGCAAGGGCCTAAATATTCGCCACAATTTCTCGTCTCCTTACTATGCTCAAAGCAACGGGCAGGCAGAAGCAACCAACCGAGTTATTATGGACAACCTCAAGAAACGGCTGGAGAAGGCGATGGGAAAATGGACTGAAGAATTCCCTGGGTTTTTATGGTCCTATCGAACAACCCAAAAAAGATCCACCGGATTTTCTCCATTTACATTGGCGTATGGGACAGAGGCAAATCATACCCACCGAGGTACAACTCAAGACTACCAAAACTCGTCTTTGTCAAAGTCTGGAAAAACGACAAAGATACCGGCTTTGGATAAAGAGTTGATTTGAAAGAAAAAAGAGAAACAACCTTGCGGCGATTGGTCCGATACCAACAGCAATCAAGATGGGATATGATCGCAAGGTCGAGAACGGTCGTTCAAACCAGGGAATATGTCTTGAAGAAAACCCGAGCAGCCACAATGGAACCGAACTGTGGGAAGCTCGGAGCGAACTGGGAAGGCCCATACATAGTGGATAGACCAGCATCTCGTGGATCCTACTACTTGAGGAATCTCGACGGAACTGAGGATTCAAAGCCGTGGAATTCTTTCCACTTGAAGAAGTTTTATCATTAAAAGTAATTTCAAATCCTGCCGTGCTGCACTCTTTTTCCTTTATGATGGTTTTATCCTACTGGTTTTTCACATAAAGGTTTTAATGAGGCATTTGTTGTCAAGCGAAAGAGGTATTTATCTTGTTATTTCTATTCGAAATTTAATTCAACATTATTTCGCATTTCATACTTTATCGAATTGTTCATGTTAATTATAGGTCAACTGCGGATGATCAAATCCGCAGATCGATGGCAATACAAATGCAGTTCGAGTCTCATCAAAGAACGTCTCTGACACCTCGCAGATAGGGCGAATGCACAGTTCGAGCATTTTTGCCCTATCTCAATTTTATCCCCACCGTACGGGACAACAACAAATGTGGCGAACATTTTCATCTGTCCAGGCATGTGAAAATGTACACATCTCAAACTCTGCGCGCTTCTTAAGTAGCAGGACAGGCCCCCTGTGCGAATTCAAGGTAGCAGAAAAACTTTACTATTCAGTCTATGCGCGACCAAAATGCAGCAGGGTGGTGCACCCCTGCGCGAGCATTGAGCAGCATAACACAAAACATACTGGGGGCGAGTTATATATCACCTCAACCATTTGGGGGCGAGATATATAAACACCCCAATACACACATCCCTGGGGGCGAGTTGCGTAACACTACGAACAACGCGCTCGGGGACGAGTTACGTAATACTCCAGAAAAATGCAAAATCAGAAGAGAGCCCGAACTTCTTAACCCATAACAGGTTATGGATTAAGAGGGGGCGATGTTTGTACCCTTAATATTCAACACAAAAATGGGCTACTTTAGGCCTACCAATCTTCTCCTATTGACTAAGAAAGGTTCATTTGGGCCTGGAGTTTAGCAAACTAGGCCTTCCAAGAGGTTCAGGTGCAAACCCATATGCAACAAGCTAAGATAGGCCTCACTATCAAATACTCAACTCACAAGCCCATGAGAAAGAACTCCAAATTGGGATAAAAAGTCCCACATAAGCACTCCACGTCACCAATTCCTAGCCAACCAGCAAGCTACACGTCAGCATGGGTGACACGTCAGCAAAGTGCCACGTCAGCCGGTGAAGCGTCAGCAGGAAGGATGCCACGTCATCAGGAGTGATGACGTGGCAGTGTTACACGCCAGCAAAGTGCCACGTCAGCAGAATGTATGCCACGTCACCAAAGTGCCACGTCAGCAGAACAGATGCCATATCATCAGGAGTGCTGACGTGGCAGGAACACGTCATCAGGAATGATGACGTGGCATGTGACACGTCATCAAAGTGCAATGTCAACAGGTGACACGTCAGCAGAAAGGGAAGCCATGTCAGCAAATCACAGTGGCTTACAGTGCCACGTCAGCAGAAGCGGTGACATGGTAGACGCCATGTGGCTTACCGAGTGCCACGTCAGTAATATATGCCACGCCAGCAACGAGAGATGATATGGCCGGCGGCCCTAGCCGGCGGTAACCGGGAATTAATCGGCGAGGAATCGTGGATGACGATTAATCGACAATTAATCGACCGGAGGAGAAGTTTCGGTGCATGTTTGGCAACTTAAATCTGTAGTCCCGATTTGGTGTGGCACGACGCAGCTTAATCCCGCGGCCCTTGGATGATTCCGACGCAGTTATGATAGGGAGGCATGCAGAGCCAGTTATGGCAGGGAGCCATGCAGGGGATCAATGCCAGAGTCATGCAACCATGCAGTCATGCAGGAGAATTATGGCAGGGAGGCATGCAGGTCCAGTTACTACAAGAAGCATGCAAGGGCCAGTTGTAACAGCTGCCATGCAGGACCATTTACTGCAATTCATGCCTGCATCTAAACGGAAATTAATAACCTATAAATGGATGGTTTGACAACCAAAAAGGTAAGCAATCTTCCATACCAAAAATTCCTGTGAAAAATCCAATACTGACTTTAGCATCGGAGGGTTTTTTGCAGGTACCCCCCCTTCTCCATAATTCAATTGAAAATCGAGGTCACGATCGATTATCGGCAAAATCATCATACAAATTTCTGTGTTTGGGGTAGGAGTAATTTTACCTTACAAACATAATCCTTTGTGACAACAAACATCCGCGGTTGTGTTGTTACTGGTGTAGCCGCCTATTCGGAGAGGAGAGTAACCTAATTAGGCGAAATCTCTTACGACCGCTTAGTTTAAAGTATTCTTTGGGATTGAGAAGCTCTACGAGTACCATTGGTGGGAAACTAGATAATTGCGGTTTATCTTGTGTTTTCGATTGATTTGATTGACTAACGGTGGTTGAAATTTGATTGCACCTAGTTTGCTTATGCTTGAGAATCTTCTTTTCTGATATAAGATTCAGTCAAACTAGATCGAAGTTTCGACAGGGTACTTTAGACTGTTGTTAGTACTAAGACGATCTTGTGATAATCCATTATTAACAGACTCCGTTCTGTGCGTGATTGATCACAAGAGATTCAAGTTGTTGTGTGCAGGTGTTTATTGAAGATCTAAGAAGATTTGAAGACAAAGAAGATATTAAAGATGGCTCTTCTTCTATATACCCCCAGAAACACTAGTGGTACCCCTGTCAGTTAGAAAAATAGTTAAAATTCAGTTACTGGAAAATAATTAAAAGAAATCATAAATTTTGATATACCTACCCCTCACTTCTATATCGTGGGAATATTCACATAACCGTAAACCTAAAAACAAAAATTTCCTCAAAATCATGAGCACAGAAAACTGTCGACATCATTTTCTCTTCAGAAAAAATTAGGGCATTAGTTTGAATGACGATGAAATCGTTGGAATCAAGTTTGGAAGGCTTGGAAATTGAAGCATATCCTGCTGAACCCCGTGTATGTAGTCGATAACGTTGTTATTATGTTCTTTTTGGAAGAAAACATAGTATGATTGATGCTGTATTCAAGTACTGTTCAAAACAAGATTGCTTTTATCTCAAGTACGTACTATCACTTAAATATTGAGATATAAACTCATTAGCATGTGTATGTTGTCCTCGTGTCATCGACTTAATCTAGCAAGAACTGTCACTTCCTGGATCTTTTTTTATCAGTCAATTTTACTGTCACTTACTTGATCGGTGAGCTTTGATGTCCTCTCTGCATTTTCCTCCTACTTAAGATATCTATGGGTTATTCTCGGAAGTTTGATTTGTTCCTATGATATTTTTGAAGGGTGTGTTGACGATGTATGATGAAAACCCCTCTGAACATACTGGTGTAGCCGAAGACTCCCAAGAGCCTCAGCCGGACTCGACTCTATCGGAAGAATATCATGACTTGACGGCCGAGTTCTCAACCGATGAGGTACAAAAGCAGTGATTATTGAATACAAATAATGAAATTAAAAGACAATTCTAAATACACTCTAATTACTGCTGTAGGCATTTGCGAGTTGTGAGGAAGCTATTCAATGGTGTCATGATAAGGCAAGAGAAACAAACACAGTGGTGATTATAAGGAAGTCCGAAAAAAAGCCTAAAGTACAAGGCTCTTTTGTAGTAATGGCGTGTGAAAGATTTGGGGTGTTTAAAAGTGTTAATAGAACTATTGTTGCCCAAAATACGAGCTCGACGTCAAAGAAGAAAACCGAGGAAAACCGGAACAAAGAAATGTAATTGTCCTTTTCGGTTGAGGATCACATGTGTTGATGGAGCAAACTGGAAATTACGTGTTTTTAAGGGCCAACACAATCACTCCCCTTATGACACACTAATTGGTCATTCATTTTCGGGTAGGTTAAATCCTGCGGAAAAAGACTTGTGCATTTCTCTGTCAGTTAACGGAGTAAAACCGGCTCTAATTTTGTCTACTATGAAAAGTCGCGATTCCAAGAACGTCTCAACTGCAAGGACAATATACAATGTCAAGTCCAAATTCAGGATAAAAGCAATGGAGGGGCGAACGAAGATGCAGAAATTATTGCAGTTATTAGATGTACACCATTATGTAACGTCGAACAAAAGAGAAACAGATTCAGGAAGAGTGTTAGAATTATTTTGGTCACACCCGGATGGTTCTAAGCTTGCTCAATGTTTTCCCACGGTGCTCCTACTAGATTGTACTTATAAACCGAATCGTTGGTCTATGCCGCTATTTCATGCTGTTGGTGTGACATCTACCTCCCTAAGTTTCACAATTGCATATTGTTTTATGTCTGCAGAGAAGACTGAGAATTACATTTGGGCTCTACAACAATTAAGGAAGTTGTATTCAGCTAGTAATCTTCCGTCGGTAATAGTCACAAATGACGATCACCAACTACAGGATGCAGAAATCTAATCTTTCCCTGAAGCTACACGACTTTTATGCACTTACCATATCTCATGTAATGTGTCTTCCCATTTCGAAAAGGATATACCCAGCAGCAGAACGGAAGATCTGGAAGATATTAAACAAGATTGGGAAACTTTATGGAGGTCTGCAGACCATGCAATGTACGAGATTAATTTAGCTTACTTTCTCAAGGCTTGGAGAATGCTATATCCCACCACAGTAAGTTATTTGCGTACTCAATGGTTGACTCGTAAAGAACAGTTTGTTTATGCATGGACAAATAATATTCTACACTTTGGTAATACAACTACAAACCGGGCCGAAAGCGAACATGCGGCTCTAAAGAATTTTCTGCGGTGCTCAACTGGTGATTTTCTCAAATGTTGGCAAGATATGGACAACCAATGGGTAACACGAGTCATCAACATTCGAGCTTCATTAGAGAAAAGCAAAACCGTTGCTGTACACGAATATAGTCAGAGCCCGGTTACGAAAAGATTGGTGTATAATATATCTCATGTTGCTTTGGAGTTAATTACGTTGGAAGTCAGTTCACTAGGCAAAAGTCGTTTCGGGGGAAGATGTTTATGCATATTGCGGAAAACACACGGCTTACCATGTGCTTGTGAAATCCTCAACAGCCACAAAAATTGTAGTCATATTTCTCTCGACTCTATACATGAACACTGGAAGCATCTTTCAATGGATCCTGTACATGAAAAAGTGGCAGTGGTTTTTGATTGGGAAGATTTGTTTGGGAAGATAAGAATGAAATACGAGGCTTGCACGGAATTACAAAAGCATTTCATGTTAGAAATGTTGATAGAGATTGCAGATCCAAGTAAAACGAGTATGCAAGAACCGAAAGGAAAATTTCCAACCAAAGGTCGCCCAACTAAGGCACAAACTAAAGCACAGAAGAAGAGAGAGAAGTCGACAAAGAGGGATCCATCGAAGTGGGAAATACCACCTAAAGGAACGGCTTGTACATCAGCAGCAAAGAAAGTGCCGGCCAAGGCACAAAAGAAGGCAGTGAAGAAGTCTCATATAGTGCATGAGGTTAAGAATGACTTACCGGATTTGAATGAGCTACCAGATTTGTACGAAGTGGATGAACAATATGTTCTTCCCGGTAAAGTGATGTTAAAAAGGAAGAAAGTGCAATGTCCAATTAAAGCACCTAAACAACGAAGGAAGTACACGAAAACGACCAAGACCAACAGTCAAGATATGTCGTACGACGATGAGTATTTGGGAAGACTGATTCAAGGGATTACGTTTCATAATCCAAATATTCTTTCTGATGTTGTTGAGAGGCTGGAAAATGTTGCACCAGATGGGCATTGTGGGTTTCGAGCTTGTGCCGAAATGTTGGGATTGAGTGCTGATGATGGATGGAAGATTGTCAAGATTGAGATGGAGCGAGAACTGACCGTGAATTCTGAGATGTACATACCAATAATTGGCGGAGTGGAAGAATATAAGAAGATACTCGCAACTCTCCGGTATAGAAGGCCATTTGCAACTCGATTGTCTTCGGATGGTTTTGCCTGACATGGGATACATTTTTGAGAAAATGGATCATTTGTCCAAAAAAATTTAAAACACGGTTCAAATGGACAAGTAAAAAAAAGTACGGGTGAAATAGCCAAAAAAAAAATAGCAAGGATGAAACTGGGATTCATCCTAGCTTATACTTAAAAAATAGCAAGGATGAAACTGGATGCATCCTGTGTAAAATAAAAATAAGAAAAAAATATTTGAAAATTGACAGGATGAAACCTGGTTACATCCTGCCTATTTTTAAAATTTTGTCCATTTAAACAATATCTTTTTAATTTTTGGCTATTTAAACAGTATCAAAACCTAAGTGTCTTTTTCACCAAGGAATTGTTGATTTTGGTCTTTTTGACCAATTTTGTGTACATTTTTGCCTCTGCATTCAACTGTATTTTTTCATCATATTCAAATATGGGAAGCACAACATGGCTACCGTTGAGGACCCCGCCTCCAGCAGAATTCAAAGTTGTGACGATTCTTAATCTTGACAATGAACATTTTGTTAAAGCGATATTGAAACCAGGTGCTCCCCTTCCACCAGTTCTTAGTGGATGGAATTCTATATGCACCGAGGAGGCACTAGTATGGACTCCGAACATGGAAATGTTGCATCGAGGATGGGAGAACATCGATCAAAAACAACTTGGACACCGTTTACAGGTTATCGAGGAGATACACCTTGATGAACCGTGAATATCGTAATTCAAACAACTTATATGTTTACTATTTGGTGGAAACTGTATACGAGTGAATTTGCAATTTCTGTCTTATGAGTCATAACTGCGTGTAAATGGTTTACCATGACTGGATGACAGGCTATCACTTTCTTGTGACTTGGATCGTTGTTGGAAATCAGACAGGAATTATGGCTAATGGATCAGCTGAATTTGTTGTTGATGTTCTATCACTCAATTTATCTGGTTTAGCTTTAGAATTGGACCACCGTTGCTAATGTTTACAAAAACTCCAGAAACACTTTCTTTAAGTTAGTTTTTTACAAAATATTTATGATGTTCCTTTAAGTTTCTTATTTGTGAGGTTAAATGAATTCTGAATTTTTCATTCCAATATGAACAAAAACACATATGTTACTATTGTAGCAGAAAAATCAATGTTTCAAAATATGTGAACAACACTAATAGAACTTGCATAATACAACAAGAACAACACTTGTAAGTTAGCCAATTTCATTTGTCTACTTACTTGTCTCATTTACTATAGTATGTCTGCCGAAACGGTGGGTAAAGAAAAACTAGAAAATCTCACTAATATTGTTTGAAAGACTGGAAGACTAATAACAATCTCTACGATCCCGAAATTTGATTATCACTGCCTCAACTTTGGCATCCAAAGATACATTTACTAATCAAAAACAAAATGATTCCACTGGGAACTGGCTGTAGAAATTTGGAAGATAGAATTTATTGGATAGTTATCTACCATTAACATAGTAAAAAAGAAACACAAAATTGGTCAAAAAGACCAAAATCAACAATTCCTGGGTGAAAAAGACACTTAGGTTTTGATACTGTTTAAATAGCCAAAAATTAAAAAGATCTTTTATTTAAATGGACAAAAATTTAAAAATAGGCGAGGATGTAACCGATCCTCCATTTTTAAATACTTTTTTCTTATTTTTATTTTACACAGGATGCATCCAGTTTCATCCTTGCTATTTTTTAAGTATAAGCCGGGATGAATCCAGTTTCATCCTTGCTATTTTTTTTTTTGGCTATTTCACCCGTACTTTTTTTTACTTGTCCATTTGAACCGTGTTTTAAATTTTTTTGGACAAATGACCCATTTTCTCGAAACAACAAAAATTCTGATTACTTAAAGAAGATTCAAAAATTTGGTGACGACGATATCATCAAAATTCGTAGAAGTGGAGATTGTTAACCCTTGCCTATTGCCCATAAGTATTGATTCCGGCTCTTTCGCCCATGTTTCACCACCAAACCCATCATAATTCTTGTTGATCCAATCCCCTTCAACCACTTATATAAACGGAAGCATAACCCTTTTGGGGATGAGAAGAGGCGAAAAAACTGGATATTAGGATGAGAAATTGGTGTTTAAAATACCCTGTTTGGTTTTTAATAAGAAGAAGAAAAATCAAGGTAAAAAAACTAGGTTTTTTTTTTGTTGTTGCTGTTTTGGGGTAAAATTTGAGGTTAATTTATTTAAGGTTTTAAGGGTTTCCATTGTTCGTTTAAGATTAAAAAGAAGAGGAATAAGTGGTGTTTCCATTGTTCTTCTTTTAAGAACTGTGAAGAGAGGAAACAAGATGAAGATTATACTTTTCGTAGTTCTTTTATTATTCGTATGTTGGGGGTATAGGATTTAAGACCGTTTGATGGGGTAGGAAGAAAGGTTGTGGGGGTATAGGGAACAAGGGGTATCGTTAGAGTTTCTGGGGGTATATAGAAGAAGAGCCTTAAAGATTTCTGATTTGGGGTTCATAATCTTTGGAGTGCAAAATACTTGTTTCGGTATAAGAGGATCCAACTATAATCAGTTTATCCTTGTGGTAGATTGGATTGATTAGTTGTGTAGATCGGCATCAATACAATTCTTTGTGATTAAAAGTATTGATTGCAAAATCTTAACAATTACTTCGGTAGTTGAGAATAAGATAGATCTAAGAACCTGACGAAGGAGTTTATTGAGATAAACAGAAGAGCCTTTGTCGAACTCACATCACTTGGTTGAAGAGAGTTGATACCAAACAGATTTGTTGTTCCTTTACTGTTTGGAATACGAACCAAAGGAATTATTCCAAGTACGTGACTTATTCATAAGTTGGAGGCGTGGGAATACACACGGAACTAGGGGAACTATAGGTGAACTAATTAGTTGTTTGGTCTCCACTATACGAAGTTGGTTTAATTTTGTGTAGCGGCTTAATCCTGAGAGTATCCAATTCTGGACAAGTTCCCAAGGTTTTATGCATTTGCGGTTTCCTCGTTAACAAATCTTGCTGTGTCATTTACTTTTATTTTCCGCATTATAATTGTTTTATTATAATTAAAGTAAATTACACAAACGTTAATTCCTAATTACTTGATAGTAATCCTATTGTGTTTGGTTAAGTCCGAACCTCTTATCAAGTAAACATACTTCGTTGTTGTATTGTCTTGATCTCGTATCCATAGACGATCACACAAAGTGTGAACCGATTAGTTGCATTGTCTCGACTCAGTCCATAGACAATCACTTTCGGAGAAATGACTTATAGGTAGGAACAGTTTTAGCTTGAGGTATATTTGGGTACCCTCGACTTTTCAATTGGTATCTGAGCAGGCAAACACGAAAAGATCTAACAATCTGTGTTTGGTGCGATCCAACCTATAAGAATGAATCCAAAGGATGATTCAGTTAACGTAAGTCAAGATAATGAGAATAAGATCTCAAGGTAATGAGAATAAGATCTCAAGATAACGTAGGTTTTTATATGGACTTCATTTCTGGAATGAAGTTTGTTTTTTTTTAGGTTTTTATATGGACTTTAAGTCTGTTTTTTTAGGTTTTTATATGGACTTCATTTCTGGAATGAAGTGCTACAAGAAAATAACTAAATATTAACACAGAAGGGTATTTTTATCAGTTTTAATATTTTTAAATAATTATGTACCAAACAGTAAAGGCGTTTGACTAAAGGACCAAACAGACATGGGCCCACCTAAAAAAGGACCAAACGATATTTTTCCCAAAATCTAATCATCTCTCGTATGAAAATCTAATCATCTCTCGTATCAGCTGGGTTGCACGGACGCTCCATTTCTTGAGCCGTGTCCGCGTCCGACTCGCGACGGACACGAGACGCGCGTGGGACGCTGACACGACGCGTGTCCGACGCACCAATTTGCGCGTCCTACGCGCGTCTTGTTTGGACGCATCGATGACGCGTGTCCGACGCATTTTTTTTTCATTTCCATATAAACTTTTTCCTTTATTTTTACAATTATTAACCAAATGAAGAAAGACAAACATTTAGATCAATAATTTAGGTCTTTATTAGGATTTTGAAATTGGAAATGACATCACGTATACCGTTAGTTGGACATGTGTTGATCTAAGAATGCATTTTGATTGTGCTATGTGTTTAATAGTGACTGATTATTTGACATTCGGCGTGTATAAACAAACGATATTTTCTTTTCTTTTGAAATTTATACATATGTAACATCATTTTCTAATTTTTAGGGTCGAAATACTTGACTTTGCTATATAAATAGATGATTATATATATAAATAATATATAAATAAAATATGTATATACATGTCCGCGTCCTAGTTTTTTGAAAATTTTGTAGTGTCCGCGTCAGGGTCGTGTCAGCGTCGTGTCGTGTCCGCGTCTACGCGTCCGCGTCCGTGCAACCCATGGGTGGGTGAAAACAAAAAAAGTCGGTAAAAAGTAAGAAACCCTTACCTCATGGGGAATAATATTATTTCACCGTGTAAAACTGTAAATGTTATCATCGGCAATTACCTTTCTTTCGTGGACTCTCCACTGCACAAGCCACGACTCTCATGACTTTGGATGATATCATTTTGCCATGTTAGGATCTGAAAATTGTACTACTCTGCTCAATTGAATGTCTGTATACTGCACACTATGTGTTTGATGATTGACCTGAATGAGGTAAGTTCTCTGATTCGCACATTAACTCTTTTCACTGTCGATATCTGTGTACCTACTTTCCTTCACCACAAAAAAGAAAGAAAATGTATACATAACAGAAGTACTAAATTATGATGTGATTTTTCAAATACTTTCTATGCTACTGCAGGGTTTCACTTTCACGCATTTCCACCGAGACTTGCCACATCTAGTGTAGGCTTTTTTGCTGGACTGCTCAATGGTAATGATCTTACATTATCTCTTTATGTATGTATATTCAGTTCAATTTACAATTTATGCACTTTGGTGTCCAATTGCAAAAAGTTATGAACTACCTCACAGACGGAAACAACTACCAGCCTATCAATGCGACTAGCGCAAGCTATCATGAAGCCCGAACGTATCACACTCAGCCACACTTAGCTAAACATATTCAACACAGATTAGCTAAAACATAATGGCTAATTTTGCTGTCAGCATAATACATTTGTTTGCAACGCAACCATAACATGAATGCATAGACAGGATAAAACTGCTACAATAAAACCAAGAAACAATAAACTTAGTTAAGCACGAACATCAGGATTTGTGACGAGCTATGTAATCTTCAACCTTGATAGTTATCCATATATCCTCCTGCAGTCCAGCACTAAAAATGCTCTTACTGTAAACCGACATCTCGTTTTGGATCGGTAAACACAACTTTCCACCTTACAGATACATCATACTCCTTCATGTTAAGACACGCTGTTTCTACTGTCCTTTGCATCTTCATTACAGCTGACCCGACGAGTAAATTGTCGGAACAATACAAAGAGGGGTTTTCTTACAAGCACTAAGACCAAAATGCTCAGTCATGTCAAGTTCCTCTCTTTTTTCACCATCAAGAAGCTCCCAATTGAAATGGTACAAGAGGTTCGCAAGAGCAAATTCGACAATTGCTATGGCAAACGAAATCCCAGGACACCCTCTTCTTCCTGAACCAAACGGAATGAATTGGAAATCTTGACCCTTGAAATCGATTGGGTTGTTAATAAATCTCTCAGGTCGAAATTCTTCTGCGTCGTCCCATACGTTAGGATCTCTATGGATTGCCCATGCATTGATGAAAACTGTTGTATTTGGAGGGATATCGTAACCTGCTAACTGGGTTCTCTTAGTTGTTGCCCTAGGAATTAAATTAGGAAGAGAAGGATGTAGTCGTAATATCTCCTTCACAATACATTTCAAATAGTCCATTTGATGAATGTCGTCTTCTCCTACCGTAGACCTCTTCCCCACAACTCTTCTCACCTCATCTTGTGCCTTCTTCATCACTTTCGGATTCTTTATAAGCTCTGCCATTGCCCACTCCATTGTTCTTGCTGATGTATCACTTCCACCAATAAACATATCCTGTAGTGACAAAAGAATTTGGATTTAGCTGAACGCGTATTAGCAGTTTTAAATTGTGAGAGACAGAGACATATAGAAAAATAGATGGTCTAACCATTAGTATTGCTTTGATATTATTACGAGAGAGGTTCTTATAATTCTCCTGAGAAAGGATAAGAATATCCGTCACGTCTAATTCATCACTGTCTTCTACCTTACCGTGATCATTTTCCAATTTGGAATGACGAAGGAGATGCTCATCAATGACTTGATCTAGAAAGGTATCTACTTCTTTAAACACCTTCTCAAATTTACTAGACAATCCGGTAACAACATCCATCCAACCAATAGATGGAAAGAAATCACCGAAACTAAAAGCACTGAACAACCCCAAAAAGTTACTTGACATTTTAGGGAATCTGTTTCCGTGAGCAGTTTCATACCTGACACCAAGAGCACACCTTGAAACTATGTTGTTTGTGAGAGTTAGCAGTATTTCGGTAATATTTACTACTTGTGCACCGTCTTCCCTTGAAGAACATAAACTAGATATCTTCTTGATCACAATATCTACTTCTTCTACTCTCACATGCTTAAATGATTGAACCCTTTTGACACTGAATAGCTCAACTACAGCAATCTTTTTCACTTGTCTCCAATATTCACCATAAGGTGCAAGGGCAATATCAGTAGATCCATAAACAAGCGCTTTAGCGGCGGTGAGCGGAGGTCTGTTTGCAAAGGCAAGATCTTGGTTCTTCATTATCTCTTTAGCCATTTCTACAGATGAAACTACAAGAATCGGCGATTGACCCAGGTGCAAAAACATTAAGGGGCCAAACTTTTGAGAAAGATCTCGTAAGGATCTATGAGCTAATATTCCCAGCTGGTGAAGGTTACCAATTATTGGAAACGTCGGTGGAGAGGGTGGTAAGTTATAAAGATGGGTTTTTGTTGATGATGACCAAACTCTATGGATCTTAAACAAGAAGAAAACTGAGAACAAAAGAACTGAGATAAAAAAGAAATGCTTGTTTGAATAACCTTCTAACTGTTCTCCTTCCCATTGCTGCAACAATACTAACATGGAAAGTAGATTCATATTTTTCCCTTTGCATTTGTTTAGCTAGAAACACATCAAAAACCTATAAGTGTGCTTAGATTTATTCCCAAATTTAAGCTTTAAAATTTTTGAACATGAAATATCTTTTTAGCAAAAAGGCAGCTGTACATTATTCTGAACCATATTAATAAATATAATTTGTCCCACATGTATACTTCAATGTATGCGTGTGATAGAAATCAATGCTACTGCTGTCTAATTAGGACTAAAAAGGGTAAAGTCATAAGTTTGAAAAGAAGTCTTATCGCAAACTTAATGGCTGCTAATGGGGCACCATAATGCTTGGGGTATATCAATCCAAAGGTAATTAATGGATTGTCTTAAGGCAATTCTATGGAATGAACAAATCCATCATTTTGCTCCTATTATAGACTCAACAAACATGAAAAATAGATGGGCAAATCAACAAATTTGACGGTTTGTTGAGTGTGGACCATTATTAGCCACGCGCTTAGTTCAGAACCGCGCAGATGAAAAAAACTCGCTGGTGGGTGAAAGCAAACCGCGGCTTTATTTGTCCCTCCAGTGGGTAAATAGCATCCGGCAACGGCTATATCTGAACGGTTGGAAAATCTGTTCATCCAACGACTAGAATTTTGAGTTCTATAAATACTCCTCATTTCAACTCCAAATTCACACATTCTACACCTCTAGTCTCTTTACTCTTCTTTGCGGTTAAAAAGATTCCTCAATTCAAAATTTGTCGAAAAATGTCTTGACCCTTGTTAGTTAGGCGAGCTCTGTATACTGCAGAAGAAGATAAAGCTATTTGTAGAAACTATGTTTTTTTATTAACTCAGCTTGCTTCAGTACGCTATCCATGGGTGAGTTTCTGGGAGGTTATTCACGAGGGGTTCTGCAGCGACACCCGTAACCCGAGCGTGCTATATGCGACAAAGAAAATCGTTTTCATTCAATTAAGAAAGAAGTAAGTGAATTTGTAGCTTTAACCATGCAAGTCAATCGATTTAGACTCCGGGGCGAAGCAAATGACGAGTTGGTACCAAGATCATAAGAGGAATGACGAAGATGGAAAAATATGGTTTTTTGTTTCAGAAATTGTTTCGAAATCCTTAAGATGTTGAACAATTTCAACCCCTTCTTTTTAGTTGGCGGTCCACCTAGCACTTCTCATAAGTGAAGTTAACGTAACACTTAATTTTAAACATATGTAATTTGATTTAAACAAACAGTCATACATTTAATTGATTAAAATTAAATTACAAAGATAGCATAATTAAAAGTTATAATATCTCAACGTCTTCCACTATTATCTTCGGGGCCCGAAGTCGTCCATTCTCCAAGACCCGGAATTTCCCCAACTGCCAACATATTTGCGAAATTTGTATAAGGGGAAAAAGATGGTTGAACACCACTGATTGGATAGTACTCGGTCCTCCCAACATATAAGCGGTGGTTTGTTGTTGTGGTGGTGGTGTAACAGTGTAGTAAGAATCATTTGGGTTGAAGGGCGAGGATGATGATGAAATGCGCCTAGCATATAAGTGAAGTACTGTGCGGTACCTGTGTATCTCCCACCATTGTATCATTCTCGTGCCATGATCTGTTGCTCCTGGTAGAACTGTAAGACTATGAACGCCCCTTAGGATTTACGGATGGAATCAACCCAAATATTTTCTCCGTCTGCCATTTTCTATACGCGGTCAAGTTTGCATACCCCATTTGCAGAGCTAGCCAATGCATATCGTCAAGTTGTCTTTTCAACTCTTCAGTAGAAGCATCCACGTACATTGTGGTAAGAATAATCACGTTCCATAGCTTGGGAAACAATGGGGATCGTGGTTGGCTCACCTTGTGAAGTAATACTAAGTATCTCCAACGGATTCCGGGCAAATTTGACGAAGATGATGAAGAACTTGCACCCATGATGGGGTAAGTCATAAAGCGTGGATCTTCCGGAGGCGTCTGGCTAGGAATGATGTTTGTATCGTGACCCAGACGTGATAACCCTTGGAAATCAAACCCATAGACGTGCATGTTGTTTGTACCAATTACTGGCTTCACAATTGACTGGTACCATCTGACATGCTGCATTTCACTAATATTCACCCGTGTGTTTAGTTCACACCTCACCCAAAGCGTCATTGTCTCCCGATCGAAATCTTATGTGAGGTTTGCATCTCATTGTATGCGTTAATTGCAATTGCATTAATTCCACGTAATTGGTACATCAGTCTTTCTCCCAGGTACCAGACCCCTCTATCCATTTCAGGAGTGTAAAAAACAACTATACGGAGAGAATAATCAAGAATACATCGTACATCTTCACGATTATACTCATGAAAATCAACGTAACGGTGAACAACAACATTCTTGTGGTTCCGAGTCATCTGTTGATGCCTCTCCAACAAAAAGCGAAATCGAGCCGTCCCCTACCAAGTCCTTCGACCGAGTTTGCTCGTGTAGTACATGTCCATATAATTGAAAGTCTACGAGGATTGTCTTTAAGAATTGGTTTACCAACACGGAAGTAGGTATACCACCAATACTGCAAATTACTCAATCATTTAGTATTTTGACTTAATCTACATTTGTTAATTTTTTTTTTAAATTAAAAAATAATTATAGATATTTACGTCTAAGATGCCCTTAAAACCAAAATGAATTTAGGTACACCTATGAATGCTTGATCAAGCCCACAATACATTCTTCTAAAATTGTAGATCCCCGATTATAATGTGGTGCCTTTCCAAGATCTTCTAATGCTTCAAGCCAACCAATATGAGTAACAGTAGTTGAGTTTGGATAGAACGTCTGTCCCATTAACCATAAAATAAACACCCTTTCGAGTTCATGATAGTCAACTTTATTTTTTAGGTTTTTATTGTAGATAAGAAAACTTTTCAACGCTGAAAAGTATATTCCATTTCCTTTTAAATATTTATGATCTTCACGTATTTTTGATTATAAAAACGAGGGGAAAAACGTCTTCCATTTATCATTCCACACCCATTCGTTTTGGTTGAATGGTACAGGGTCTCCCACTCCACTTGGAATCCTACAAATAAAATACAAATCAAGGAGCGTAATTCCTATTACAAAGATAATATCATATACAATTAATTGTTTTGGCTTATTTAATAATTGCTTTTAAAAAATAAATTTCAATTTAAGTTAAACAAACTTACCAATTTTGAAATCCAAAAAAAGGAACGTGTGCGTCGTTGGCTACCATCTTTCTACCAATACTCTCATAATTTTGTTGTTGTGTTTTCTGTGCTTCACAAGATAAAACACACGCCAGGGATATCTGTCAACTCTATCTCGGATTGCAGGGGGTAGATCATTATAAACATCATTTAAGCCTTGAAATCCACCTCTCATTTTATAATAACATTCATACCACTCTTAATGCCCCGATACACGACCTTCAACTAATGATGGAGCAACATCGACACTTGGAAAAACAAACTTTGCTTCACGATTTTGAGTATTAATCTACATTTGTGGCAAGGCTCGGTATTTTTTCATGTTTACGATCTATTTTACTCTTAAAACTGCTGACGTCAGGTCTTACCAGATTGCTCATTTTGTAGCAAGATTTTGTTTTTTAGAAGAATGAGGAAGAAGAGAACGGAGTTAATTTTACTTTTTCAATTTGACATATTTTTAAGCTAAAATGAAAAAGTGTAAGTACTTCTTTTCCAAAAACGGAAGTAGTACTTTATAATTAATGTTATATAATATAACAAATTATATCATATAACAAAGCGTAACTGTGTCATTAAGAGTATATAAATTAAAGCATATTATAAAGTCTCCGTTAACATGCTAAACATAGAAATCCCCAAAGAAAGACTTGATAAGATTCTGTGAGTGAAAAAAGTTTCATACGAAGGAATTTATATATTTCAAAATTGTAGACATTGAGAAGAGAGCCGTTAGTTTTTTAACCGTTAGAGGGTTTTCTTCGCCCACCAGCGTGTTCTCCTCATCTGCCCGCGGTTTGTGATCATCCACCGCATGCAAGTCTCATCCCGTGGCAAGGTGTCTTCGCCTGCGTGCTTCTTGACCCATCTCCATAGTGTAGAAACACGTTTGCCCATCCACCTGGCTCAACAAATAAATTTTGTTGTTGATTGCCACATGAATTTCCCTTATATCCCTTTTAGAGCAATTTCAGTGGAATGGACAAATGAGCTAATTAGCCACCCTATAATGGAGTATGCAAATAATTAAAATAAATGGGCAAAGGATTTAATTTGAGAGTTTGCCAATCTTGTCTTAAGTTCATTCGATTGAATCAAGCAGAGATGATCGGCCAAGGAAAAGCCGAGTCTCGGATGTGGTTGAGGCGACCATTGCCTCAAGTTGAGCCGATCGGCCTTGAATGAGCCCATAACGGCTAATTCATCCAACGACTCTAATCTCGTCTATATAAATTCATCTATTTTCACTTCCAGAATCATACCTTCTCCACCTTTTACACTCATAATTTATAACGAATGACTTGACCGTATATTAATTCTGCGGAGTTTATCGTACATGAAGATTTATTTTTATGTGGAAACTTTATAGTATGCTATCCTCTAAGAAAACAAGTGAAAATTTTACATTTTTAGTCCGGCTTGTCAATCGATATCGGTTTAGGGGTGAAACCAAAGTGAAGTTGTCTTACAAGCTCATCAGGAATGACGAAGATGGAAAAGAACAAATTTTGCTTATGAAGATCATTATGCAATCCGTAAGGAATTTTTTATAACCCGTATGGGATGTTAAAAATTACACACACTACTCGAGCAAGACGTTGATAGAGTTATAAATTTTAATTAAAAGTAAATTTAAGTTTAATTTTACAATCCTTTCTAAAATAGATTAATGCTAATTAAATTCAGTATTACTTTCCTCTCTAAATTGATTAGTTCTAATTTTAATTAAACATCATTAACTTTACGTAAGCATGATTACGCGGTCCCGTTCCAATACCTGTTATACATGCCCCTTGTATCATACTCCCAGACCTTTCATATGATCCCGCACCTTAAATCATTCACCTTGATTTCCAAACAATTGATATAATCCTTGAGCTGGAGAGCCCTCGAAGTCTAATAATGATCTTTTATAATCTTGATAACATTGAGGATTTTGTTGAGCGGCTTGACGACGTGGATATTGTTGCAGTGGATGATAGTCTTCTTTTAGCATAAAGTTGGCGTGTGAGTCTGTCACTATATCTTGGGATGTTTGAGTTCCAGTATGGATTAAATAATTAGGAGTGAAGCTTATGCTCTCCCCCATTATGCGTATCTCCTATTGGTAAAGACGCTTAGTTTCCATATCTCTTAACTCTATTTGATTCAATTGTTCTACCAATTGTTCACGACTGGCCGATGTTCCTGTATCGAATTAGAGCGGTCGAGACCTTGTGAGACAATTAGGAGTATCCGACGCTCTCTGGTGAGAGTAAAAGAGTCTAACTCCCACCTTAATTCTGGAAAATCTCACACACAATTAAAATGAAGCTTTAGAAGGTCCTCTTGAATGCGCCAATGAAGATGAAGCTCTCTCTGAAGGATAACTGATGAAACAGAGAATCATCGACGATGGATGTGTTGGAAAAGGAATTTTCAGTAATAGTGTACCCAATTTGGCAAAATCTAGCCCCATAGATGGGTACAACTTTTGACCAATTATAGGCTCTACAATCGATTTGAACCATTGTCGTATAGGTATTCGTTATAGCGATGAATAATGTCTCATACCTTTTTCAGTCTCTTCTCTTTCACTTTATGTATTTCGTTCCAAGGACGGTGGCTACAAGTCGAGGCTTGTTTCAGTTGTGTGGCTTTCCGAACTGCGCACCAAATAACTGTCTAGCACATCTTATTCCAAAATAATAAATACTAAGATCCGTGACAGGACTGTAGAGCACAATACACTGTAGTGGAAATTCTTTGATCCTATTATGGATTATCTCCTCAAAGTCTTCATATTGCATCCAAATAAAAGTATGTTTGTTCCCAATAATGTGTCGGTATCTCCACACCTACATATTATTTACCTCTATTGTGTTTTGTTGTTTTTTTGCCAGTTGCCGCCTTCATACCTTATACAATTAGGAAATATTTTAGGTGTAGTTTAAAAGTCTTGGTACACCAACATCAAAATTTGTATACCACCAAAGTTGTAAGTAAACATCATATACTTAGTTACTTGCTAAATTTCTTTTTAACTAATATAAAACCAAAAGATATGTATTTTCATATTTAACTCAAGGATCCCCATACATCCTTGATACTTGATGAACCAAATGATGCAATATCGAGACAAATATACAAACCGACTAAGAAAACGGACCCACAATCATAAGTGGTGGGGGGTAAACCCCATATATTTCAGCGCCGCTAGTCATCCTACTTAAGCACCAGTGTTTGAGATGGAGAAAAAACATGAACCAAGTAACCATAAAATAAAACCCTTGGCAATTTCTGTATCCGCGGTATTACCCAAAGGGTACATTATTTATATGTCCCTACTTTTGAACCCCAATAAATATGTCCTTCCCCAAAATAAATATATCCCTACCAATTTTAGGAATTAAAATCCGGAATTATTAGATTACTGAAATGCCCTCCCTATATATTTCACTTAATACTAGATCGGACACATTAATTACTCATTTTCAGTTAAGGTTTCTCTCACCAACTCACTCTTCTCTCCCTCGTTTCAATCGCTCCCACTATCTGAAACTGAAAACTAGAAAAAAAAACTGAAATTCATGGAATAAATCCACTAGCCGTTACTCATAATCAAACATTAATACACTAGCCGTTAATCAAAAACCTAACTGAAAGTTAACCTTGTTTCATTTCGTTTCATCAACAACAGAAAGCATTTCTTTCATCATCAGCAGAAAGCATCGAACAGAAAGCTAATCAAGTTTTATTTGATTTCACTGAAGATTTCAATTTGAACAGGTAAAAATGCTTTTGATTTTGGTCTTGTTTCATTTCGTCTGATTTGGTTTCAATTTTAAAAACTGAAAAAGAAACTGAAAATCAATCGTATAAATTAGGTATCATCAGAAAACCTAACCGATTTCACTTTCCTTTCATCATCAACGTTCCATAATCAAAAACCTAATTGAACGATTTGAGGATTGCAAAATTGAACAGGTAAAACCTAATTTTTGATGTTAGATTTAATTGATGCATGTATGTTTTGGTCTTGATTTTGTTAATGTAATGATTATAAGTTTGTATTTGCCAGATTATTACTGCGACTTACTAATTAGGTTTGATTTTGGTCTTGTTCAACTGGTAAATTTATTCAACTGAAAAATGTGATTCTAGAGATTTGGTTGGTTTAGATATTTTTGTTCAATTTTGGGGATCAACAGAAGTAGTTGATCCAAATAAAAATTGGATCAACAGTAGGAGTTGATCCAATTTAGGGGATAAATAATAGCAGTTGATCCAAATAAAAATAGGATAAACAATACAAGTTGATCCATTGTATGAAAATTGTGTTCTACTGTTAATGGGTGAAAATGTGTTTCTGAAGGATTTTTAAATATTTTTGTATCAACAACAGTAGTTTATCTAAAAAAAAATTGGATCAACAGCAGTAGTTGATCCAATGTAGGGGATAAACAACAACAGTTTATCCAAGTAAAAATAGGATAAACAATAAAATTTGATCCATTGTATGCAAAGTTGTTCAACTGTTATGTGTTTCTGAAGGAATTTTAGATATCTTCGCAAATGAAAGGGATCAACAGTAGAAGTTGATCCAATGTAGGGGATAAACAACAACAGTTGATCCAAATAAAAAAAGATAAAAACAAGAGTAGTTGATCCATACAAATAGATTTTTTGATGGTTATGTAATTTTCTACTATGAAAATATGAATGATAACTATAATAAGTGTTAAACTCAGGTTGAGAAGACATAATGCATAGGAGATCACCAAGGATAAAGAAGAAGCAAGATGAAAAGGGAAAGCAAGAGATTGAGAAAGCTACAGAACCAAAAAGAAATGTGAAGAACAATAAGATAATTGAAGAAGAGGCAACAAGAAAGAGGAAGAACAAGAGTGCAAATGAAGAAACACAAAGAAAGGTGAAACACAAGAAAATAGTTCAGGAAGAACCAGAAAAGTCGGAATCAAAATCCGAAGAAGAAGGACAAGAAGAATCAGATGATGATGATGAAGAGTTGGAAGAAGAGGAAAAAGAAGCTAAAAAGGGCAAACCAATGAAAGTCATCAAAGGAAATGCAAAGAACAAGAAAGAGACAACAAGAAAGAGGAAGATAGCATTTGGGAATAAAGAAGCACAACAAAAGTTAAAGGTGAAACTCAGGAAGATATCCGAGGAAAAATCAAATGAAGAAGAAGCGCAAGGAGAATCAGATGAAGATGACAAAGAGTCGGAAGAAGAGGAAAAACAAGCAAAAAAGAGAAAACCGAAGAAAGTCCTCAAAGGTAAAAACATACATTGTGATATTTGTGATGGTATTCTTACTACGTTACTTAAAACAAAATGAAAATGACTGAGTTTCATGTATGCAGGCAGGTCAAAGGCGAAAGAAATCAAACTCAAAGAAGAACAACAACAAAAGCTGAAACAAAAGAAGAAAGTTGAGGAAGAACTAGAACAATCAGAATCCGAAGAAGAAGGGCAAGAAGAATCAGATGAAGATGATCGAGAATTGGAAGAAGAGAAACAAATTGTAATATATGAAAAAGAAGCAGAAAAGGGAAAACCGAAGAAAGTCGTCAAAGGTAAAAACATAGATTGTAATATTTGTGCTGGTATATATAACTATATTGTTTGAAATATTGAAAACAAAATGAAAATGATTGAGCTTCACGTATGAAGTCGGGTCAAGGGCGAAAGCAAAACCACAACAAAAGGAGAAAAACAAGAAGGTAATTGAGGAAGAATCAGAAGAATCAGAATCAAAGTCCGATGAAGAGGAGCAAGAAGAATCAAATGAAGATGAAGCTGAAAAAGAAGAAGTAGCAAAAGAGGGCAACACAGAGCCAGAGCGCAAAGGTAAAAACATTGACTCTTTAATGAAATATTATGTGTAAGCAATCATAGTTTTGGATCAACTCGGATCATGATCCAGAGAAATATTTGTAAGCAATCATAGTTTTGGATCAACAAATCCCGATTGATCCAACAAATATGTGTAAACAACCACGCTTGATCCAACATCACATTATGTGTAAAATATGTGTAAAATATCACATTTGATCCAATAAGAGGTAGTTAAAGCATGAACCGTGATTACACATATTTATATGTCGCACCTCACTCGGGGGCTACGCCCCCTCGTGAAAATATATTATGGGTAGAATGCGAGAAAACAAAAGATTATTGTCAAAAATGAAAAGGAAAATGATTTGAGTTTCATGTATGCAAATGAGTCGAGAGCAAAGGAACAGAGAATCAAAGGAGATCTACAACCATTGGCTGAAATGGGGAATTTTCTATGCAAAAAGTTTGAAGTGGAAGATGCAAATAACAAGAAGAAACCGAAACTTGCAAAAATACTGAAGGAATCTCTATATTGGGAATTAATCAGCCCATTTTATGTAACAGACATGAGTATGAGTGGTAAATGGATGAACAAGATTAATCTTGCAATGCAGCTGTTGATGAGTGCATTTGATAAATAAACCAGAAAGTTCAAATTTGGAGAAAACGAAAAGTGCTCTTTGGAAGCAAGAGATTTCGCTTTGATATTCAAGATGAGACGACTGATAGAGAGTGAAGAATTGAAGCAGCAACTGCAACCGAAGAAAGGACTCGACTAGAGTGAATTCTTAAATAATAAGTTCAGACCAGAAAAACCAAAAGATTGTCCAGAACCAATATTGAAGGCTGAGGTTGTATACAAACTGAAAAATACAGCAGAAGATGAGTCTGATCCGGAGCATTTTGTAAGACTTTTCGGTATGTGGTTATGCACGGTTTTCTTATTCCTAAATGCTGGTATGATATCCTTCCCAAAGAATTGGTTGCCTCATATCTTACTGATGGACAAAGTGTCATGGCCGGATCATGTTGTGGAATGTTTGATTTCGAACCTGGCAAACAAGAAGAATAACCAATTAGCTATCGGTGGTTGCACAACTCTCCTAGTGGTAAGAAAAAACGTTAATTTTGTAAAACTAAAATGTTTATTGTTGTAGAGAGTGAAATGCATACTATTGGATAAAACTAACATTGTTGTTTATATTATGCAGTGTTGGTTCTGCGAACATACCGATAAGTACATAACGAAAAGGGGGGGATTTCAAAATTCAACTCCAAGATTCCTACGATGGAACCAGCATGCATTGTGCAAGCATCTTGCAAGTTACTTTAGCAACAAATTGAATAAGAAGGCAATTGATATGACTTGGTTCGACAAGACGGTAATTTTTTTTTACTATTACAAATGTACCAGTTTTTTTAGTAAATGCGGTCAACGGCCAATGTTGATCCAGTTTTAGTGTCAGTTTTTTGTGGATTAACAGTGGAAGTTGATCCATTTTGTGGATCAACAGTGGAAGTTGATCCACGTGAATGGGATAAACAACCACTGTTGATCCACTTTTACTATTAGTTCTTTGTGTATAAACAATGGAAGTTGATCCATGTGAATGGGATCAACAACAAATGTTGATCCAGTTATACTAGCTACACTATTTTGATTTGTGTTGATCATGCTTCATAGCTTCATCAAGACTTTGTTGATCTAGTGTCTCATTGAGGAGAACTATTTAATTGACCTATCGACACCTACAAGAGAGCTGGAACAAGAGAGGACAAGGATAAAGGAGCTAGAGGAAGAAAATATCTTTCTTGATTGTGACAAGCATGAGATTCATTACATGGACAGGGCTGAAATTAAAAAGTTTGTCCAGAGCACGTTATTCTTGAGAGAGTTGTATGAGACGAACAAGGACAAACTAGAGTTGCAAGCTGGAGAACAGGAGCGACTTGCTGATATTGACAAGAACATAGAGAAATGGCAGGGAGAGGAAATAATTTTTCAGGAATCACTGAATAGGAATAAACCAGTGTATGCAGGGAAGGAATTTGAAGGTTTGGAATTTGAAGATTTGTTCACACAGAAGCAACAACAAGGAGAATCATCTGGGCAAGGAAATCAGCATGAAATGAACTCTGCGGCGAATGATCAACCAACAGATGGGAATGAAACTAGAGTAAACATGCAAGTCGAAGATTCAAGTGGGTCAGAACAATGAAGACACTCAAGAAATGAACGATTCCTTGGGAACTGAAGATGCAACTCAAAGTACTTTGGTAACTCAAGATACCTTGGACACTCAAGAGAAGAGTTGGCGGAATGGTTTTGGAACTGGAATGAAGTTGCCGGAGGAAGAACCGAAAAGTGACAAATCTTTGGAGAATTGGAAGGAAGGCTTTCATGCAGGAAGAAAACCAAGGCAAGATGATGATTTAGAGCTCAATACTATTGTTGAAAACAATGCAGAACTTGATTCGCTGGTTGAAAACGTTGCAAAATCTGCTGTAATAGTAGAAGAGAAAGATGACATACCAATGGAAGAGAAGAGCCCGTCCGTTGAGAAGAAGAATGATGACATACAAATGGAAATGGTTGTGCTTGACACTCCTCCACTTTCAGCAATAAAACCAGACGAATATGGGTATGTGCATCCAGGTAGCATGCCGAGTTTCAGTGCAATAATGGAAGAGGTACATAGCATAACACAAGAAACAAAAGAAAAAGAAGAGGTTGAAGAGCAAAGTGAAGAGGATGACAATATATTAGGAGTTGAAATATGCGCAGGGTTGAAGAAATTGTTTAATTTGGAAATAGTTGAGGAGCAAAGTGAAGAGGAAACCGAATCAGAGGAAAAATACGATGATTCAAAAGCATCAGAAAACAGCAGGTCAGTTCTCTTGTTAAACGGGTGAAGAAGGGAGAAAGGCCAAAGAGAAAGCCGTATAAACTTCAAGTCGAAGTCAAACACCTACCGCTAAGTGTAGAAGGAGACAAAGGAAAGGTGGAAAAGGAAAAAGAAGCAAGAGGAGAAGGAAATACAAATAATTGACCTCGACACCGGCCGACGACAATCAAATTGACAACACACTGCGGAAGCCAAAAACTGTTGAAGCCAAAAAAACTAAAATTGTGGAAGAAAATCAATGACAAATAAAAAGAAGTCATCGAGCCATTCTTTGAGAATGCAATCTGAATGGTATGTAATAACATATTCGAAGTCAAACACCTCAGTTAACATAGCTTTTTTTTGGGTTATGCTAGCTCTTTTTAATAACATATTCATTTGTTGCTTATTTTGCAGCGACAAAGCTTACAGTTTTTATTTATGCAATCAAGATTTCGAAGTAGTTATCATTGGGAAGTACATAAAGTGTCTACTGAATAATCAAAACATTCACGCTGAGATTGTTGATTACTACACCAACATGATGAAATCAAAGATGGATTCGCCGGATAAACCAGATTACAAGAACCACGTCATTCTCTCAACAAATGATTATGTAAGTAACCGATAAATGTTGGTTTGTTTTGTATGTCAATAACAATTGTTGATCCAAATAAGTTAGTCTAATTATGAATGAATGTTACTGGTATGTATAGCTTGAGGAGTTTAATTGCAAATACGATATGTTGTTCATTTTATGTTGTTCTCTGGTTACGATATCACAGTTGCATTTTATTTTTTTTGACAAATGTAGCTTTTTCTTATACTGTAGATGATCCATAATATTGCAAACTAATATATTTGAAAAAATATTGATACAAATAGATATTGGGGATCGCATTAGCCACGAAAAATATGGAAAAGGTAGAGATGTGGGATTCCTAAAGGCCGAGGAACAGTTACAAAGGGAATGTTGAAGACACATACCTCATTGTACCAATGTGCTTGACTGACAAGGACGGTGTTGGATACCATTGGGTGGTGCTAGCGTTGGTAAAACGAAAATGGATAGTGTACAACTCTGCAAGGCGAAACGCGGCTTACAATTGGCAATATATGGTGATGATAGTACCGCCGACTCAATGGCTGAATGAAATGAGCCACAAAGATCCAGAGACAGGTGGTGAAATACAGACAAGCTTTTCACATTGCATTGTACTAGCACAAGACGGATGCGACTGTGCATCGCACACTTGCATGTACATGAAGAATTTGGTGAAGCGTGGAAACTGTGAACACCTAACTGAAATCGCTAACTTAGATGAGAAGTTGAACAAGAAGCGAGTGAAGATTGCAGTAAGAATCTTGTCGGAATTGGGTCCATGGAAGAAACCGGAACAACTTCCCGATTCAAATATCGACTCTATTCAAGAAAAATCCAATTGCAAGACTCGGTTGAACCAAAGAGTTGATTCAAAGTAGTTGAACCAAAGAATTGAACCATTAGAGTGAGCTTGATCTCATAGTCCTGTTCATGGTCTCAGTAAAGAAAATCTAACTCGTAGTTTTAAAATACTTATCTTAGTAAGTAAATCTTAATGATGTAGGTCTGATTATGAATGAATTATCATGAATTATTATGAATGTTTTAAATTTATATAAGTCGATTATGAATGAATGTTACTGAGAATGTATAGCTTGAGGAGTTTGCTAGTAAATACAGATAGAACCATGCAATTTTTTTATTTGTTTTGTGTGTAAACAACCAATGTTGATCCAAATAAGTTGGATCAACAACCATTGTTGATCCAGTTAAGTTGGATAAACAACCATTGTTGATCCAAATAAGTTGGTTTGATTATGAATGAATGTTACAGGTATGTATAGCTTGAGGAGTTTACAAGAAAATACAGATAGGATCATGCAAATTTTCTGTTTGTTTTGTGTGTCAACAGTCATTGTTGATCCAAATAAGTTGGAACCACGGAACAATGCTTCCACACTATAATATAAACAACCATTGTTGATCCATTTTAGTTGGATCAACAATGGAAGTTGATACCATTTGTATAAGTATGTTTTCTGTAAAATCTTTTTTTGCTAGAAAAAAAATGTGTATTATAAGAAGTCTAAGAGTTACATAGTAGTGTTGAGAAATTCAGGGATAAAACCCATCCATTCTCCAGTGGTTCTAAACCTTCTACTATACTTTGCTGCTTGATCAGCAAGAACATTATGATTCCTACGCAGAAATTGAAACTTTACAAAATTGAAACTAAGAGTAAAAGTTTTACAGTCATCTAAGACTGTATTATTGAACCAATATAGTTGGTTGTGATTAAAATTGAAATAATCAATGATGATTTTAGCATCACTAGTGAAACAAACTTTCTCAAGACCTTTCTCTTTCGCCCACTTCACCTCCTCAAATAAAGCAAGACTTTCTGCCTCCTCAAAGTTCCTCACATGACCAGCTTTGAGTTTGCATCCAAGGAATGACCCTGTAATGTCATTCATTACCAGACCAATACCAGATAAGTTAGTATTCTTATCGAAAGCTGCATCACTATAGATAATATGGCAATTCTCAGGCAAACAGTTAATGACATTACTAAGATTTTCTTCTACAGTCACTATACTAGTTTCACTTCTAGGAACATGATTACTTAGGTATGTTCTAGTGTCATTTACTAACTTAAGTGCTAATCTGGTTGTGACATGATGATTCAGAATTTTTCCCTGAAAAGTACTGAGGCACCTCTCTTTCCAGATACTCCAAGCAATTGTAAAAACATCCCCTGCTTTAGATTTCAGGCTATCAACTGAGAGCCACTTACTAATCCAGTCCGGCAAACTAATGTTTGAAACACGATCTTGTTCAATTAAGTCAACATATGGAGTAAGGGACCATACACACCTAGAGAACTCACAATATAGAATAATATGTTCAGGTGTTTCTATATTACCAGAAGTGCACATGTTACAAGAAGAATCACGACTGTTAGAGTGTCTATTTATCACAGATTTAGCAGGGAGGATATTCTCATGACATTTCCAAGCAAAAACTTGTACTTTTGGTAGAATAGGAAGTTTCCACAGAGATTTGTAAATACTACTCTAGGGATTATTCATGACATCAGATTGACCAGAAATAATTTTATAAGCAGATTTAACAGTAAACATGCCATTTTTAGTGTGGGGCAAAATAAGTCTGTCAGTTCCTGATAATGGAATTCTAGTTTCTAGAATATTCCTAGCATTCTGATGAGAAAAGAAGGCATTAACAAGGTCAGAATTCCAAGATTTAGAATCCTTATCTATAAAAGCAGAAACATTAAGATTAGGATTAGGATTTGAAACAAACTTAGGCTCACTTGCATTTGGTATCCAATTATCAGTAAAGGCAGAAATACAATCACCAGTTCTAACTTCCCATATGGAATTATGCTTGATGATATCCAAACCACGACTAATACTTCTCCAAACCCAAGAAACATCATTTTTTTTTGGACTGTGCAGGGGATGACAGTTTTTAAAGTATTTGCGTTTTAGAATAATAACACAAAGAGAGTCAGGGTGATGAATAACATTCCAAGCTATCTTAGTTAAAAGAGAAAGATTGACATGTTTGAGATTACGAAAACCAAGACCTCCATGATGTTTATGAGAACAGATTCTAGGCCAACCCCGTAGATAAATCCCCCCAGGACTAGAATTACCCCACTAAAAGTCTCTTTTGAGAAGCCTCCATGCTGTTAATGATTTTATCTGGTATGGTAAAAGTGTTCATATGGTAAATAGGAGAAGCTTTTAGCACATTTCGAACCATCACAGACCTACCTGCCTGGTTAAATTGTTTACCTTTCCAATTAGCTACCCTTTTATCAAAGTGTTCATTAAGATGATTAAAGGAATCTGACCTGGATTTGGAAATGAAGAGAGGGATACCCAGGTATTTCTCTTCTAAAGCTATCTTCTTGACTTTAAGTTCATTTATAAGGGAGACAGCATGGTCAGGGGAGACATTGTTACTGAAAAAACAACCTGACTTTTGCAGGTTGATCACTTGACCAGAGACCAAACTAAAATCATTAATTAAACTCAACAGATTCTGAGCTTCATTATGAGAAACTTTGACAAAAATGAGACAGTCATCTGCAAAGAGCAGATGACTAATACTTGGCGCTTCCTTGGTTACTTTAAAACCATGGATAAGCTGACAATTTTCAGCATGAAGGAGATATCTAGAAAATGATTCCATTACCAAAATGAACAGGTATGGAGACAGGGGGTCACCCTGTCTCAGACCCCTTGTTGGTCTATAAGTTTTACAGGGAGAACCATTAAGCATGATTGAAATACTAGTGGTACTAATACATTGTTGTATAAGATCACACCAATGGATTGAGAAGCCGAAAGCTCGTAGGATATCTCTTAGGTACGGCCATTCAACTCTGTCAAAGGCCTTAGACATGTCAAGTTTAAGGCCCATGACTCCCCATTTATCTTTCTTTTTTTTCCTCTTCATTGTGTGCACCAATTCATGAGCAATAATGACATTGTCGTGTATATGTCTCCCTGGGACATAAGCAGCCTGATAAGGACTAATCATTTTACTCAAGAGAGGTTTCATTCTGTTTACAAGAATCTTGGAGATGATTTTGTAGACAGAATTGCACAAGGAAATAGGTCTAAAATCAGTAGGACTAGAAGGGTTATTGATTTTTGGGATTAAAGTGAGAAAAGTATGGTTCATCTCTTTTAAGAGATGCTTGGACTCAAAAAAGCTGTTCACACTTTTCCAAACATCATCTATTAAGAGGTCTATATTTTCCTTGTAAAACCCTGGGGGAAAACCATCGAGCCCTAGAGCAGTCCAAGGAGTCATCTGGTTAATTGTATCAATGATTTCTTGCTTAGTGACTGGTCTAACAAGATTTAGATTGTCACTACTTGAGATGCAAGAGTCAATACAGTTGAGAATTTCAGGGTTTTTGTAAGGATTAGAACTAGTACCTATAGAGCTAAAGTGGTTTACCAAAAGGGTTTCGAGGCCAGACCTGTCATTAACCCATTGACCATTATCCATTTTGAGAGCACTAATATGATTAAAGTGCTTCCTCCTATTGGCATAATTATGGTAATACCCTGTATTTCTATCAAAAGATTTAAAAAATTCATGTCTAGATTTCTGAGCATATAATTCTTCTTGAAATTTTTGCCAATGTTCAAGGTCAAACTCTACTTGTTTAATCGATTCCACATTAATAGGTGAATGTGGAAGATTATTAAGACCATTGAGTTGACTGTTAAGCATTCTAACCTTATGATCAATATTCCCAAAATGCTGGATATTCCATAACTTTAAATCATGCTTAACAAATCTCAATTTATTAGTAAACTGAAAAGAGGAGGAGCCTCTAACATCTTTAGAGTAAGCATTTTTTATCACCTCTCTTACAGATGGATCTCTACTCCAACACTTAAAGTATTTGTAAGGCTTACTACCTTGATAAGACACAGAATTAGTCTCCAAGATAATAGGTATATGGTCACTGCCTATGGCATCTATATGGTGTACATGAGTAGTACCATAATGATTTAGCCAGTGACCATTTACCAAAGCCCTATCTAGTCTAGCATATATACAATTATTGCCAGATTGCCTGTTATTCCAAGTAAATCTATTACCAATATATCCTAGATCAGAGAGATCAACATTGTCTAAAATGTTTTTGATTTCAGGATATTCAGTAGTAGAAGGAGTAGAAAATGTAGACCTTTCATGGGCATGCATAGTGATATTGAGATCACCTATGATAACCCATGGGTGGTCAATTCTAGCGCCAATTTCTCCTATATATTTCCATTGTGCCATCTTCTTTTCATGGTACACAGAGCCATAAAGAAAAGTGGCTAGAAATTCAGGTTTGCTAGGATTATCCGCTATTATAACATTAACCATCTTATCAGTATTATGAACTATTTCACATTTAAACCCAGTTTTCCAAAGCAGAGAAATACCACCATCACGACCAACAGAAGGGAAGACCCATGAATTAGGGTAATTGAATCTTCTAAGATATTGATGCATTTTAGAAGTATTCATTTTTCATCTCACACAGGAATATCATGTCAGGGTTTTGACCTCTGATCAAATTCCATAAGGAGTTTCTTGTTGTTGGATTGCCAAAACCTTGGCAATTCCAAGACAGGATTCTCATTGCAACAAAGTGTAAATGAATTGAAAAGGACTCAATTTTATAGTTCTGTAAAATCAATAAAGCTGTAACCTGAAAACTGACATATACTTGAGGAACAAAAGAATAAAATTCATAACAACAAACTAAGAGTGTATATCATTTAAAAAAATAACAATTGCAAAGCTGAAAAGCATAAAAAAAGAAAAAGAAAACAACCAACTAGTAAGAAACCTAAAACAAGTTGTTCAGAATATGAATAAAACCAAAATCTTAAGAACAACATCCTCTTCAAGAACTTGATCATCCTGGAATGAGACTCCTTGCGAAACGTTGGTGCACGAGGAGCCAAAGGAGCTCTGCGACATGTTCGACGGTTGTGAAAGGTGAGCATCCCACATTGGCCACACTTCCTCTTCTTGCGCACCTTTTCACGACTACCCCTATACCTAACACCTTTAGGCCTTCCAGCTTGTTCTCGACCACCATTGAGAGGCAAAACATACCCCTTTTTATTAATTCCGGGAGGCTTCTCAGAGTCCGTAATAGGATATATGGGTCGAGATTACAACCTTCTATAGTAGTCAGAAGTATAGTAAGGTCTAATGTATTTGTATGGTTCATCATTTCCAATCTGCAACATGGCTTTCATTGCATGAGTGCAAGGAAAGCTATGTTTTTGCCACCATTTGCAGCTGCAGGTCCTGGAATCCAAGTCGACAGTATGCTTTCCTGTTGGAGAAATGATCTCAAATACTTTCTCACTTGATCTCCGAAACTTGTATGAACGTTAATCCTCTTCTTAAACCTTGCTTGCATACGAGGAGTAAGCCTTGTAGTCCACTTGTTAGACTCCAAACCGCATAACCTTATCCTCTTCTACCATAAACCTTGCTTGCATACGAAAACTCTCAACAAGAGTAAGCCTTGTAGTCTTCACTTGTTAGATTACTCATACTCTTTATATACTTATATACAGTCAATAACCTTTGTTAATGTAATTTCAACCATAAGACCAAATGAATCCATTAATATTTCTAAAGGCTTTCAGCAAACATCATGCCCTAGGAATGGAGAACGAATACCATCGAGAAGCTCAATTGTTGTTTTATTTCAATAGAACAATTAGAAATTTCTTATCATGTTTAATAACATTGTTAAAACTCTACATGGACCACCTTCCACCAAGAATATTTGATGTGTTCTCACCCCACCTTTCTCCTGTGAAATGCATGAGAAGCCCAATTAATTTACTCGAGTAGAATCTTCATCATCCAAGAAACCACTTCACCTCCAGAATCCAACTTTAGATTACTCCAAAGATACTTCCCATTTGGTTTCTCTATCAACATAAAAATTTTTCCTTTGTTAATGTAGTGTAGCAAGTACTCTTGAATAACTTGACCATGCAATATTTATATTGGCACTCATTGCTTGTCCCACCAACAACTCTTGCCCTTTGAACTGGAATATTTCCTTTCATATGGTACAAAAAAGGTCATACTGCTACACAAACAAGAGGAATGGAAAGCATTTGGGAAGACTTTAGGCACATGCTTCAAAAGTCCGATTCCACGATCTGATATGATGGTCAGTGGACGATCTTCATGAATAATACCCTTCAAATTGGTTAAGAACCATTCCCAACTCTTACAATTTTCACAAGGAACAATTCCAAATGCAACTGGATAGATCTCTACAAAAACAAAATAACAAAAACAAAAATAAGTGACCAGTAACTAGTGTCAACAAACAAAGTTGATCCATTTCAGTTGGATCAAAAGTCACAGTTGATCCATTTCAGTTGGATCAACAGTAGAAGTTGATTCAAAACAAAATATAGTTTTTGGATCAAAAGTCACATTTGATCCAATAAATCTGTGTAAGCAATGATGGTTTTGGATCAAAAGTCACAGTTGATCCATTTCAGTTGGATCAACAGTAGAAGTTGATTCAAAACAAAATATAGTTTTTGGATAAATAATCACAGTTGATCCAATAAATCTGTGTAAACAATCATAGTTCTGGATCAATAGTCATTGTTAATCAACAATCACAGTTGATCCATGCTTGAACAATCACAGTTGATTCAATAAAGTTGGATCAACAATCACAGTTGATCCAATAAGATGTAGTTAAAGCATGAATTTCAATTCAGCTAAATTAACCAAAGCTATATATAGTATTACGTCGAAGCTAAAATACAATGTAGAATGTGAGAAACCTAAAATAAAAGCTACATTTATCAACAAAATGAATGCATAATGATGGATCAACAGTAAAAAATTGAAAAAACATGGATACAAAATGAAAAATAGTAAAAGGTTAAAATTCATACGTTGGTTACCAGTTTTGCCGCAAGCAACCATAAGACCACCCTTGAACTTCCCAGTGAGAAAGGTACAATCGATAAATAGCATCGGACGGCAGTAATTGTTGAAACCAGTTATGGAAGCTTCAAAAGCAACAAAAAACCTTTTGAACTGACGCGTCACACTATCACACTCAAAATTGACAACACTTCCACGATTGTATTGTTCAATTGCATCTTTATACCAAACTAAGTCTGAATAGGACTTGACGCCATCACCCCAAAGAAATGTCTTGGTGAATTGTAAACCGTGATATGCCTGACTATACGTGAGGTCAACTCCATATTCTATTCGGAGTAAATCTATAACATCAACAACAGTCTTCTTCTTCTTCGATGCTCGTAAATCATCTGACAATATATTCTTCATAAACGATTTTCTCATCCTAACTTTTAATGGATCCGAAGAAGCTAAACTACATGAATGCTCTGCGATATATCTCTTCCATTTAAATACACCATTTGAATTGGCAAGGAGAGAGGCGTGAAACCTCCAGCGACAATTTTCCTTCATTTTGAACTTGCACTCCACAGTGTATCGTACAAAGTCACTCTTAATTAATTTGTATTTGCGACCACTACACATTTCATACTTTGTAATAGAGTCCTTAACTTCCTCAATACCACCTTCAAACAACTGCCCTACTCCAGTTAAGATGTTGACCCAAGCATCAGACTTCTTCGGGACCTTTTTGATCAAACATGCATCATCAGTGACGTCTTCCACAACAGCTACCTCATCGCTTTAAATACAACTTGATGATGACGAAGAAGCAGGAGCAAGAGCAGAAGAAGATGATGAAGAAATAGAATCAACACAAGTCCTTAACTGGATTTCAAACTTCACCAAGTCAATCCCTTGTGAGCTGCAGTAGTGAATGAAAAACCTCAAATCCAAATCATGATTGATGACATTTGAAATCCCTTCTATAGTGTAACCAAAGAGAATGAGGTCTTTAGGAACATAAGGACACTTTTGTTTCACCACACTTATCATCTCCTTGACAGTAGTTGATGCTAAAAGGGGATGCAAGAAGATCTGATTGCAAAATTTGAACTCTGCAACTACCATATTTGGCCTGCAACAACCATAACATATGGTGGTGTTCAGAAATTTGGATCAACAGTCACACTTGATCCAATAAATATGAGTAAACAATCACATTTGATCCAATAAATATGTGTAAACAATCATAGTTTTGGATCAACAATCACAGTTGATCCAATAAATATGTGTAAACAGTCACAGTTTTGGATCAACAAAGATGATTGATCCAATAAATCTGTGTAAACAAGTGATGGGTTGATCCAATAAATCTGTGTAAAATATCACATTTCATACAATAAGAGGTAGTTAAAGCATGAATTTCAATGCAAACCAAAAAGAAAGCAGTATAAAGTACCCAAAGCTACATATAGTATTATGTCGCACCTCACTCGGGGGCTACGCCCCTTCGTGAAAGTTAAATACAATGTAAAATGTGACAAAACCTAAAATAAAAGCTACATTATCAACAAAATGAATGCATTATGAATACCTGCAATCTACCAAAAGAAATAAAAACACAAAATACAAACATTTTGTGTTCAGAATATTTGGATCAACAACAACAATTGATCCAATAAATAAACTAAACATCAACTTATTTTTGTATCAACAGTCAAGGTTGATCCAAAAATAATATCAATATCTCATCAAAAGCATAATTAGTAGAGTGTCTAAAATACATCATCAATATTTCAGCATAAAATTTGGATCAACAACAACAGTTGACACAAACAAAATTCTTCAACATTTCAACATAAACAGTTGATGAGCAGATTTAAGAAAAAGAAAGTGTAAATAAAACATCATAAATTAAAACGTACCTGTTTAATAGATGAATAAGAATCTCGAGATCAAACTATATCAATATCAATCAATCTAACATAATAATCACGAAATCAATCTTCCAACATAAATCACGATCTATGCATCAACGATGAAAAACAAAAATTATACATAAAAAACAATGAAAAAAGAACATGCAATCATCAAAAACAACTATATGAATCTTCAAAATAACATCAACATTACCAATTTGTTTCAGAAAAATAGATCCAGTGATTTCTGTTAAACGGAAATTTCAGTTAAACGGAGCTAAAAATCCAGTGATTTCCGTTGATTGATTGATGAATCTTGCTGCACAGATAATGAAGAAGATGGAGGAGAAGATCAATTTCAATCTGTGAATCGTACGAAAATCAATATCCCCATTGCCCAAAACTGGATTCTCCCGTCCACCTACCTATCTAATGAGGAGATTTGCCAAGTCTCACTGGACTTGATCTTAGCATTTTTGACAAGCATCTTTTGATAATATTTGAATTGAAATGTCATGATATTTGAATAGTGAAAAAGCGGGGGTCTAACAACCACACCCAATATTTTGCTTAGCAATCTGTATGGACAAACTCCAATATAATTCCAAGAGAATCAACTAGAAAGTCAGACTCAATCAATGGAAATATATCCAATAGTGTATCTCTGTTTCACAATGTAATCAGCAAATAAAAAGATAAAAATCCGTGAGCTTGATTATTATGTGAAACAACTTGAACTGTACCGAAGAACAATGTTCAAGTGTCAATCAATATAATCAACAACCAAAGGTTGGATTCTCTAATTGATTGAACTATGCACAACCTGTGATATTTCTGTTATATAACAAAATATAATGTGGAAAAGAAATAACACAGACACCAGAAATTTTGTTAACGAGGAAACCGCAAATGCAGAAAAATCCCGGGACCTAGTTCAGATTTGAACACCACACTGTATTAAGCCGCTACAAACACTAGCCTACTCTAAGTTAACTTCAGAATGGAATATAGTTGAGCCTTAACCAATCTCACACTGATCAAGGTACAGTTGCGCTCCTTACGTCTCTGAATCCCAGCAGGACTCTACGCACTTGATTCCCTTAGCTGATCTCACCCACAACTAAGAGTTGCTACGATCCAAAGTCGAAGACTTGTTAAACAAATCTGTATCACACAGAAAAGTCAATTGATATACCAGACTTATATTCCCGAAGAACAACCTAGAAATATCAATCACCTCACAATAATCTTGATCGTATGGTAGCGAAACAAGAGATATTGTGGAATCACAAACAATGAGACGAAGACGTTTGTGATTACTTTTTATCTTGCCTATCGGAGAATAAATCTCAAGCCAATCTTAAAGAAGATAGTACTCAATACGATAGAAGATGCAAGATCGAATCCCGCAACTACACAGAAAATTGTTGGGTTTGGCTTCACAATCCCAATGAAGTCTTTAAATCGTCAACCTACAGGGTTTCTTGAAAAACCTAAGGTTAAAGGAGAATCGAATCTAGTCGCAACTACTATCACACATGAGGTGTGAGGATTAGGTTTCCCAGTTTCTATAGTTCTCCTTCATATAGTCTCCAAATCAGGGTTTGCAATCAATGTTATCTTGGTAACAAAACATTCAATATTCACTGTTAGATGAAAACCCGATTAGACTCAAGATAATATCTTTCAACCATTAGATCGAAATTAGCTTGTTACACCAAATGAAATGTACCTTCATTTAGATATGAGTAACCTTACCTAAACGTGTACACCTTGTTGGCTCAACAATAGTTAACCGAAGTTAGCCATATGAACACTTTCATATCAACCTTATTCATCTCAACCATAACTAGTTCAAATGACACAAATGAATCTAGGTCTAGAGTTGTTCAATTGTTTATATTCTCATAGAAATAATTAATTGAAATATACAAGACACAATTGAAGCAAAATCGATTTTGATTCACTCGAATCAAGTCATGAACATATACCCACGGTTTGCAAAAGATTGCATTCCTTATTATATAAATGTATTAGTTCATGAACAAATCGATTTTATAACATCATCCACTTAGGTATGCATACGAGTATGCGTACCTAAGTAGCCGAACCAAGTTTGGGTTTCGCCAGTACGCGAACTGGTACGCATACCATCCAAACTCAGCAGAAATTTCTGGACCTGAACCTTATGGAAGTACGCGTACGGGTATGCATACCAGGTTCCCGAACTTCTCAAACCAACCAGTACGCGTACGAGTATGCATATATACCATGGTTTCCGGACATGGATTACATATATGCAAGTACGCACACTATGCTTAAATCCAATTATTCTAAACTGTCATTTCAACCATTGAAACATTCTTGGAAGACGTGAATAGCTGTCTCACACAAACTATTAGCTTCAAAGCAATTTTCATGTGATTGAATGATCAATACGAAACATTCCGATTCTACATGAAATGACTGTCTCACACAAATCATGTAAGATGTTACCAGGCGATTTTCACATGATCATCTTTTGACTTTCGTCAAGAATATAAGATGAACTTGGTTAAATTGAAAGCTTAGCAACACATATTTCGAGAAATATGTAAGCGAGTTAAACTCGGCTCGAAATATCAAATGTGTATAATTGAAGTCTATATAACTATACAAATTTTGTCTCAAATAGGAGATAGGGTAGATAGATGATAGACACATTTTTGTGTCTAATTTGATCTCAATCACAGGTATTTTTAGTGCTCAATTGTTGTATTTATTGTGGTTTTTATGTCTTTCTAGGTGTTTTCGGAGAAGTAAGCTTTTGTGGAGAAAGCAGCTCGAAAAGCGGCATTTGGACCTCCGGGAGAAATTACAAGAAAAGTTATAAAGGCACCCAGAAATTTTACTAAGCACACCCCGAAATTACTGTTTCCACCCCAGTTGCTAAAGGGACTCTGCTGGAGGATAAGGGGACTCATCTTCTACTTTGGAAATTTTAGTTTTGGCGGGAAAGAATGGCATTGAAGAAGCAGATTTAGGGTTCGAGTTTTGGGTAAATTTTAGAGAGACTTAATCGCTGAAACTTTTTGGGCATACCTGTTTGGGCTTAACAGGAATGGTATGGTGATTAAATCTCACCCAGTTGGGCTGGATAACTCGGTGTTGGGTGCAATTTATTTTATGATTATTTGCTTAAAATAAAAAATGGATTCAATGATTTTTAATAAACAAATGTGATTTCTATTGATGGTATATGCTTAGCCTAGGGTTTTGATATCCCATACTTTCAATTTACAATTGTTCTTCTCAAATCTACTTTTGCAATATTTGAGAATCAAATTAAACGAGTAAAAATTGCATGATCATAATTATCAAAATCACTTTGGAAATTAGTGAAATAGTGGAATCTTAGCCCCAATCTCTCTCACTCTTGAAAATAATTTTAATTTAATTTGCTATTTCAGGATTAGAATTTAAATCTAGAATCGAACTTTCACAAGTCTTGAACAAACCTATTTCTACAACTATAAAAAAATCATATCAATAGACTTTTGAGTGATAGATGAGTTCAAGTCTCCACATACCTTTTGTTGATGAAGTTCCACAAGATCCCCTTAGTAGTTCTTCGTCTTCAATCGATAAACGCCGTGAAGTCTAATGCTCAACTACACTTTTTATCCTAATCCGAGACTTAGCTATAAGTAGACTAGAAATCAAGACTTGACAACTAAACTTGACAACAAGCTTGAGATATCAACGCTTGCGAGTTCGACCGAGTAGTGCTCAAACAATCTCCCCCTTTGTCAATTTTAGTGACAAAACTATCAATACATATGGAATACAAAATAGATAAACTTTGTAGCTCTCAATAGAAATGCTTGATTTCCTTAGTTCTTCAACATTACTCGAAATCTTCGTCACTTCCAAGTACTCCAATGATTCTGAACGTGTTCAACTCCGCATCATATGTGTTGAAGATCCATAGCTATAACAATGAGAAAACAGTTACTCTCAATCATTGTTATACAATGTCATAGTATTATTACACATCATCAAAGTTCAATTGTATCACAACCTTGACAACAATAATATGGTGATATGTATCACTCCCCCTTAGTCAATATTTCATCACACATGAAAACCACTCCCCCCTTAAATAATGATCCGTAAACCATATGTATTTACAGTGTGAACTACACATTAATTCTCCCCATTTTTGTCAATAAAAATTGGCAAAGGTACGAAAACTATTGGGATCCTAATGAAATTTCCATAGAGATACTTCATGACAAAAAGAGAACAACATATCAACTTGTTTAGATGCCATCATAGAGTCGAAACTAAATACATTCACCAAGGAGTTTATGAAGATACAAGATAACCCCTATAATTTTCCACATCCACACTCCCCACAAAGATTTGGCAATTAAGCACAAGTTCAATTAAGAACTCTCCCCCATAAAATGTCATTCCCGAAAGAACAACAAGAGCGACCTAACTTTCACAAGAAAAGAAGGATTTCGTTGGACATTAACAAATCACATGAAACATGAATTTGTATCCAAAATACTCAATTAAATTAACCACAAGAGAACCCATGATTAATTTAATCGGAAATGCTCACATAAGAAAACTTACTGAGCCACACAATATATACACAAAAATGTGGATCAGGGAAGACCAATATTGCGGAATAAACAAAGATTCATTCTATGTTTCATCACTATTTGCATAGAAACATAATAGACTTAATATTTGTAAACAAAAGTTCATCCTATCTTCCATCAATATTTTCATAATGACATAATAGGCTTAACTTTTGTTTGTCAAAAGTTCATTCAATCTTTTTCACTATTTGCATAATGACATATGAAAGACTTAACTTTTGACATGTATGGGACAATCATAGTTCACGGACGCAAACAAACATATACCATAACAAGTTGCAATATATGAAACCATAAAGATTAATATTGCAAAATCATATTCCAAATAAACTTTAGAATTTAAATAAATAAATCTAAAAACATTGCAAGATGAAAATCGTTGGAAATAGCTATGTGTACTCACAATAATGGCTATTCCAAACCTTAGTTATCCTTCTTAAAACACAAGAATAAATTCTCATAAGAAGTTTCCTAGACATTAAGAAAAACAAAAAAACTCTAACACCAATACAACCGAACACACGTTAAAATCAGAGTTCGTTTTCAGATTCTTCACGGGTTTCGATACCTTTAAGCTTGTGACTGACATCATCGACAACCTCTTTGGAGAACATATCCTATTTGAGAAGATCTTTGACATGTGACTTCATGAGAACAAGGTCAGACTCAACCATTTTCAACTCAGTTCGTAACACATCAAGATCCTTCATAGAGTTCCCAAGCTTCAGTTTTGCTTTCTCGAGATCATTGAGAAAACCATGAACCACTTCAGCAGAGACTATCATTGAATGTTTCTTCCCTTTATGAAGGCACATTGCTGTGGAGATACTACTTTTTCAATCACTTTTCCCATTCTTATAGTAATGATTTTAGTGATTATTTTGAAACAAAAATTACTTATACCTATAGGTCTAAAATGAGAAGCTTTCTTGGCACCTTGAGCTTTTGGCAGAAGAGTAAGAAAATTTGCATTCATACCATTTGGAGTAAAACCCCTGCTCCAACAATACTGAATTGATAATATTAGATCACTACCAATTATGTCCCATGTGCTCCTATAAAACCAACCAGCAAAGCCATCTAGTCCAGGGGCACTATCTGGATCCATATCATGAACTGCTTCATAAATTTCTTTATTTGTTGGAACTGCATTAAGCATTTTGTTGTCTGCTTCATCTATGATCTCAGGAATATTATCAAAAATACCATTTGAAAATCTCACTTCTTGTTGTTTAGATTTTTTCTCAAAATGCTCCACAAGTATATCAACAATTTCTTGTTGAGTTGAAATTATGTTGCCAACTGAGTTTTCCAATTCAGATATTGCATTGTGGCTTTGTCTTATCTTAATAGAAGTATGAAAAAACTTGGAATTAGAAGCACCCTCATTTAACCATTTAACTCTTCCTCTCTGTTGAGCAATTTCCTGGCTTTGTTGTAACAAAATTTTTTGCTTCCCTCTTGCAACTATAAGCTTATCCATTAGTAAAATATTATCTGGTGGTCTATCTGATATTATAACAGCTTGAACTACTTCCTTTTCAGCATTTTGCAACTGAATTCTGAAAAAATATATTTCAATTCCAATCTTTAATGATTTGCTTCAATCTTTTCAACTTGTTTAGAAAAATAAAAGCAGGATTACCAGTTATATCAATTTCCCAAGCTTATTTGATTATCTTCATAAAGTCAGGATAACCAAGCCACACTTTTAGAGCTCTAAAAGGAACATTTGCAGGTTTTGGCATGATTGCATTTGTTCCTATTAATGCACTATGATCTGATGTCCCTCTAGCATTTACTTTATAAATCCAACCAGGATAAAGATCCAACCACTTTGCATTGTAAACAACTCTATCCAAATTGCAAACTATTCACTTTGCACCTACTCTATTATACTCTATTATTGCACCAAGAGAATTCAATTCCAGATTTTGGTGCTTGAATCAATGCACATGTATTAAGGCAGTTGTTAAATTCATTCATATAGATAGTTAATGGACTCCTCCCACCTTTTTTCTCTTCAACACACATAATGGTATTAAAATCACCAATGGCAAGCCATGGTTTATCCAAAGAATTTATAAACTCGAACTCCTCCCAAAGTTCTCTTCAAAACACCGTCTATATACTACGAAAAATTAAAAGATTTTCATCTACAAAGAAAAAATGTGACATTCAGGAGACTTAATTATCAGATTCATCACTATCTTCACATTCATCATCTTCGACAGAATCTTCTTCAAGCTCTTCTTTAGGATCATATTCAGAATTTTCTTCAGGAACCTCTTAGAGGTGGTCCTCCAGATCATCAAAAGTCGTGTCTAAGTAGTCATCTTCGTCACATTGAACTTGAAAATCAACATGTGCTAATTTTTCAGCTGTTATGCTAGGAGGGTAGGTTTCAACTTTACGACCAATGGATTTCCAATCTGGTTCAACTTCACGACCAACGGTTTTCCAATCCGGTTCAACTTCATCTGCATCAGAATCTGAGGCTACACCATCAACACGATTGTGATTCTTCTGTTCAGCTGCAAGCCTCGCTTGTTCAATCCGACGCCGCTAATAGGTTGATAAAAACAAGTTTGTCATCTTCGGCCTTCCTCTTTTGAGATATTTCATCATGTCTCTGCTTTTTTTTTTTCACATCTACTAAAGCTAAGACAGCATAAGTTCGATCACGGACTACCATCAAATGATTGAGAGGCATACCACGTATCAACTCCTTAGCTCACTGAAAGACGATCCAGTTTGGAGTAAACTTTTGCAAAATTCGTCATCTTTGATTCGTATTTCTGTGTTGTTTATCCAGAGAGTCAAAGATATAGATACAACTAGGAGTCACCATTATCTATTTTCAAAAGTGTGGAGTTATAATTGCGTCAATAACAAACACAAATGACGATGAACGGTAAAAATCCAAACTTTTACGTGCTTATGGTTTTACTATCAACCGGTGATGATAGCACAAGAGTTTATACTTCAAGAACTTGGTCGTTGCTGCACGAAAGATGATTCAAGCTCCTACAAAGACGAAGTGAAAAGTTTGCATTAAAAAAATCAAAACTTGATTTTTCTAAAACCCTAAAACTGTGAATAACTCATGTATTTTTTTTTTTTAAGAATTTTTTTTTATTGATAAACCATTGTCCACTGAGCAAACAATAATAATAAAAAAAAATCTTACCGGTGTCGATGCTTGAAACCGCTCGGTGACGTTCCAGCAAAAAAAAAATCATGCTGACGCCGGGACGTGAAGGTGGGAGAGAGAGGGAGATGCTTTGGTTGGTCAGTGATGAAGAGAAATAAAAAATAAAAAATAACAAAAAGGGTTTCCTCCCTTTTATATTAATTTTATTTCCAAAACCTAGCTGGAAAAGTATTTCCTCTTTGGAGAAGCGGGCGCACAGGTGCTAAACAATGAAAAATTGGTCCTTCCACCATTCAAATCAGTCGTGCTTCATCGACTTATGCGCTTCATATAATGCTCCATCATCTTTCCAGGACTATCATTCTAGTCATTGATCGTCAGACGATTACCTGATATCATTAGAGCATGGATCAAGGTTCCCGGTAAATATTTCTAACGAATAAGTTAAATTACTTACAATTATTCAATTTACAATTAGTAAAAACACCATCCAGTGCTTATTGTGGAACATGACTGTCTCTCACTAAGCAAGGGACATAATGTTGATAGTGGATTTCCAACGAAGGCTAAAATTGTAAAGTTATAGTTTTGTATATTTCTGACCCGACTTCAGAAGAATATATGAAATTCATATTTTATAATTTAGACATGAAATCTCTTGTTCTGAAGATCTTTGACTGACCATGTATCCTCTTCAGAGATGCAACGTCAATATTAAAGTCTTTTAGTAGAGTTTTCAATATTTTGCATATATCCACTTCTGTATAGAATCTTAATGATTGGACGACTCCTAGATGGATTGTAGTAGGATTAAACAGTTTATACCCTTTTGTTTGACTACTATAGCCAACAAATATGCACTTTTCACTCTTATCATCAAGTTTCTTTCTTATCGATCTGGAACTTGTGAGTATGCTATACAACCAAACACTTTCATATATCTAATGCTTGGTTTCCTTCCAGTCCATTTCTCTTCTGGAGTCTTTTCAAAAACACTCCTAGTTGGACATCTATTCAGTATATATACTGCACAAGAAACTGCTTCTCCCCAAAATTCTTTTGGTAACCCTTTAGCTCTTCTCATAGTTCTAACCATTTCCATGATAGTCATATTTTCCTTTCTGCCACTCCATTTTGTTGTGGTGTGTATCTTGCTGTGACTTGGTGCTCAATTCCATTGTCTTCCAAAAAATTATTAATTGGAATATACTCTGTGCCTCTGTCAGTTCTTAGCACTCTGATTCTCTTGCCAACTTGATTTTCAACATAAGCTTTAAACTTCTTAAAATATTCAAAAGCATTACTCTTTTGCCTCATCAAGAAAACCCAACATTTTCTACTAAAGTCATCAATAAAAGTGATAAAATACCTGTTACCACCTCTAGAGATTTCTTCTATTGGTCCACATAAATCAGAGTGAACTAATCCCAAAGGCTCTTCAGATCTTAGAGATTTTCCAGCTGAAAAAGGATCTTTAAGCTGCTTTCCAAAGATACAATCTTCACACTTGTCTTTTGGAAGTGTTGATGGGTGAAAACTACTCCTGCAGAATTTGGTAATTTGGGGTGTGGATGAGGAATGAATTTAAACCTTTAAACAAATGCACTGCGGGGTGAGTGCTTGTAGATTCGAGAGATCAATCTGGCAAGTCCGGCCTAAACCAAGAAATGGCCGTTCCTGGACTTGTTTCGGTCACAAAGTGAAGGAGATGGGGTTGATCTTAGGGAGGGAAGCGAAGAAGGTGTTGAGATTGTGAAGGTGTTGGCTTGCTTATGACTTGTAACAGAAAGGTGAGGAGGCTTGCGGTTGATGCAAGCAGGCTCTGGGTGTTTGAATACGATTTTTGTATTAACACTTGATTTTCTGTCTTGTCTAGACTTGTGTTATTGTTTGAAATAGGGCGGAGAACCTATTTATACAAGTCATTGAGCCTCATTCACGTCTCTCGTGGGAAGTGGAGGAAGTGGAGTGATGGAGTAGTGGAGTTGTGCGTCGACCAGTCTTGCCCACTTCTCCTGTTCATCTCTAACCGTCAATGACTTCGACACGTTCTTGTGATGGCGCGTTGCACGCCGCACGCTGTAAACCGCCGCACCAATACCCCGATATGTATCCCCGGTTTGTGACATGATTGATGTATCTGAATGTGTGGATCGTGGATCCACGAAAGATAGCTTGTAATGCTGAATTGAATAATTGTGTTATTCGTAAAGTCGATACTTGTGAAGTATCGCGTGTATTTTATGCGAGTGCTGCATTATAGTGTGGTAAAGTGATGGGTAATGATGCCTCATCACCGACTAAATAACTCCCCGACTGTGGTTGTATAACCAAGTCGGTGAAGTTGGACGGATGAGATGCTCTTTGAGACACTCATCTGCGACCGTTAATGAATATTAGGGTTTTTGAAGAGAAGCGCAAGCATGACTCTTCAGCTTGGTCGAAACCAAGTATGGGAAGAATTTTGGAGAGGACCGACTGGACGTGTATGTAGATGGCATGCTGGTGTACACGTCCATGTCTCACCGTCCCATGAAGGTGCGATCTAGGCCACTTAATTTGACCGGCAAAAAGGAGTGGTTGAGATCCGTTTGCGGCAGAAATCCGTTGCCGCAAAGGAGTTGGAAACCGGCGCGAGATCCCTAGTTCGGGCACGCGTTTCAAGATGACACATCTTGGTCGGTCTTGGTCGATCAAACCAGTGTGTAGGTGGTAGGCTGGTGTTCACACCTATACCTGACTATCCCATGAAAACGTGATCTAAGCCATTCAAATCATCCGGTGAAGTTGAGTGGTCGAGATCAGTTTGCAATTTGGGAAGTGTAACCACGCATGTTTGGGAGGGTGTTTTGGATTAGCCGGGGATGGAATGCCTTGGCCGATCGCATGAGGAGGTAGATGGGCGCACGGTGGTCATGCTGATATGACCGACCCTTGTTTAATCTAATCTGTGACCCTCCATTCGTCTTGGAGAAGATGGACGCGTGTGATGATTTGAAACCCTAATTTTGGCTTTCAAAAGCCGTGCGCCACTTCTTGTTTGGGTGACGATTACTGTCACGGCCAAGCATTGTTGGTCTTGACCGATTGGTCAAGTGTGTAGGCGGGCCCTACGGTGATCGTGTTGACATGCTCTGGGCCCTTTGAGGCTACATCTACACCCTCCATCTATACCTGCGAAGATGGATGGTTGAGACTGTTTTGCGACACATGTAATATGCCGCAAACCCTTATTTAGGGTTTTCCGTCCATAATGCTTGGTATGAACGTCTTTTGGCAAGCAAAGGCCAATGGCCGACCATGCGGGGTCGGGCCGTGGGTATTCCATACCTCGCTTGGGGGTGATGGAATTGATGCGGGGTCATCCAATCATGCTTATGGAGTTGGATGATCGATCGAATCATATCCTGACCGATACGGTCAGTCCGGATGCTCAATCGGGCTAGTATAACACACCGAGAGGGGCTCAATCGGGCTAGTATAACACACCGAGAGGGCTCGGGCTAGTATAACACACCGAGAATCAGCCGCACGGGTATTTCGTACATGGTTTCATTATAGTGCTTGGAGGTTCGTGCTACTCAGTAAGAGTAACACTCGGTCGTCATGCCACACCGATAATGAGTACTTTGGAAATACAAGGCTGATATGAAATTCACGAGGAAGGGATTGTTGCCATATGCTCCAACCTCGGAGGAATTTCATGTATTCACAGAATGGGATTGTTGCTAATGCTCCATTCTTGGTGAATTAAGTGAGGGAGTATCCAACACTTATAAGTGGCTTTATCTTTTACAAGATGTCAGCGCATGATTTTTCTGGTTTTTTACAAATTTAACCTTAAACGAAAATCCACCATCAACAGGAAGATTTATGTTTGATAGTCTCCTTCTTTTCAAGTAATTGTAAACTTTCAAAGTTTACATCTCCCAGTATTCTACGCCATAACCAAGTATCATCATTCATAGAAGAGCTATATCATTGTTCTTCATTGTATTTAATATTTAGTGGAAACAAACGATTTTTGGTCATTTGTACCTTTACTATAAGTCTCTTCCTCTTATCATGAATGGTACATATACCAAGTTTGTACCTTCAATGTGCATTTAATATCCTCTTTCATAAAGTTGTCCCATACTCAAAAAGTTTTGATGAAGTCCAGGTACATAAAATACTTCTGTTATGTAAGCTTGAGAACCATTCTTCAGGATGATGGCAATTTTTCCTTTTTCCATTACTGGTACTAAGGCATTGTTGCCAAACTTCACATCTATTCTTATTGACTCATCTAGATCAACAAACAATTTTTTTAATCCACTCATGTGATTACTGCATCCAGTATCAAGAAACCACTTTTGTCGTGCTTTTTCTTCACTAGGATGACATGCCATTAATAAAACTTCAGATTCTTCTTCTACCAAGTTTACTTTATTATCAGTACTAGCTTGCTTAGGAAACCGCTTATCACATTCAGTTTGGAAGTGACCATATTCTCCACATTCCCAACAACGAATTTTTGTTTTATCAAGATTTCTCCCGAACTTTCCTTTTCCTTGATTTTGTGGTGGATTAGATCTTCCTTGAGCTGGATTGGATCTCCAATGATTCTGAGTTGAATTGAATTATTGTTTCCAATTTGTCTGACTTTGAAGTGCTTCTTCAACTGGTCGAACAACTGATTTATCTAGCATTCTATGCTCATAACCTTGTAGTGAACCTAGTACTTTATCAATACTTAAATCAGAAACTGTATTACACTCCTCAATTGCAGTCACTCTTGACTCAAACTTTTCAGGTAAACTACGCAGTATCTTCTCTATAATTGCAGTATCTTCAATTGTGTCTCCATTAGTTTTCATCTCATTAACAAGACTTAATGTTTTTGACAAGAAATCTGCTATCAACTAAGTTGAGTCCATCTGCAAAAGCTCGTACTTTCTTCTTAAGGTTTGCAAAACGTACCTTCTTCACCTTGTCAGACCCTTTATAATAACTTGTTAAAGAGTCCCAAGCTCTCTTAACTTCCTTAATGTAAACTACTTTATCCATGATGATAGATTCATGGATTCCTTGATGAAGGATATATGTAGCTTTAGAATTCTTTTTCATGTTCTCAGCTAGAGCAGCTGTCTGTTCTGGAGTAAGAGCAGTTCCTGCAGCTGGTTCTTCATATCCTGTGTCGACAATATCCCATACTTCTTGAAACATGAATATATTTTCCATATGTATTCTCCAATGCTCAAAATTCTTGCCATCAAAGATTGGTATACATTGATCGAACTCATGTTGGATGTCATTCTTTACAATCCTAACAACCCATGATCTTCTGGCTCTCGATGCCAAATGTTGAACCCAAATCTTCCTCCTACTGATCAAGAATAATGCAGCAAACAAATCACAGAGATAAACTATAAACTAGAAGAAGTTGAAGCTGTTGATGGGTGAAAATTACTCCTGCCGAATTTGGTAATTTGGGGTGTGATGAGGAATGAATTTAAACCTACAACAAATGCACTCGCGCGGTGAGTGCTTGTAGATTCGAGAGATCAATCTGTGCAAGTCCGGCCTAAACCAAGAAATGGCCGTTCCAGGACTTGTTTCGGTCACAAAGTGAAGGAGATGGGGTTGATCTTAGGGAGGGAAGCGAAGAAGGTGTTGAGATTGTGAAGATGTTGGCTTGCTTATGACTTGTGACAGAAAAGTGAGCAGAGCTTACGGTTAATGTAAGGAGGCTCGGATGTCGATTTTCTGTCTTGTTTTCCTTGTCTTTTGAAAATAGGGCGGAGAACCTATTTATACAAGTCATTGAGCCTCATTCACGTTTCTCGTGGGAAGTGGAGGTAGTGGAATGATGGAGTAGTGGAGTTGTGTGTCGGTAACGCACGACCAGTCTTGCCCACTTCTCCCGGTTCATCTCTAACCGTCCATGACTCCCTAACACATTCTTGTGATGGCGCGTTGCACGCCGCACGCAGCGTAAACCGCCGCACCAATACCCCCGTAAGTATCCCCGGTTTGTGACATGATTGATGTCTGAATGTGGATCGTGGGTCCACGAAAGATAGCATGTAATGTTGAATTGAATAATCTGCGTTATTCGTAAAGTCGATACTTGTGCGAAGATCGTGTGTATTTTATGCAGTATTGCATTACGGTGTGGTAAAGTGACGTGTAATGACTGCTCACTAACCAAGTAACTCCCGACTGTGGTTGTATAACCAAGTGGTGAGGTCGGACGGATGAGATGATGTTTAAGACACTCATCCTGCGACCGTTGATGAAATTAGGGTTTTTAAAGAGGTGCGCAAGCATCACTCTTCGACTTGGTCGAAACCAAGCATGGGAAGGATTTTGAGAAGACCGACCATACATGCGTGTTGACGGCATGATGGTGTAGGCGCTCGTATTCCGTTCCCTCATGAAAGCGCGATCTGGGCCACTCAATTTGACCGGTAAAGAGGAGTGGTCGAGATCGGTTTGCGGCAAATCCCTTGCCGCAAAGGAGTTGGAAACCGCGTGATTTCCCTATTTTGGGCACGCGTTCGAAGCGACCAACATTGGTTGGTTTTGGTCGATCACACTACCGTGTAGGTGGTAGGTTGGTGTTCACACCTATACCGATTATCCCATGAAAACGTGATCTAAGCCATTCAAATCATCCGGTGAAGTTGAGCGGTCGAGATCAGTTTAGGATTTGGGAGTGTAACTGCACGAGTTTGGGCGTGCGTTTTGGGTTGGCCGGGAATGATGTGCCTTGGCCGACCGCAAGAGGAGGTAGATGGGCCCACGGTGGTCATGCTGGTATGACCGGCCTTAGTTAATCCAATCTGTGACCCTCCATTCGTACCGGAGAAGATGGACGCGCGTGATGACTTGAAACCCTAATTTTGGCTTTCAAAGCCGCGCGGCCCATGCTCTTTTGGGCGGACGGTTTTGTTGTAACCAGCCACGGTTGGCTTTGACCGATTGGCCAAGTGTGTAGGCGGTCACATGGTGATTGTGTCGACATGCTCCGGGCCCTTTGAGTCTACATCTACACCCTCCATCTATACCTGCGAAGATGGATGGTTGAGACCGCTTTGCGGCACATGTAATATGCCGCAAACCCTAATTTAGGGTTTTCCGTCCATAATGCTTGGTATGGACGGTTTCTTGGCAAGCAAAGGCCAATGGTCGACCATGTGGTTCGGCCGTGTGTATCCCATACCTCGCTTGGGGGTGATGGAATTGATCTGTGGTCATCCAATCATGCTTGCGGAGTTGGATGACTCGCGATCGATCGTATTTGGCGAGCTAAGGCCGTGTGTATTCCATACCGCTATGGGTGATGGAATTGATCTGTGGCCATCCAATCATGCTTGCGGAGTTGGATGACTGCGATCAGATCGTATTTGGCAGGCTAAGGCCGTGTGTATTCCATACCTGCTTGGGGTGATGGAATTGATCTGTGGTCATCCAATCATGCTTGCGGAGTTGGATGACTGCGATCAGATCATATCTGGCAGGCTAAGGCCGTGTGTATTCCATACCTGCTTGGGGTGATGGAATTGATCTCGTAGTCATCCAATCATGCTTGCGGAGTTGGATGACTCGCGATCGTATCGTATTTGGCAGTGGCCGTGTGTATTCCATACCGCTTGGGGGTGATGGAATTGATCTGTAGTCATCCAATCATGCTTGCGGAGTTGGATGACTGCGATCGAATCGTATTTGGCAGGCTAAGGCCGTGTGTATTCCATACCCGCTTGGGGGTGATGGAATTGATCTGTGGTCATCCAATCATGCTTGCGGAGTTGGATGATCAAGGATCGAATCATATCCGAGACCGATACAAGTCAAGTCCGGATGCTCAATCGGGCTAGTATAACACACCGAGAGGGGCTCAATCGGGCTAGTATAACACACCGAGAGGGCTCGGGCTAGTATAACACACCGAGAATCAGCCCGTACGGGTATTTCGTACATGGATTCATTATAGTGCTTGGAGGTTCGTGTTACTCAGAAGAGTAACACTCGACCGTCATGCCACACCGATAATGAGTACAGAAATACAAGGCTGATATGAAATTCACAGAAGGGATTGTTGCTTTGCATGCTCCAGCCTGGAGGAATTTCATGTATTCACGAGAATGGGATTGTTGCTACATGCTCCATTCTTGGTGAATTAAGTGAGGAGTATCCGTCACTTATAAACGGCTTTATCTTTTACAAGATGTCAGCGCATAATTTTTCTGGTTTTTTTACAAATTTAACCTTAAACGAAAATCCACCATCAACATTAAGTCCCTGTCTAGCACATAATGGTTACATTATTGTGTGGTAGGCATGAGATGGTGACATACGAAATGACCAAGCTAGAGTGAATACATATTTACTGGATAGTTTCACATTGTCGCGTTTCCACAACTGGTCGGTCTTGATTAAGGATGCGAAGGAAGCAGGACTTGATCCGGTGAGTCGCTTTGGTTCCTCTTGTACATGTATGAGCTCGGCCGCTCCTTCAGGTGTACTTCCTTAGTTATACACGGCCTTCATCAGGTATATTTGATAAGCCTTGTTGATTGTTATCCCGAATTAGTAGCCTTCATAGGTGGTAAGTAGAGACTTCTCTTCCTTCTGGGATTCTGTCGACTCGTGAGACTATAAAGAATCATCTCAACGTGGTCGTTCATTCCATTTCCCAGGTATCTCAGGTACTGCTCTGATTTTCTGATTAGCTGATCGATAGTTTTGATGATCCTTTCTTTCTTTGTGTGTGCTCATAACCTCTTCTTCTCTGCAGATTATCATGGAAGCGGTAGACGCTCATTCTGTTGCTTCCCAGAAAGAAGTTTTGAAGTTGACAAGCCTGAAAACCACGCGCATGGAGAAGTAATGGCTAGGATTGATCTTCCACTTCGCGAAGTCGGCCGTGCTATCCAGGGGATGTCTATCCCACATCTTCGTATTGCCAGAGGGCGTATCTGTGCACTTTCGGCTGCGATTGACATGGAGGAGCGGCGGAGGCGCGAGGAAACGCTGCAGACACTAGTAAGCACAAGGGCAGAGAGATTTGCAGCGCGGTTGAAGAGGCGGAGGGTTGAGCATGAACGACCTCTGAATGAAGGCAAGTGTGATTACCCGGTTCAGGACGGCGTGATAATCCTTGATTCCGATACAGACGAGCCTGAACGTTTGAAAGCAACCTGCGCGGCTCCTGATGTTGCTATGCCCTTTGATGCTCCTGCTGAAGATGTTGGGACGGAGTGCGCTGCTGCTGCTGCTGCTGAGATGCCTGATGCAGAAACTGAAGGAGATTCGAAGGGAGGCGCATCAACGGGTGATGGAGCAGAATCTGACAGTGATGCAGGCGAGGCTGACTCTCTTGGCGATTAGAATTTTCCTTCTTTCTTTTCCAAGCATGTTCCGTACATTTGAATATCTCCCTTGCACTCAAATGGCAAAGTTGAGTTCAAGTTTTCCTTTCGTTTTATGGTTTGAACAAAAGTTTTTTTTTTTTTTTTTATATGATCCTTTGCCAAAATTGCAAATGAATCTTCTCAGGAACAAGGGTGTTCCTCCACACGTGATTCTTTGTGATAAAAGAAGTAATTATCATGATGGGATATTTACGGACTGTGATGCGATATCTTCCCGGCTTTGTTTGGGCGGATGGCTCAAATCACTTCTTGCGCACACGTTCCTATTTCGAAGTATTTGCTTAGGGTTTCCCTTTTGCTCCAGTTGATTTAGGCTGACCCAGGACTTTGTGTCTTTAGGAGTAGAGAGATTCTCAGATGGAAGTAATACTTCAATTGAATTGAGAATTGAAAATTGAAACCCTAACTATGAATGCAAGTATTGCAATCATTTTCCGGAGGAATTACAAGTGTGACACGAAATTATAATAAGGAGACACGCTGGAAAAATAGCACCGCGTTTTTTTTTTTTTTTGTGGAGGATGTTTGGAAAGTGATAGCACAAGTATCTTAAGTGCGGTAAGGTTTGAGCCATCGCGAGTGAACCGTTATGCCCTCCAGGTTATCAGCGTTGATGAGCTTGCAGTAGCCACCTAGGATAACATCTGCTACCAGGTACGGTTCATCTTCTCTTTTGGCGGGTGAGTCAGGTGGAGTGGTCATCTTTACCGTCATGCTTCCAACATTGAACGTAGTCACCTTCGTCACCAGGTCTCCAATTCCGAATGGGTTTGAGCGTGCGGACACTTGGACCTTGACCTTGTTGTCTTTGACCAAGACAGCCTCTATGCTCTTGATAAAGCGTTTGAAAGGGCCGGCTTCCCATTCACATCTCCTAGCCGGGGTTGGCTTGTTGGTTGGAGCCAGTCCCCAGGACTTGTCAAAATGAGGGGCGGTAGGTTGTAAGGAAGGTTGCGTGACGAGACTTACTTGAGATTGGAACTTTTCAATGTATGCTGACAGGCTCTCTCCGGGAAGTTGCGTCATGTTGGAAAGTTGCTGGTGCGGCAGCGGACAGTCATCGTGTGGTCCAGCGGCATGTTGGAGATTCTTTCGTGTACCGAGACCGGTAGAGGACAGACTTCCAGTATGGCTTTGTTATCCTGTATCCAAGAGCGTCCTAGGATCATGTCGTAGCTGGGATGATCTTTGACCACGTAGAATTTTGCTTGCGTCGAGGCGTCTCCTATTTTGATTTCAAGATTGACGTATCCATACGCATCTCTAAGCTCTCCTCCTGAATCCTTGACCACAGTTGGGTGACGAGTAGCTTCCTGCTTCGAAATCTTTGCCGCTTTCAAGGTCTTGACGATAATGATGTTAAATTCGGAAACCGTGTCAATTAACACGCTATCGAACTTAACGCCCCTTAAACAAGTGACGGTTAGGAGTCCCCAGTTTCCCTTGCTCGCGTCTTGCAGGAGAGTCTGAGGTTCTTGAACTGCTCCGGGATGCAAACGCCTGCCTGACACAACGTGATTGAGGGCCGCAAATATGTCTTGACGCTGTCCCTTGGAGAAATACAAGATTTCACATATGCGCTCCATCATAGATTGTACGGTCTTGCGAACGTAGTCCCCGTAAATCATGCGGTTTCGATAGGTAGAGGATCTCTATGAACACCTTCATTTCCAAGTGGAGCTCCCTGTCTCTACCTTTTCCCCGAATATTTGTTTCAACTTGTTGCAATCTTTGGTTGGATGATGGACGAACTCCGTGATAGCAACAATGATCTGGGATCTTCCATCTCTTCCTCGGTCGGAGGACGCCCGATAGGGGGAGCTTTACGGCGTCGTCTTGGATCCACGCTTCCGGGAGCTCTATCACTTCATTCATGGGAAAAGGAAAACCCGTGTCTTTGTCGTTTTGTGCAGGAGTTTTGTCTGCTCCTTTTCGAGACGAAGTCTTGTGTGCCGAGGATGTTCGCTTGGTTTGTTGTTCCGTTATCGAAGCTTTCCTCTTTTCTCCTCCGCTACCACACTCACGGAAGGGCCGGTGTTGTATTGTTTGTTTGTGAGACGCCTTTGCTTCCTCGACTTTCGCGCAAATCTTCACTTCGAACAACCCCGGTTCTTTCTAGTAATGCTTTGGTGCAGTTGTTCTTTGAACGCTGCGCCTTCATGGAGTTCGTAGAACGTTTGAAATCCCGTGTTCTCTAACGGGCGCGGTATATGGGTATCATCCCATTGATGCATGATTCCACCAATTGCCGTTCGGTGACATTCGGGTCGTGACAATCCGAAGTGCTTGGGTTCCGAATCTTTTAACGAAGTCGTTGGGATGTTCATTATTCCGTGAAGAATTCTTCCTGTGTCCGAAAATGTGATTTGTTCGTACACGAAGAAATACTTTCGTAGAAAGCACCACCATCTCGCTCCAATTGGATATCTTTGTTAGGCGCAATGTTGTTGTACCAGTGTATGCCCTCCCGTGAGTGATTTTGAGAATTCTTTTAGGCGTAAAACATGATTGTATTCATGTTCCCCAAGGCTTCCAAGAATCGAGAAATGTGTTCACGAGCATTACCACAGCACTGGTCATAGAGGGAGAACTCGGGGAGAGGTGTAACCTCTTGGTAGAGGAATCCGTTGCACATCTTGAGGGTACGGCGGCGATGTTGGTGTACGTCCGTTCGGTCCCCTTTTCCTCGATTTTGGAGAAGTCGCTCTAGATCTTCACGCGTGATGAAGTTGGAAGACTGGCCTCTCTCCCCTTGGCGCTCAGGAGCAACACGAGTTTCTTCATTCATGTGAGTCCGAGTGGAAACACCTGCTCCGGGTGTATTGAATGTATCTCTTGCCGACTCCGAGGGTTGCCGTGAATCTTGCGGCAATCGTTCAGTCAAAGTTTTAAGGAAAGTGAGTACCTCTTTCTGAGTTGCGGCCATATCTGTTTGAGTTTTAGCAAGAATTTCCTGTTTCTCCATCAAGTCTGCAATGGTACCAGACGGTGGTCTTCCTCTTGTGTCTCCGGCTCCTCGTCCTGACGGAGGAGTGAAAGTTGTTGCTCTGGTAACCGCTGGAGGCGTTACGCTCGAAGAGATGCCAGGATTCGCGGCTGCTCTGGCTCTGGTGATGGGAGGAGTTATTCCTACTGGGATATCCGCTGCTACACTGGTGTTGGTGGTAGAAGTGACGGCTCCACGAGATGTGTTGACCACGGTAGCTCCACTGACAGGTACTTCAACACCAGGATTGTTATCCACAACGGCTCCATCAGAATTGATTGCTGATCCAGACCTGAGTTCCACCATCTTGAAATGAATTGCTGACTGAATTGGTTCTAAGATCTACCCTTTTTGAAATTGATGAAATTGAATCGGATTTCAAAGAAATTGATTTTACGACCGAGAGATTAATCTCCCACCGTGGTCGCCAATTGTTGATGGGTGAAAATTACTCCCGCCGAATTTGGTAATTTGGGGTGTGATGAGGAATGAATTTAAACCTACAACAAATGCACTCAGTGGTGAGTGCTTGTAGATTCGAGAGATCAATCTGTGCAAGTCCGGCCTAAACCAAGAAATGGCCGTTCCAGACTTGTTTCGGTCACAAAGTGAAGGAGATGGGGTTGATCTTAGGGAGGGAAGCGAAGAAGGTGTTGAGATTGTGAAGATGTTGGCTTGCTTATGACTTGTGACAGAAAAGTGAGCAGGCTTACGGTTAATGTAAGGAGGCTCTGAATGTCGATTTTCTGTCTTGTTTTCCTTGCTGCCGTTTGAAAATAGGGCGGAGAACCTATTTATACAAGTCATTGAGCCTCATTCACGTTTCTCGTGGGAAGTGGAGGTAGTGGAATGATGGAGTAGTGGAGTTGTGTGTCGGTAACGCACGACCAGTCTTGCCCACTTCTCCAGTTCATCTCTAACCGTCCATGACTCCCTAACACATTCTTGTGATGGCGCGTTACACGCCGCCGCAAAAACCGCTGGAGACCAATACCCCAGTAAGTATCCCCCGGTTTGTGACATGATTGATGTCTCGGAATGTGGATCGTGGGTCCACGAAAGATAGCATGTAATGTTGAATTGAATAACTGCGTTATTCGAAAGTCGATACTTGTGCAAAGATCGTGTGTATTTTATGCGAGTGCATTGCATTACGGTGTGGTAAAGTGACGTGTAATGACTGCTCACTAACCAAGTAACTCCCGACCAGTGGTTGTATAACCAAGTCTGGTGAGGTCGGACGGATGAGATGATGTTTAAGACACTCATCTGCGACCGTTGATGAAATTAGGGTTTTTAAAGAGGTGCGCAAGCATCACTCTTGACTTGGTCGAAACCAAGCATGGGAAGGATTTTGGAGAAGACCGACCATACATGCGTGTTGACGGCATGATGGTGTAGGCGCCCGTATTCCGTTCCCTCATGAAAGCGCGATCCGGGCCACTCAATTTGACCGGAAAGAGAGTGGTCGAGATCGGTTTGCGGCAAAATCCCTTGCCGCAAAGGAGTTGGAAACCGTGATTTCCCTATTTTGGGCACGCGTTTGAAGCGACCAACATTGGTTGGTTTTGGTCGATCACACTACCGTGTAGGTGGTAGGTTGGTGTTCACACCTATACCCGATTATCCCATGAAAACGTGATCTAAGCCATTCAAATCATCCGGTGAAGTTGAGCGGTCGAGATCGGTTTAGGATTTGGGAGTGTAACCGCACGAGTTTGGGCGTGCGTTTTGGGTTGGCCGGAATGATGTGCCTTGGCCGACCGCAAGAGGAGGGTAGATGGGCCCACGGTGGTCATGCTGGTATGACCGGCCTTAGTTAATCCAATCTGTGACCCTCCATTCGTACCGGAGAAGATGGACGCGCGTGATGACTTGAAACCCTAATTTTGGCTTTCAAAGCCGCGCGGCCATGCTCTTTTGGGCGGACGGTTTTGTTGTAACCAGCCACGGTTGGCTTTGACCGATTGGCCAAGTGTGTAGGCGGTCACATGGTGATTGTGTCGACATGCTCCGGGCCCTTTGAGTCTACATCTACACCCTCCATCTATACCTGCGAAGATGGATGGTTGAGACCGTTTTGCGGCACATGTAATATGCCGCAAACCCTAATTTAGGGTTTTCCGTCCATAATGCTTGGTATGGACGGTTTCTTGGCAAGCAAAGGCCAATGGTCGACCATGTGGTTCGGCCGTGTGTATCCCATACCTGCTTGGGGGTGATGGAATTGATCTGTGGTCATCCAATCATGCTTGCGGAGTTGGATGACTGCGATCAGATCGTATTTGGCAGGCTAAGGCCGTGTGTATTCCATACCTGCTTGGGGGTGATGGAATTGATCTGTGGCCATCCAATCATGCTTGCGGAGTTGGATGACTGCGATCAGATCGTATTTGGCAGGCTAAGGCCGTGTGTATTCCATACCTGCTTGGGGGTGATGGAATTGATCTGTGGTCATCCAATCATGCTTGCGGAGTTGGATGACTGCGATCAGATCGTATTTGGCAGGCTAAGGCCGTGTGTATTCCATACCTGCTTGGGGGTGATGGAATTGATCTGTGGTCATCCAATCATGCTTGCGGAGTTGGATGACTCACGATCGATCGTATTTGGCAGGCTAAGGCCGTGTGTATTCCATACCGCTGGGGGTGATGGAATTGATCTGTGGTCATCCAATCATGCTTGCGGAGTTGGATGACTCGCGATCGATCGTATTTGGCGTGCTAAGGCCGTGTGTATTCCATACCGCTTGGGGGTGATGGAATTGATCTGTGGTCATCCAATCATGCTTGCGGAGTTGGATGACTCGCGATCGAATCATATCCGAGACCGATACAAATCAAGTCCTGGATGCTCAATCGAGCTAGTATAACACACCGAGAGGGGCTCAATCGGGCTAGTATAACACACCGAGAGGGCTCGGGCTAGTATAACACACCGAGAATCGGCTGTGTACGGGTATTTCGTACATGGATTCATTATAGTGCTTGGAGGTTCGTGTTACTCAGAAGAGTAACACTCGATCGTCATGCCACACCGATAATGAGTACAGGAAATACAAGGCCGATATGAAATTCACAGAAGGGATTGTTGCTTTGCATGCTCCACTGGAGGAATTTCATGTATTCACAGAATGGGATTGTTGCTACATGCTCCATTCTTGGTGAATTAAGTGAGGAGTATCCGTCACTTATAAACGGCTTTATCTTTTACAAGATGTCAGCGCATGATTTTTTCAGGTTTTTTTACAAATTTAACCTTAAACGAAAATCCACCATCAACAGAAGCCAAAAGAAATTCAATTAAATCTCGTACTGAAGCTTACAAACTAAAAGACTCAAAGCCTGTACTTGTACTAAAACAAACCGCGTAAACAGACTTCCAAAAATATCAAACTTCCTAACAAAGAATTACGTACTAAGCAAGCAAATAAAGACTTCCTACGCAAACCAAAAACCTACGGAACATTCTAGTTCCTTCTAGAACAAGAACTGCACTTTCCTGTTATAGTTTAAACACCACAGAGTCTTGATTGAACTCACTTTCTAACATGGAGTTATAAGTTTCGGAATATGCTCATTTTTTGTGATATGTAGAGCTTTAAAACGAACGTATTTCCAAAATATTAACTTCAAATATGGAACTTTTTTGTTTTTATTCACATAAAAGAGTCCAAAGTGTGAAATAATATGAGAATAAAAAATGTGGGTGGATGAGATAAAAAGGCAACCATGAAACTAAAGGTCCTAGAACCTGAAATAAATAAGGTCATGCCTCAATTGAATAAAAATTCTAGGGCCTGAAAAAAGAGGATTTTCAATCCTATCAAGTCTCATGTGTCTTTGAGTTTGTTGATTTCTATGTTTTAAAGCGAAAATGCTAGCTGTACCGACCCCGATTCCCGAATAAAATCTCTTACGATGTGTAGTTGCAGGAAATCCTATACTACACCCCTCACAAGAATTCACACAACTAAGACATTTGAAGATGAATGATAATGATTTTTATTGATTAATTTCTTGAATGTTTACAAGATAAAATGGAAAAGAGGCTAAAGAAATTACAATTACTACAAATTTTATCTCTCCTAATGACTTGCCCAACGCTTGGAAAAAGATCTCTCCCTACAAAAGGCGTATTCGACTCTTTATATAGGGTAGTATACAATGGATGACATCTAAGTTGTCCTTTATTTTCGGGAATGACTTGCGAAATATCGCAAGTGTACAAGTATGCAATCGCGCGATACTCCTAAACTTCGCTAAATTCTCACATCTTTCTCGTGTTCTGGCTATCGTCATTCATTGCGTCATTTATATTACTCTTCTGCGACGCCTTCGCAATGCTGGCGTTTACTAATCTCGCGAGATATTGATGTTGCGATATTCTGTTCCTATATCTTGCCTCTTCTCATGTCTTCTCTGCGAAGAAGAGAATGTCATGAGAACCAGTATTTTGAAATGCCGCAATCGTCTGTTTTCTATCAATTTTTTGCCGACAAGATTCTGTGAATTTAGGAATGACTGTTTACACGTATCTAAATTTTCCCTTTTTACCGGCACATTTAATGTTATCCGGTTACTCTTTTCTTGTCTATTTAAAGGAGAATTCCTTGTGAAACTATCTCTTTTCTTTTACTTCGTCTTCTTCATCGTATGCAACTTTCTTCTGCTGTTTTTCTTCATCGTCCTCTTCATCATTTTTCTGCTACTATTCTTCTGCTACTGTTCTCATCTTTCTTTTTCTGCTACTGTTTCTATGGAGCCATCAAGGTTTGTTAATTTTGCTGAATTTGATCATTTTGTGATTGATCTCTCTTATTAAAGTTATTTTGTTTTGATATTGTTCTTCTTTTAATGATTCCCCTGCTGTTTTTGTTTTAGCAAGAACAAATCTAACACCAAGTTCAGCATTGTGAACCCTAATATTTCCATGGGCTCGCAACCGAAATCCACTGTCACTAAAAGAAAGCCTGCGAATAGCAAGGTATTTAAGAAACATTTACTCTTTTAATAACAATAATGTTGCCTCTGTTTCTTATTCAACTTGTAATTCGCAGGATGATAAAAATGTTGATAGGTCCCCCAAGAAGCCTCGCCGTTCTAAACTCCGTTGCACTTTGTTTCCTTTCCTATATTCAAACTTACAACTCCTTCCTGCGAAATCTTCGCAAGATAATCCTACTTGTTTCTTCCCCGCTTGAAATACCGTTGAAGATAACACTTCTATGCCTGAATTTCTCATAGATCAAATCCCTCATAACAGTCCCATTGCGAATGAGCCTATTTCTTCTTCCATTGTCAATGCCTCTACCATTTCTCCAGTCATTAATCTTCATGAGATTTCCTCTTCTCATGATATTCCTTTAACAAAAGATGACTCATCTCCTCCTTCTTCTATCACCGTTACTTCCTTATCTGAGCAAATCCCTCTTACTAAAGAAAATTTAGAAGGAATAGATGTGGCCTTCAAAGTTCTATCAGATATCGTGAACGATGCCAAGAAGACTTCTGTTGACCCTATCAAATCTGATGTCTGCGAGATTTTGAGCAAACACCTTGGCCCTGATAGAATTTCGCAAACATCTTCGGAGCAAGAAATTAATATTTTGAAGAATGATCTCCAAGCAATGACTGCAAAGTGTAATATTCTCCAACTTGAGAATCAAAAACTTCAAAATGTTTCAGTTGGATCGTGATAATCTTCGCAAGAAGAATGAAGAATTGAAAGGTATACTCTTACCTCTGTATTGTCCATTTTTTTTTTTATTGAACCAAAAGCCCTTGTTCGCCCTTCAAGCTTTAAACCAGAAGCGAAAAATGGAGATATATCAGTTGGAATCTACTGTTGAAGAAGTTCAAGTTGATAGAGATGCTTGGATGGAGCAATATAACCAATTATATAATCTTCATACATATTCTATTGATCAAATAGATAATCTTTCTAAAGAAAATGCTGATTTAGCTCAGAAACAAGACTCATTAAGTAATGAATTATCTCGCCTCTCTTACTCTTTGACTAAAGCTAATTTGGAGTTGGAAACTTTATCAGATGAGAATGGAATTCTTTCTCAAGAAAAGAGAACTCTGTTAAACAAGGTGGCAATTTACTTGCAACAGTCTGATATTTGTCAAAAATTATGTAAAGAACAAGAACAATCTCTTTGCTTGCTGAGAAATCAACTTGAAGAAGTTACTGCAGAGAAGGATAAACTTATTCAGGGTAGAATAATCTTAAGTGTAAAGGCAAATCAATTCAAGGATCAATGTTCCAAGTTAGAAAAGTCTAACTATTCCCTTGCGAAAGAAAATGCCTTACTTGTTTCCAACGAAAAAAGCTTGCGATCTCGACTGAAAGGTTTAATTGGAGATAATTTTGACAATGCCATGGATCATTTGGAGAATAGTTGTTCGGCTTTAATCCAATATCTTACCTCGCAAAAGGAAGGTAGTCATATTATTTGACTACCTTAATACATTTATTTATTATCTTGTGATATTTTCCTTGCGAAGTCATAAAATCAATAATTTTCTATGTTCTTTTCTTTTGCAGATTAAGAGAAAATATTCATTCCTCTATTGCCACTCTAAAGTCTCGACTATTCAAAAATTCGCAAAGAAAATGGAATACTCACTTTCTTCCTTTGCTCGTTCTCGCGATCGCGCAGAAAGAAGATTCGATTATATGTCTGACTGTAAAGATATAGAGAGTATAAATCATCAGAGCACTCCTTCGTCAATTTCATCTTAAGGCCGAAGTTGTTGTGAATAATGTTCTACTATCCAAATCTCTTGATCCTGTATGTATCGAACCTCTGGAAGTAAGTGACGATGAAGTTCCTAATTCTCCTGACAGCGATTTTGACTACAATAGCGGCGAAGAAATCGCGAATGAAGAGACAATCCCTCCTAGCAAAACTTCCAATGATGATCTGGGTGAAGAAGGATCTGGTGGAAATATAATAACTGGCGAAAATACGGATAAAGTTGCTGAAGAAAACCCAGTATCTCCTTCTGATGAAAAAACTGATATTTGAGAAGTGACTTTCTCTTGTAATCTTTCTTCTTGTACTGTTGCTTCTTTATGTACTTCAATCATCTTTTTGATGTATTCATCTGCTTATTACTACTCTTTCTTTCAATGAGTATAATTTTTGGTATTTAATAATTGCTATTCCATTACCTTCATTTATGTTGAAATTCATTATTGCGACAAGATTGCAGGACGTCTTTACATTTTCATGTAATGACCCATTGATCTTGCCTTATCATTGTTTTTGTGTGGTCTTATTTTTCCTTCCTAGTTAAAGGTATTATTTTTCCACCCCTCATTTTTGTGTCAATATGACAGGCCTAAATATTCTTGCGAACATAAAGCCCCATGACATTGCCATCTTGCGACAAAATCGCAGGACGTCCTTACACTTTCATGTAACGACCCATTGATCTTGTCTTATCATTTCTTTAGTATTTTTGCCTCTGCAGGATATTTTTGTTGCGACAATATGACAGGCCTAAAAATTCTTGCGAACTTGAAGCCCCATGACATTGCCGTCTTGCGACGAAATCGCAGAACGTCTTTACACTTTCATGTAAAGACCCATTGATCTCGTCTTACCCTCGTGTTAGTATTATTGCCTCTTCAGGATCATCGCACAAATATGACAAGCCTAAATTTTCTTGCGAAAATAGAGCCTCATGACATTTGCGTCTTTTGACACTTATCAGCTCCCTAATAGAGGGTGCCGCCCTTATCATCTCCCTGGTTGCCCCTTAAAGGAGGCGTACATCGTCCATACAAGACTAACTCCTCCCATCCGGTCTTAACAACAACCAGTTGTTTTCGCAGCCTCTTATCCCTTATACCTATAGGGCTTATGGTTACGAGACTGCACCCTAAGTGGAGTTTTCTTGGTAGGAGTGCGGCATGTGCCAAGACTTGCCAAGAATGGCCGAGACACTTCAAATTCCCCTGTGCACTCTTGGCTCAACCGTGTACCTCGGCGCCTTGGTCATACACTCGACTCCTTGGAAGAGACCCTCGGTCGTCCAACCAGGGTATAACCTTATATATATAGTTGGAAATCCAAGGTATCTCCCCCGGATGGGCTTTATTGACCCCAAATTTTCATGGCTCAGGTTCCAGGGGCGGTGTAACCTTTTCCCTGAGCCATGTCAAGAGATACCCCCTTATATGACGCACTTTAGGTCTTACATTTGCCTCTTACGAAATATCATTCGCGAACTAGGGTGTACGCCATAAAGGTTCGTCCCATTCACTCATTCTTTCATTTTTGTCAATTAGTTCAATCATTCATTTTTGATTATCTCTTGTTATTTTATTGGCGAGATATTCGCACATTCTTTCTTTATTTTATGCAATTTCGCAATCACTTTGTTGCAGGAACATTTCTTATGAATTCATTTCATTTCATCCATTCAATATTTCACAACTTATTCTTTCCCTTCTATCTTCTACGGGTAATATTTCTTGAGATACAATCTATTCCACGGTCTATCCAATCTTTGGCCCACATCTTTGCCCTCAGGATCCATTAATCTATATGCCCCTGTTCCAACTATCTCCTTGATGATATAAGGTCCATCCCATTTTTTTGCCAACTTGCCACCACTTTCTCGCTGATATATTGGTGTTTCTCGCAATACCATATCACCTGGTTGAAATTCGCGTGTTTTGACACGTTTGTTATATTCTATGGCCAATCTTCGCTGATAATTCTCCATATCTTTGTAGTGCTCTTTCTCTTTTTTCTTCTAATTCATCTAATTTAACCAAAATGTTACCCGCACTAAGATTTTTCTCCCAAGCTTCTCTCTTTGTTGTTGGAATAATAACTTACAGTCGGAAGTACAACTTCAACTCCATAGGTTAGACAAAATGGTGACATCCCCGTAGCTTCTCGCCTTGTTGTATTGTAAGCCCATACTGCATTATGCACTTGTTCACACCATGCCTTATTATGCCCTTGTAATTTCTTCTTCAGTATATCAGCGATTGTTTTATTTGTTGCTTCCACTTTTCCATTGGCTTGCGGGTATAAAGGAGTTGATTTCCCACACTTTATTTGAAATGCATTAAGCAGTAATTCTATATTTTGTCCCTCAAACTGTTTCCCATTGTCAGATACCAACTGTGATGGAATTCCAAATCTGCATATTATGTTTTCGAATATGAAAGTAAAAATATCTTTATCGCGAATGTGTTGTACCGCTTTTACTTCTGCCCACTTTGTGAAATAATCTGTAGCAACAATCGGATATCTCCTTTGCCCCGTGCACTAAAAAATGGTCCTACAATATCTAACCCCCACTTTCCAAAAGGCCATACACTTGTTGAAGTGGTTAATGGTGCTCCTGGTGCATATTTTCTTTCCGTGCCTTTGACAATCTTCGCAACGTCTTGATATTTGTTTCGCATCTTCATGCATATATGGCCAATAATAGCTTTGCATTTTCGCCTTATGTGCTAAAGACCTTCCGCCACTATGATTGCCAGCATCCCCACCGTGTGTAGCATTTTTAACACTGCTTCTCCTTCCTTTCGTGTTAAACATCTAAGCGATGGTCCATTAAAGGATCTTCGGTACAATACTCCATCTCTTAGTTCATAATTTTTTGCATGCTTTTTAATTTGTGCATCTCTAATCTATTTCTTGGTGTTTCCCCTTTCATTAGATAAGCATGAAGTTCTGTCCTCCAATCTTCGCAATAGGGTCTTTGTGTTCCCTCTTCTATGAGCATCATTTCTGCTTCTTTCTCTTCCTCCTTGTTGATTGATGGTGATAAAAGTGTCCGTATTTTTATGCATCTCGCAGTTGGGTCTGTCATCATACTTGATATAAAAGCAAAAGCATCCGCGAGTCTATTGTCTTTTCTTGATATGTGTCTCCACTTTATTTTTGGTATCTTCGCCGACAATTCTTCAACAAGCTTTTTATATTTTTTCAAGGATGCTTCATTGGTAGTATACTCTTCTTTTATCTGGCAAATAGCTAACTGAGAATCACTGGTAACTCTTATGTTTTCCAACTTCATTTTTATTGCAAATCGCAAAGCATGTACTATAGCTTCATACTCTGTTTCATTGTTGGTAGATGCAACTTCCAATCTGAAAGAAAAAGCCATTTTATTGCCTTCTGGCGAAATTACAATGATCCCAATTCCGTTACCTTCTCCATTTGACGATCCATCTACCAATATTTCCCATATGTTTGGCTCCGTTAATAAATCCCTTGGATTTCCATGTTCTTCTTCTATATCCATCATTTCTTCCACTGCTTCATCCTCTTCCAATGGAAATTCTGCTAAAAAGTCTGCAACAACTTGTGATTTTGGTGAGGATAATACTTCATATTTCAGTTTGCAATGACTTACTTGAGCATTCCATCTTTCAACCCTTCCTGACCTTTTTGAATTTTTCATTACTGACTCAATTGGTACTTTTGTCATTACCTTTACCGTGTGTGCCTCGAAGTAGATGCGAAGTTTAAATGTTGCTAAACTAATGCTAAAATTAGTTTTTCAATTTTTGAATAATTTTTCTCTGCGGCATTGAATGTTTTGCTGATGTAATAAATTGGTTTTTCCACACCTGTGTCCATTCGCAATAATACTGCGCTTAGTGCATGCGAGGTTGTCGCAAGGTAAATTAGTAATTCCTCCCCTGGTTCTGCTTTTTGTAATATTGATATATCCATTAGATGTTCTTTTATTCCTTGTAACGCCTCTTCACATTCATCCGTCCACCTAAATTTCGCTCCCTTTTTAAGTATGTTGAAAAAATGTTTGCACTTATCAGATGATCGCGAGATGAATCTTCCTAGCGAAGCTAATAATCCATTTAACTTTTGCACATATTTCACTGTTGCTGGTGTCGGCATATCATGAATTGCTTGTACTTTCTCCGGATCGACTTGTATTCCTTCTTTTGACACGATGTATCCTAAATTTTTTCCAGATGCCACCCCAAAGGTACATTTTTATGGATTTACTTTGATGTTGTAATGTCTCATTTGTTCAAAAATTTCCTTCAAATCCCGTACATGATCTTTTGCTTCTTTAATTTTTATTAACATGCCATCCACGTATACATCTAGTGTTTTATGTATCCATTTTTCGAACACTTTTTCTACCATCCTTTGGTATGTTGCTCCAAGCATTTCGCAGCCAAATGGCATTTTTGTGTAATAGTATAATCCTCTTGGAGCGAAAAGGCGAAGATGCTCTTGGTCTTCTTCAAAGGAGGAATTTGATTGTATCCCTTGTATCCATCAAGCGAGGATATCCTTTCATTTCCTGCTGCTGACTCAACCATTTGCGGAATATCTGGCAAAGGAAAACTATCTTTTGGACAAGCTTTGTTTAGATCGGTAAAATGTATGCAAATTCTTATCCCTTTTTTCTTCTTTGGAACTACGACCATATTTGCTATCCACTCGGGATATTTTGCTTGTCTAATAATTCCGGCATCAAGCATCTTCTGTAACTCTTCTTCTATTTGAGGATGATATGCTATTGTAATTTTTCTAATTCTCTGCTTGAATGGTCTTGCATTTTTATCAATCTCTAATTTATGGCATGCTACAGATGGATCTATTCCAGGCATCTCATCCGTATCCCACGCGAAGATGTCTTTATAATCTCGCAACAAATCAATAGTCTCTCTTTCCTCATCTGTTTCCATTTTTGTCCCAATTTTTAACACCTTGGGTTCTTCTTCAGTTCCAATATTCACTTCCTTTATTGGTTCTACCACAGTGTAGCTAGCCTTCGGTTCTCCCATGGGAGTTGGTCCTTTTACCTCCTTCGCAAGTTCATTTTCTTAATCATATATTCATTTTCCTTCTTCTGCTCTTATCATGTAAGTTCTAAATTCTTCTTCCTTTTTCGCTGCTTTTGCCATCTTCTTGCGATCTCTTCGCCTCTTCACCTTTTCTTCATAATGTTTTACTTCGATTTGATGATATATCCTTCCTTTATCGGTATCTCCTCTGATTTCTCCAATTCCACTCGGTATAGGAACTTTGACACATTGATGAAATGTTGATGCTACAACTTTTATTGCGTGTATCCATGGTCTTCCCAACAACATGTTATATGGTGATTCCATATCCACTACACATAGCGTCACATGTGTTTCAATTTCTCCCAACAAAATTCGTATTTTTATTTCCCCTTTAGGTTTTGTTATTGATTTTCCGAAACCATAGATATGATATGTTGCGGAAGTCCTTTCTTCATCTTTGTACCCCAATTTTTTATATGCATGATAAAACATTATATTCACTGAACTCCCTGTATCCACCAAAGTTCTATTTATTGCCCATTCTTCCATTGTTTTTGTTAATTTTCCTTCTTCTTGATTTGAACAATTTTAGTGACAATATCTAATCTCTTATCTTCAATAGTTTTCTCCAATTTATCCATCATATTCTTGATTTGAACAATTTTAGTGACAAATCCTACACTACACCCCTCACAAGAATTCACACACCTAAGACATTTGAAGATGAATGATAATGATTTTTATTGATTAATTTCTTGAACGTTTACAAGATAAAATGGAAAAGAGGCAAAAGAAATTACAATTACTACAAACTTTCTCTCTCCTAATGACTTGCCCAACGCTTGGAAAAAGATCTCTCCCTACAACAGGCGTATTCGACTCTTTATATATGGTAGTATACAATGGATGACAACTAAGCTGTCCTTTATTTTCGGGAATGACTTGCGAAATATCGCAAGTGTACAAGTATGCAATCTCGCGATACTCCTAAACTTCGCTAAATTCTCACATCTTTCTCGTGTTCTGGCTATCGTCATTCATTGCGTCATTTAATTTATATTACTCTTCTGTGACGCCTTCGCAATGCTGGCGTTTACTAATCTCGCGAGATATTGATGTTGCGATATTCTGATCCTACACGATGTTTGGCGGTAGATGTTGCATCTCCGGATTTAAAGTTATCAATCTATTTTTTTGAAGTGTAGAGGTATTTAGTTGTCAATAAAAAAAGTTTGGACTTAAGCAAAACATAAAAAAGAAAAAGGTGGGATGTCGATTTCAACTTTATTATGCTTGTCGAGTACATAAATCAAAATGTACGATGAACATACAAGTTCACGTTTCTTTGCACAAAGCACGGATAAGATAGAGCTGCAGCATAAACGCGACGTTACAAACCACACAAACTCACCTAAACAAACCAAGATACCACAATAAAAATCATGCTACAAGGTAACTCCATTAATTTGGGTGGTCATACTATCCACGCAAAATAAGATCATGCATGCTTAATAATTTTTACTTTACTATAAGCATTATTGACAACGTTATAAACAAAAGGATACCAATTTGGTCAGGTGGTTGACAGAATGCACACAGTTGACCATGGTCAGTTAGGAGCATTCTTCCGATGGCCCTTTGCTTCTTCGATGAGTTGAGGTGATGAGTAAATTGTTGGAACAACGTGAAGAGGGGTTTTCTTACTAGCAGTAAGACCTAAAGTCTCGGTCATGTCAAGTTCCTCTCTTTTTTCACCGTCTGGAAGCTCCCAACTGAACCCGTACAAGAGATTGGCTAGAGTAAACTCGACAATTGTGATGGCAAACGGTATCCCAGGACACCCTCTTCTTCCTGAACCAAATGGAAGAAACTGAAAATCTTGACCCTTAAAATCAATCTGGCTGTTCATGAATCTCTCAGGGCGAAATTCTTCTGCATCGTCCCATACTTGACAATCTCTGTGGATTGCCCACACATTGATGAAAACTTTTGTTTTTGCAGGGATATCATAACCTCCTAATTGGGAACTCTTAGTTGTTTCTCTAGGAACTAAAGTAGGTATAGGTGAATGTAATCGTAATATCTCCTTGACAATACATTTCAAATAGTCCATTTGGCGAATGTCATCTTCTCCTACTGTAGATTTCTTCCCCATAACTCTTCTCACCTCATCTTGTGCTTTCTTCATCACGCCCGGATTCTTTATAAGCTCCGCCATTGCCCATTCTATGGTTCTTGCCGATGTATCACTTCCACCAAGAAACATATCCTGTGGGTGAAAAAGAGTTTGGATTTAGTTTATCAGTTTGGATATATGCATTATGCAGCCTAGGTATTAGTAAAGAGATAGAGAGATGTTCCAACCAGGAGTATTGCTTTGATATTATTACGAGAGAGATTTTTATAATCCTCCTGAGAAAGGATAAGAATATCCGTCAAGTTTAATTTGTTACTATCTTGAACTTGACCATTATCGTTTTTTGCTTCGGAATGACGAAGTAAATGCTCGTCAATGACTTGATCTAAAAAGATATCTAGTTCTTTAGACACCTTCTTAAACTTACGATGAAGTCCAGTAACAACATCCATCCAACCAAGAGACGGAAAAAAATCAGCAAAACTAAAAGCACCAAGCAACCCCACGAAGTCAGTTGACAGTTTAGGGAATCTGTTTCCATGAGCAGTTTCAAACCGAACACCAAGAGTACACCTTGAAAGAATGTTGTTTGTAAAAGTTAGCAGTATTTCAGTAAGATTTACTACTTGTGCACCGGCTTCCCTTGAAGAACATGAACTAGCTATCTTACTGACCAGAATACCGACTTCTTCTACTCTCACATGTTTAAATGATTGAACCCTTTTCGGACTTAATAACTCTAGAATGCAGATCTTCTTCACTTGTCTCCAATATTCACCGTAAGGTGCTAGACCAATATCAGTACTTCCATAAAGAAGTGCGTTAGCAGCGGCAATTGAAGGCCTGTTTGCAAAGACAAGATCTTGGTTCTTCAATATCTCTTTAGCCATTTCTACAGATGAAACTACCAGAGTCGGAGATTGACCCAGGCGCAAGAACATTAAAGGGCCATGCTTTTGAGAAAGATTTCGGAAGGATCTATGAGCTACAGTGCCTAGCTGATGAAGGTTCCCAATTATTGGAAACTTGGGTGGAGAGGGTGGTAGGTTGTAAAGATGGGAGTTTCTTGATGATGACCAATCTTTATGGATCTTAAACAAGAAGAAAACTGAGAATAGAAGAAGTGGAACTGAGATTAGAAAGAAATGCTTGTTTGAATATATTGCTAACTGTTCTCCTACCCATTGCTGCAGCAATATCAGCATGGAAACTAGATCCATTTTTTTGCCTTTGCAGTGGTATAGCTAGAATCACATTTCGAACTCGTCAAGATATCTTAGTTTTTAAAGGCCTTTTTTATTAAGAGAAATTGAGTCAATTACCCAAAAATTTTAAAACATGGTTTTAATGGACGAGTAAAAATTAGTATATATAGGTGAAATGGGCACCAAGAAAATAGCAAGAATGAATTTAGATTCATCCTTACTTAAACTTAAAAAATAGCGAGGGTGAAACTGGACAGTATCAAATTTTACATGTCTTTTTCACCCAGGAATTGTCCATATTGAATTAATTGACCAATTTTGTGTTTTTTTATTAAACACATTTTTGCTTGGCTCACATTTCTACGCCTTGGGATTTTATTAAGAACGCGCGATTAGGGGATATAAATTACTTCCCCCAACCAATAGTGTCTACTAAGGGGTGTTTTTGGGAAAAAAAAATACTAAAATGCCCTTCCCTCAAAATAAAAATCAAAAAACTTAAATCAAGAAACAAAATCATATCCCCCATCTCCATCTTCACTTCTTATTAATCTCTTTTAGGGTTAAGGCTGTGAAACCTAAATATCCTAATTTGATTGGGGGCCAAAACTTTTAATTGGGGGCCTTGCACTAGTGGACAAAAAAGGTCCCCAATCCTAATTTGGGTCACCCCTTAAAAAAATATTTTCTAAATGGCTAAAATGCCCTAAGTGATTAGTATTAAGAATTAATGAAGTGATTAGTGTGATAATTGTGTTTACATAAAAATCAAATTTTGGGATTAAATTTTTGGGATTTTTTCTTTTGGGTTTTTATGTTTTGAGAAGAAGAAGAGGAGTTTTGAGAGGAAAAACTAGGGTTTTTAGAAATGAGTGATTCAAGTGGAGGGAAAGAGGTTTTTGAAGGTTCAAACAACAACCATGATTGTGTTGATGTAAGATTGTATCAACTAATCCTATGGATTGGATGTTTGATGAAGAGATGTTAATGGAGGAAGCCATGAAAAATGGTGGAAATGATGATCCTACTGCTCAAAATGAAGGAACCAATCCTCAAAATGAAGAACCCGGAGCTCAAAACAACCAGATAAACTTCATATACTCTTCAAATTGTCTGAATGGTGCTCCAAGTGGTCGATTCATGGTCACTATGGAACTACTCGGAAGTGAGGGTCGTTATAGTCGGGTGTTGTATACGCCAACGACCCTAAAGAGTCGTCATACTTGTTGACACACATGGCGGCGACTCTAACTCGCAACTTTTAATGGTGATGAAAAATCGTCAAGGTGGTGTGTTAAACCATGACGACTGTTTATATTGTTCACCTAGAGTCGTTAGTTGATTCGTTTAATACCCATACGACTCTCAAATCCAAACTCCCTGTATAAAAAGGCAAGTTTTTGTGTTTGAGTCGTCATAGGGATATTCTTATATACTGACGACCCTAACCAACCATTTATAATGTTCACCTAGAGTCGTTAACCAATAGCAAAGGGTCGTCAAAACAGGGTCGTCATTTTCAACCTAATACGGTAACGACTCTATTCTAGGGAAAAAATGTTGAAGTAACATAATTAGGGTCGTCATCTTCATCCTAATACACTAACGATTTTTCATAGAATCTGCATGCAAATGAAAAGTCGTTAGGGGTTTTCATTTCGATACTAACGACTCTTACACTGAAATTTCGATACTAACGAATACAAGGTGGGTTTAAGTTCATATACCTTCTAATTGGAGCCATAGCTTTCTTGGGTTTTGAGTTTTGGCGACGATTACGCGATGAATCGGTTGAAGAAAAAAATTTCTTCAAAATAGTTGTTAATGGTGGTGGTGGAGAAGAGAACGGGGAGGAGAGGAAGATGAAGAAGAGAAGCCTAATTAAGGTTTCTAATTAAGGTTAACTGATTTTTAATGTTTAGTTTTAGGTAAGGGTAAAATAGTATTTTCATAGTCGGATTAATAGGCCCCTGATAATTTTGGGGTGCAAATAAAATTTGTTGGCCCCTAATTAAAATGTTTGGCCCCCAATCAAATGAGGCTAAATATTCCCTATTCCCTTTCAAATTCCAAATTTTCTCCACCCCCTTCAAATTCTCTTCTCCTTCTCTGTCGGCTCCTCACTTTGAAAACGATTTATTTATTTTTACATTCGGAAGTAATGAAGACCATGCCGGTAGTGATGAAGACCATACTGGGAGTGATAAAGACCATGCCGGAAATGATGAAGACCATGCCGGAAGTGATTAAGACATGCCGAAAGTGATGAAGACCGTGCCGGTATAGATGAAGACCATGCCGGTAGTGATGAAGACCATGGCGGAAGTGATGAAGACCATGCCGGTAGTGATGAAGATCATGTCGGAAATAAAAAAAAAATTACATCGCCGGAAGTGATGAAGACCATGCCAGAAAATGGTGTCGGCATGCTTGGTAACTAACATTCAATGCCGGAATGCTCGATAGAAATTTATCAATGCCGGTAGTCACGTGAAATCTTTTTTTATTTTCTGGATACTTTACATCATGTGCCAGCAAAGAAATTTAAGCAACATACTATGCCGGAAAATGGTGCCGGCATGCTCGAGAACATCCTATCAATGCCGGCAGTGGACTGATCAAAACCAGAACACATCCGGGAGAGGCTACGCCCCCTCGGACCCCCCCCGGACTTCTGGATAGTTTTTTACCGATATAGTTTTTTGGTTGAATACCATGCCGGATATTGAGTGGCCGGCATGGACATAGTATGAATACCATGCCGGTATGGCTGCTTCCGGCATTGTATTCATACCACTTCTATGCCGGCACCGAGCTTTTTCAGCTGCAAAAATGGTGGATTCAAACAAAAAAATCAAATTTTCAACCTCTTAGCAGCAATTCTCTCTTCACAATCATCTTCCATTTTCACCAAAAAAAGTTCCCTCTCAAATATTTTTTCCCTCATTCTACTCTCACCTCAATCACCGAAATACAAATAAAAATACACTAATCTTGTAACAAATACTTAAAATTTTTCCTAAATCAAATACTTAATAGATAAGGGGTAGAGGTGTAAAACGTGCCGGCCCGGCACAGCCCGACAACGAAGTCGCGTGCTTCACATGCCATGTGTCGTCTTTGTCTTTGTGCCAACGATTTAAACGTGATGTGCCGTCTTTGTGCTTTACTAGTCAAAAGCTAAGCACAGCACAGCCCATGGGCACATCACGAATAAACGTGTTGGGCCGTGTTGTGCCGTGTTGGCACACGTGTTATAAACAATTTGAAATCACTTAATGTATACATTAAGTCGGATATTATCACGAGAATTTAAATAGAGAACATATCATTTGAAATTATTTCAAATAAAATTAACAAGTTTTATTCAATAAAAAGAAATAACCCATCAAATATAAAATTGGATCATTGTCATGTAAATTAATGTTCTAGTCAAATATAGGTAACAACATTATAACAACGATATTGGAATATATTTTCCAAATATTTAGGTATTATATGTGTTGTTATAAAAATAAGTCAGCATTAAATATCAAAAACGAGCTAGAATAGTGACTCTTTTGTGAAATATACACAAAATGTGATGTATTATGGTATACTTGTGCATGCTATGATATGCTTTCTTAACGTGCTGTGCTGGGATTGGCCACGTGCTTATCCGTGCCGCGTGCTGTGCCGTGCTACTGTGCCGATTAGGCTAACCCAACACAGCCCATGAAGCTAACGTGTTGGGCCGTGCTGGGCTAAATCACATGCTGGGCTGGGCTGGACTCAGATTTTAGCGTGATGTGCTGGGCTGTGCTCGTGCTGGCACAGCCCAATTTACACCTGTAATAAGGGGTGACCCTGATTTACTATTTATATCCCGTTTTTGTCATTTTCCTCTATTCCCAATTAGTTTTTTATATCCTCCAATCGCACGTTCTTTATTAAACACACTAGTTGGTCACCCGTGCGATGCACGGGTCTGTTTATTGCTTGTGAAATATTAGATGCTCTTTTTATATAGAGAAAGAATATATTAGAAAACCAAAGTAATCCCAGTAAGTGTGCCAGAAAATGAAAACAAAAAAAAAGGGCCAAAATTATTGATAGTAATTGAATTTATTATCTTTTTTAGTTATGCAACCAACAAAGAATTGATCGAAAATAACAAACATTATTTGTCGTCTATAGTTTTGATGATTCCTTAGATGTATTCCCGATTATTAAACTTGTTTTGGTTGGAATAAAACCATACCATTTTTTTTTTTTTTTTTTTTTCTTGTCGTGAAGTTCTTCATGGTAAAGATAAGTATACTTTGCATTTTCATATTATTCCGAAGTCTTATTTGTTCTTCTTTTTTATGAATCTGTTGTTTCTGCCATTTTTTGTGTTCTTTTTGATTACCGCGTGTAGGTAGTGATACTCATACTTGTATATACTAAAAAGATTTTCTAGTTTCATCATGTGGATTTCTTGGGCTAAAGATCGCTTACATTTGGTTTATATGTATAGAGGATAATTAGGGTGTAAATTTTTTTCCCATATTCTGTTTCCATATTTTATCTAAATTTTGGGTTGATTATGAAGTCATCTTATTTTGTTTCCATATTTTATCTAAATTAAGAAACTCTAATTCTTATTTAGGGTAAGTAAGCTATCTTTTTGGACGAAAAAGATTTTGGACAATGTAGCTGTTGAAATTACGGCAACAAATATCTAAATTCGTATGGTAATAATCCCATACCATGTAAAGGATGATGGGAAGATTGATCACCCTATAATCAGTAGTCTTCATAGGTTTGTTTCTTAACAATTATGTAGGATCATAATATCGCAACGCATAGGGCTCGCGGGATCAATAAACGACGGTACCGCGAGGGAGTCGCAGGAAACTAAAATAAACGACGCAATGAGAAACGACACACAAAACAAGCGAAAGACATGGAACACTGGCGAGGTTAAGAAGTGTCGCGAGATTGAATAGTTGTACATGGCGACACTTCATGAGACATTCCCGAAAAATAAAGGATAGCTTAGCTGTCATCCACTATGTATTACCCTATATAAAGGGTCGAGTGAGTCTGTTGTAGGGAGAGATCTTTTGAGAATTGTTAGGCAAGTCATTAGGAGAGAGAAAGTTTAAGAGTGCTTTAACTTCTAAGTGTAATTCTATTTTCTTGTGTAAACACTTCATGAATTTAATCAATAAATGTTCTTGATCTTACATCTTCTAATGGATTAATTAAGCAAAATCGAGTAAGGGGTGTAGTGTGGGAAATCCTGCTACTACATATATGCTAGAAACAGGAGGACGAATCATTGGAAAAAGAGAGAAGATCGCAATTAAAGTTGTTTAAATCAAGAAAATGAGAAAGGAATATCTTAAATTGGATGAGACAGGACGAAAAGGATATGGCATACAAAGACGAGACACAAGAGCAATGATTAGTGAATTTCATGAAAATATCGGGGAAAAATACACAAACGGGATTTTGAAGGAAAGAAGATTATGGATAGAGAAAGAGCATCACCCTTGAAGGACTTGGAAAAGAGGATAACATTCACGGCGGGGGAAAATACCAAAAGAAAACTTGGATCACATATCTCCACTAGTGATTGCAATAAACGCGTATAAGGAAGGAGAAAAATCGGAGGATACGATGAAAACATGGGTGATGAATGGAGTTTTAATCGATACAGGGAGTCTGGTGAACATCATGTTCTATCATGCTTACAAAAAGATGGGATATAGAGACGAAGATATGAATTTCGCGGCATACAATATTCAAGGTTTCGGTAAATCCATAACAAAAGTTAAAGGGGAGATAAAAATACGTATTCCGTTAGAAGGAATCGAAACACAGGTGGCATTAAGTGTGGTGGATATGGAATCACCATACAACATGTTACTAGGAAGACCATGGGTACATGCAATAAAAAGGCGTGGCGTCGGCGACGCTTCATCAATGTATCAAGTTCCCTACACCAACTGGAATCGAGCGAGATCGGAGGATCTTTGCCAAAAGAAGAATATATTATCAAAATGAAGTAAAGTGTTGCGAGGAACAAATGAATAAGCGAAGGAACATATCAAAATACCGCAAAAAGATGGCGAGGGCAACTAAGAAAGAAGAAGAATTCAGAGTTTACATGATAAAAGCAAAGGAAGGAAAGGGCATACCTGGCGAGATCTCGGGAGGAGAAGATGATCTTGCGAAAGGACCAACCCCTATGGGAGAACCGAAGGCCAGTTACGTCGCGGCAGAATCAACTAAAGAAGTAAATATTGGAACTAAGGAAAAACCCAAGATGCTAAAGATTGGAACTAGCATGGAAGCAGATGAAGAAAAAAGAACTGTCGATCTCTTGCGAGATTATAAAGACATCTTCGCATGGGATATGGATGAAATGCCTGGTATAGATCCGTCGATCGCCTGTCATAAGTTAGAAATTGATAAAAATGTGAAGCCATTTAAACAAAGAATTAGAAAGATAGCAACAGACATATCACTATCGAGATAGAAGAAGAACTAGAAGATCTTTGGAGCCTTGCGGAATTATTAGACAAGCAAAATATCTGAGTGGATAGCGAACATGGTTATAGTTCCAAAGAAGAACAAGGGAATAAGGATTTGCATTGATTTCAATTGATTTAAATAAAGCTTGCCTAAAGACGGTTTTCCATTACCGGACATCCCATGACTAGTCGAATCGGCGGCCGGGAATGAAAGAGTATCATCATTTGGACGGATACAAAGGTTACAATCAAATTCCTCTCGCTGAGGAAGACCAAGAACACACTGATTTCTTCGCTCCAAGAGGATTATCTTGTTATACTAAAATGCCGTTTGGTTTGCGAAATCTTTGAACAACGTATCAAAGGATGGTAGAAAATGTATTCGCGAGAATGGATACACAAAACACTAGAGGTATACGTAGATGACATGCTAGTGAAAAGTAAAAAAGCGAAGATCACGTGCAAGACTTGAGAGAAATTTTCGAACAAATGAGGCGTTTCAACATCAAAGTCAATCCAGAAAAATGTACCTTCGGAGTTGCGTCAGGGAAGTTCTTGGGTTACATTATATCAAAAAGAAGGAATACATGTTGACCCGGAGAAAGTAAAAGCTATTCGCGATATGCCGACACCTGCGACAAGTAAAGGATGTTCAAAAGCTGAATGGGTTACTAGCATCGCTAGGAAGGTTCATTTTCATGCGGTCATCGATAAATGTAAACACTTTTCGGTGTTACGAAAAAATTCGAAATTTAAATGGACGAGATGAATGTGAAAAGGCTTTACAAGGGATCAAAGAGCATTTAATGGATATATCCATTATGCGAGAAAACGAGAACCGGGGAGAGGAATTATTAATATATCTCGCGACAACATCACATGCCTTAAGTGCGGTTTTCTGCGAATGAATGACTGAGTAGAAAAACCAGTCTATTATATCGTAAAACTTTTAATCTTTAGAAAGAAATTATTCGAAGATTGAAAAATTAATCACGGCGTTAGTCTATGCGTCGTTTAAACTTCGCATATATTTTCAGGCACATACCATTAAAGTGGTGACAAAGGTACCAATTGAGTCAGTAATGAAAAATTCAAAAAGATCAGGAAGAGTCGAAAGGTGGAATGCTCAAATAAGCCATTACAAACTGAAATATGAAATATTATCTTCAACAAAGTCACAGGTTGTCGCAGACTTTTTGGCAGAGTTTCCTTTGGAGGAAGATGAAGCAGTGGATGAAATGATGGATGTAGAAGAAGAGCATGGAGATCCAAAAGATTTGTTAAGCAGGCAGGATCGGTGGGAAATATTAGTGGATGGATCATCCAATGGAGAAGGTAAAGGAGTGGGAATTGTTGTGATTTCGCCAGAAGGCAATAAGTTAGCTTTCGCTTTTAGATTGGAATTTGAGTCTACCAATAATGAAACGGAGTATGAAGCTATAATACATGCTCTACAATTCGCAGAAATGGCGGAGAATGTGAGGATCACCAGTGACTCATAATTAGCAATTTGTCAAATAACAGAAGTATACTACAAATGATCCATCTCTGAAATATAGGAAGCTTGTAGAAGTGTTGTCGGCCACAATACCAAAAATAAAATGGAGGCACATATCAAGGAGAGATAATAGACTTCAGGACGCTTTTGCCTTTATATCAAGTATGATGACGAGACTCCAACCGAGGAACATCAAAATACGACGCTTACGGCGCCATCAATTAATAAAGAGGAGGGACAAGAAGCAGATATAATGATGGTGGTAGATGAAATGCAAGGTTGCGAGGAAGATTGGAGAGTGGAACTTCACGCATACTTAATGAAAGGCGAGGTACCAAGAAATAGATTGGAAGCACACAAGTTAAAAAGCCGGGCAACAAATTATGAATTACGAGATGGCGTGCTTTATCGACGTTCTTTTGAGGGACCCTCACTTCGTTGTCTATCAAGGAAAGAAGGAGAAACCATATTGAAGATGCTACATAGTGGGGATGCCGAAATCACGGCGGGAGATCTTTGGCATATAAGGCAAAAGACGCAAGGATATTATGGCCATATATGCATGAAGACGCGAGAACAATATCCGAATTTGTGAAGATTGTCAAAGACATGGGAAGAAGATACATGCACCTAGAGCACGGTTAAATTCTTCAAGAAGTGTGTGGCCTTTTGGAAAATGGGGTTTAGACATTGTGGGACCATTCTTAGAGGAACGACAGAGAAGATACTTAATCGTCGCAACAGATTACTTCACAAAATGGTCGAGGTGAAAGCGGTCCAAAGACATTCGCGATAAGTATATTTTTACTTTCATATTCGAAAAATATTATATGCAGATTTGGGATTCTGCTGGTTGGTATCGATAACGGGAACGGTTTGAAGGGCAAAATATAGAGTTGCTACTTAATGCATTTCGAGTAAGATGTGGAAAATCAACTCCATTATATCCACAAGGCTAATGGTCAAGGAGGCAACAAACAAAACAATTGCCGATATATTGAAGAAAAAAGTGGAAGGGCACAATAGGGGATGGTGCGAACAAGTACCCAATGCGGTATGGGCCTATAATACAACTAGAAGAGAAGCCACGGGAATGTCCCCTTTTTGCTTAACTTACGAGAGTGGAAGCAGTACTCCCAACGAGGTCGTGATTCCGACAAACCAAAAAGAAGTCAGGAGAAAAATCTTAGCGCAGACAACATTCTAATCAAGTTGGATGAATTGGAAGAAAAACGAGAAAGGCCTTGCGACACATGGAGAATTATCGGCGAAGACCGGCTAGAGAATATAACAAGCGTGTCAAAATACGTGAGTTCCAACCAGAGGAGACTTGGTGTTGCGTGAAACCCCAATATATCAAAGAAAGTGGAGGCAAATTGGCGAGAAAATGGGATGGACCGTATATCATCAAAGAAGTAGTTGGTACGGGGGCATATAGATTGATGGATCTGAAGGAAGAGATGTGGGACAAAAGTTGGATAGACCATGGAATAGGTTATATCTAAAGAAATATTACCCGTAAAAATGAGAGAAGAAAAAGGAATCAAGATGAAGTACTTCTTCGCAAGATATTTGCGACATTCAAAAATGCGAGAGAAAATACGAAGATCTCGCGACAAGAATAACAAAAAAGTCATGAATGACTTAACAAAACAACAAGAGATAACGAATGATTAAATGAATGAATTGGCGAATATCTCGCAAACAAAATAGCAAAGGATGAAGAATGATTGAATAAAAGAATGAATGAATGGGACGAACCTTTATGGCGTACACCTAGTTCGCGAATAACATTTCGTAAGAGGCAAATGTAAGACCTAAAGTGCGTCATATAAGGGGTATCTCTCGACATGGCTCGGGGGAAGGTTACACCGCTCTGAAGCTGAGTCATGAAAATTTGGGGCCCATGAAAGCCTATCCGGAAGAGGTACCTTGGATTCCCAACTATATATGTAGGTTATACCTGGTTGGGCGACCGAGGTCTCTTCTTAGAGTCGTGTATGCTCAAGGCGCCGAGGTACACGGTTGAGCGAGTGCCCGGGATGGATGAACCTACCCTGGCCATTCTTGGCAAGTCTTGGCATATGTTGCACTCGCCCAAGAAAACTCCACTTAGGGTGCAGTCTCGTAACCATAAACCCTATAGGTATAAGGGATAAGAGGCTGCGAAAACAACCGGTTGTTGTTAAGACCGGATGGGAGGAGCTAGTCTTGTATGGCCGATGTTTCGCCTCCTTGAAGGGGCAAACCGGGAGATGATAAGGGCGCTCTCCATTAGGGGGTGTCAAAACAGACGCAAATGTCATGAGGCTCTGTTCTGCAAGAGAATTTAGGCTCGTCATATTTGTGCAATGATCCTCAGAGGCAATAATACTAACGCGAGGGTAAGGCGAGATCAATGGGTCTTTACATGAAATGTACGGACGTCCTGCGATTTCGTCGCACGACAAGAATGTCATGGAGCTTTGTTTTCGCAAGAAGACTTAGGTCTGTCATATTGTCGCAAAATAAAACATCTGGGAGGCAAAAATACTTGGAAAATGATAAGGCAAGATCAATGGGTCATTACATGCGAGTGTAAAGACGTCCTGCGATTTTGTCGCGATGAAAGGTGGCGAGGGGGGGACCTCTAATTAGGGAGGTCTAACTCGGAAGACCACACAAAAATGATAAAGCGGGGTCAATGGGCCTATGCATGAAAATGTAAAGGCGGCTGCGACTGCACGCAAAAGAAAAATTAAAATCAAATCCCTAATTGGGATAGATTTACTTAATAAAATATTCAATGAGCACCTACGCTCACACAGAGGTATTAACTAAGAAAGGAAGAAAGAAATAGGGGAATTACTTCATCAAAGAGTTAAATCGTTCACACAAAAAGAAATTCTGGCAAATTACAAAGAGCATTTAACTCTCCACATCAACATTATCAAATACGAGAGGATGGTTGAGACTTTTCTGCGCTTTTATCACTTTCGCCTCCTCCAATTGGTTGATTTTCATCGAAATGTTTTCATTACCTTCGTTCTCACCGAGATCTTTTATTTTCATCGGAGTCTTTTTACTTGGTTCTTCATCGGCGACTTCCTTATCGTGGAGATCTTCGCCGCTTTCATATTCATAATCACTATCCTGAGCATCAGGGAACTTCATCATCACTTACTTCCAAAGGAGCGACGTGAATAGGATCAAGAGACTTCGACAAAAAATGTTATTCACGAGAACTTCCGCCTTTAGAGGGAATCATAAGTAATGCCTTTTGGACGATTCTTACTATCAATGTCCTTACAATAAGACATATAATCAAATCTTAACTCTGCACGGTCGCGAGAACGAGCAAGATGCGAGAGAGAGTAGTCCATTTTCCTTGCGAATTTTAGAATAATCGGGACTGAGGGTGGAAATAGTGGAGCGAAGCTTTCTCTGAAGTCTATAACAAATACACAAGATCGAGAGAAAATTCTTATCAAACATTATTGGCATTTTCGGGGTAGTAAAGCATTCATGGAATAAACACATAAATTAAGATAGTCAAATAATTTGACTACCTTCCTTTTGAGAAGAAAGATGTTGAATTAAAGTCATGAAATTATTCCCCAAAGCGGTCCATGACATCATCAAATGAATCTCCCACTAAGCCTTTCAAATCGAGATCGCAAATTCTTTTCATTGGAAACAAGTATGGAGTTTTCGTTCGCGTAGTAGAGTTGGATTTTTCTAAATTGACACATTGTTCTTGGAATTGCTTCGCTTTTACACTCAGCGTTATTCTACCTTGAATAAGTTTATCTCTCTCAAATAATTTCTTCAAGTTGGTTTTTCAAAGTATGTTTAACTTGTTCGTGTTCTTCACATAACTTTTGACAAGCATCATACTGCTACGAATAGTTCGCCACCTTATTCAACAAAGAACGTTTCTCTTGCGAAAGAGTTCGATTCTCATCGATAAAGTTTGCAACTCCAAATCGATTTAGTCAAAGCATAAGAGAGGCGAGATAAATCATTACTTAACAAGTCTTGCTTTTGCGATAAATCAAAATTCTCTTTCGACAAGTTATTTATTTGATCAGCTGCATAAGTATGAAGATTATCTAAGAGATTATATTGCTCCATCCAACCATCTCTCTCAACTCGAACTTCTTCAACAATGGACTCCATCTGATATATCTCCATTATTCGTTTCTGGTTTAATGCTTGGAGGGCGAACAAGAATTTGAGTGGTAAAAAAAAAAAAAAAAAAAAAAAAAAAAAAATGGGGAGACGGCAAGAGCATACCTTTTAATTCCTCATTCTTCTTGCGAAGATTGTCACGATCCAGCGAGAGGTTGTGAAATTTCTGATTTTCAAGGTGGAGATTATTGCACTTCACAGCCATAACTTGGAGATCATCCTTCAACTTATTAATCTCTTGAACCAAAGATGCTTGCGAGACCTTATCAGAACCAAGGTGTTTGCTTAAAATCTCGCAGACGTTGGATTTGACAGATCGTGAGTTTTTCGGCATCATTCACGGGATCTGAAAGAACCTTAAAGGCCACATCTATCCCCTCCAAATTTTCTGCCGTTAGGAATTTGCTCAATCAAAGAAGACGAGTGATCCTTTGTCAAAGGGGCCTCGGGGAGAAGAAGAGGTTTCAGGGAGAGAAGTGATTGGAGAAATAAGCGAGGACATTGATAGCGGGAGGAGGTATAAGATCGTTTGTAGTAGGACAGTTATAAGGAACTTGATCTAGGAGGAGTTGAGGCATAGAAATATTGTCGTTGGAAGTAGTACCCGAGAGGAAGGGGGCACAAAGTTATCTTGCGAAGATTTCAGCAGGGAGATGAAGGTATGAATGAAGGAAATGGAACGTTGGGAGTAACGGGTTTGGAGTAGCGAGGCTTTTTGGGAGCATGACCGCAGTAGTTTATCATCCACCTTGAATGACAAATTAAATAAAAAAAGCGAGAGGCAACAATGTATTGTTGATAAAAATAAATGTTTCTTGAATACCTTGTCGCTCGCAGACTGTCTTTTTGAAGCCATAGATTTTGCTCGCGAAGTGGACTTTGGTTGTGCGAGGGGTTCTTGTTGCGAAGTAGATTTCGATGGCGAGCCCAAAGAAAGAAGAGGGTCCTTCACGATAAATCTAGTTCTGGGTTGGTTTTTGCTAAACAACAATGGCAGAAAAAGAACTACAAAGTTAATCATACCAGTGTGATTTCAACAAAGAAAGTTAATCTCAAATCTGATCAACAACAAAATCAGCCAAATATGGCAAAATTAACAAACACCGGACGTCATGAGAGTAACAAGCGATAGAGAATAGCTAAAGTGATGAAGAAGACGGTAAGAGACAACTGCAATAAGCAAACACTTGCGAACGATGAAGAAGAAGAACACTTGCAGACGATGAAGAAGATGAAAAGGAAAAGGAAAATTCTTCACAGGGGTGCTCCTATAAATAGATGAGAAAAATATTATGACCGGATAACATTAAATGCACCGGTAAATATAGACACGTGTAAACGGTCAATACCTAAATCCAAGGAAGCTTGACGAAAAGAACTTTAGCAAAATTCAAATATACGACATATTTCCTAATAGGCGAGAAGAGATTGCGAACTCAATTATTCTCTGTAACACATGAGGCAAGAAATGACACTTCGAATATAGAGCTTGAACTTCGCAAAAGAATAGAGGCAAGTACGTACTTTTCAAGTGGCACAGTATTCTTCTGCTCATTCCCTCATCAACAAAAACCAAGGATCACTACAACAACAAATTTTTCCTTCAAGATCGCTCTTCAAGCAATATTCAAGGAAAAAGAGGCAAGATGTAGGGATCATAATATCGCAACGCATAGGGCTCATGGGATCAATAAACGAGCGGTACATCAGAGGGAGTCGCAAAACTAAAATAAACGACGCAATGATAAACGACACACAAAACAACTGAAAGACATGGAACCTGGCTAGGTTAAGAAGTGTCGCGAGATTGAATAGTTGTACAGCGACACTTCACGCGAGACATTCCCAAAATAAAGGATAGCTTAGCTGTCATCCACTATGTATTACCCTATATAAAGGGTCGAGTGAGTCTGTTGTAGGGAGAGATCTTTTGAGAATTGTTAGGCAAGTCATTAGGAGAGAGAAAGTTTAAGAGTGCTTTAACTTCTAAGTGTAATTCTATTTTCTTGTGTAAACACTTTATGAATTTAATCAATAAATGTTCTTGATCTTACATCTTCTAATGGATTAATTAAGCAAAATCGAGTAAGGGGTGTAGTGTGGGAAATCCTGCTACTACAAATTAATAAGGGTCAATGCATTGGGAGGGCTTCTGAGATTCGTTATTGTTTGGCAATTCAGTCCATAAATAACAGAGAATATCTACATTACACGAAAAACCACTTCAAAAAAATATTCTTTGTTCTGAAAATGGTAGCATAAGTGCAAAACTATAAGAGTCATAACATTTACTAAAAGGCAACCCATAACAAAATAGGAATTTGTTGTGATTTCTAAAAACCCCATATAACCAAAACTACTCCTAGGGAAAATAAACAAATTCATTCCTAAGAAAAAATAAAAGCAAATATTTAATAGATCACTACTTGAGAAAACCACTTTAACCTTCTACTCATGATTCTCATTCCAATAGGTCATTGATTGCAAGGCGCTAATGGGGGTGCCAATTTGCTTGGGGTGTACCAATCCCAAGGCAAATGATGTTTGTCTTATTAGCATTTGGTACACCCCCAAGCAAAACCGGTCCCCCTATTAGCAATCTTGATTGATTGGAGAATAATACGGTCTATAGACCCTAATTTTCGTAAATGTGTTGATGGACAATAATAGTTTTGGTATATCCATCTAGTGATTTTTGTTTTTGATGGCTCCTTAGCTATTATTTGAAATGCCTATGTATGTCGGATAGCCATTTTCATCGAAAGCCCTCGATTTCAAGTAGAACCCAACATTGTGTAAGCTTTGCGCCTTGCAAATGTCAATGTACATTGCAAAGGCAATTTTGCGGAGATCGACATCTAGTTAGTGGTATGGTGTCACTTGATTTCATCACACTTCTTCCTATCACCACTTAGAGACTTGAATGCAAATAAAACTACAATAATTATTATGGAATTTTTTCTGCATTGTACGGTAAGAAATAGAGAGCACCCGTGGATCGTGGATCGTGTAGAATTAAATCCTCTTTGAATCTTGGATCAAAACAAAAGTAAGTTGTACAAACCCCTAATATACACTTTTTGTTTTTCGTGTATATGAATTAATCTTTTGGGTGCATGAATTCCTTTGAATGGATAGGCATACACTTGGTAGAAGTAAGCTATGTCATATGCCGTATAGTCCTTGTATAGTACCACTGGTATCTCTTAAATTTTTTGCTCAGATTGTTGGAGTTTTAAAAATGTTCGTAAGTGACCATATTACTTGTGAAGACTTTAAAGTGTAATTTCTTCTAAACAAAGTGAGATCGTTTCCCCGTGTTTGGCATAAGCGTGATGAAGAAACGTCATACCTAAGGTGTTACATACATATCTCAAATTCAAAGAACCAAATCAAAAAAGTAACCTTAGAAAAATGTATATTAACTAATTCTCAAACGTAAAAAACAATAAAAAAAAAGGGTAAAACAAAAATGTCAATTCTAAGTTCTAAGATTCAAAATTTGATATTCTAATAGTCATCTCATCTCATCATTATAGTTTACAGCAGCGCTTACGACACGATTTATAAACCCGGCGTTTTCAAATATTCGTTGTTGTACAATGGATTTTGTATATTGGTTTGCCCAAACCTTCTTCTTGATAATCGTGATCTCCATTTTTGACCCTCAAATGGTGTTGTGTACACAACTGGAAATCCGTTGGCCAAAGCTCCGGCCAAGCGAGAATCCCATATGCTATCTAACAATGGGTATAGTTTTACGCCTACGGCCGGGTGATACCTAGTCTCGAGATAAATTCTCTTTAATAAAAATCAACATAAGGCCCTAATTAACCTCTAAATGAATAGAAGAATTATAAACGATTGAGAATATTACCCAAGCGGTTCTTGTCAGTAATATTAATATTACCAACATAATCTTTAACAGCCAAATTGATTTGATCAGGGACAAAGAGATCTAAAATATAGGAGTACATGCATCAAGTCCAACAACATACTTTCTTATTGAATTTTTTTTTACGTTCCTTTCTTAATTGGTTGTTTTGTTCTCTACTTTAGTATTCTCTCCCATCTTTTGTAGATCTTTGTTCATGTTTTAATAGGTTTGCCAAGCCAAACAAAAAAACTAAAGAAATCATGGAACCACCGCATCCACTACCATTCTTGTCTCTACTCAATAGTCAATAGTTAACCAAGGTATTTAACGTAAAATTTAGATTTATTAGGTGGTTTAGATGTAATCATCTAGTTAACATACATCACAATATCCTTTGATATAACCTATATATAACCTATAAAAGACTACTATGAAACACCAAGTACTTAAGATTGCTGACCTTATTGAAGTTCTCGACCACGAATTTGCACAATTGTACAATATTTGTTACACTTTAATAGATGGATGCAGGAACATGAATAATATCACCTATTTCCAATAAAAGAAGAACAAAAGAAAATTCTGAATCAACCACGGGGGAAAAATATTTTACCTTTATTGATCACTTCGAATTTTCTACATAACAATTTAAAAGCCCAAATGGAAAATTCTGGAGTAGTTTATCATGTCCAAAATCTTGTATCATAGTTTAGATCCTAACAAACCCTGTAAACTCAATGAAAACCATTTTCATTATTATTATACAACACGTAATACTTCTAGTAGCATCAGTGAAATTAATGGAATCAACAAATACCATCAAAAAAGAATCCTAAAAAAGCATTGTACTTGGCAAATAACTAATATATCAATAAAAATCCCGAATATATCCTATAAATGGGTCACAGATTTTTAAGCTTTACGCATACAGTTTTAGCAAGCATAAAACCAAATACTACAGGAAGTGATCAATTTGGAACCTTGGCTCACACGCTTTCCGCCATCATAGACCATCTCGGTTTCGGATAACTTTAGAATCCGAATAATGGTGGCACCGTAGCAACACATTTTTCTTTTGTATGTTTCCATTCTTCCATAAAAATGGCAATTTTCCTACCGGATGAATGGAAATCACATTTTTGTACATGAGGCACATAAAAGCATTGGTGTTTTTGGTATAATGAAAGATACCTAAATGTTATGGAGACTTCCATTACGAAAATGTTCATCTAGCATGGAGAGGATCCCATGATGATCGGACACCAAACACTAAAATAAGATTCTTAAAGTTCATGGTTTTGGAGAGAAAAACGGAATTAGGAAATCAAGTAAGAAATAAGACAATTTATATTCTGATTAATAATAATAAATAATATCGACAAGCCATTATGTATTAAAGAATCCTGTCGGTTACTTAAAACTCACTTGACTTATGACATGGCCTTGCGAATCATCTCTTTGGACATCAAAATATGCCGACATGAAAAATATTAGCCAACGATTAGGGATCAAAAAAAAAAAATAGAAGAAGAAGACAGAACCTTGCTCTTAGGGTTGTATCTTTCTCTCTTATCGTCGGTCCTTTATTTTGAGCTAGAGATAGATTTTGGTTCCTGCACAACAAACATGATCAGATGATCACACAACAAAACAATAAAACCAAGAACAAAAGAGAAAAAAAAAAATTTGCCATCTGATGAGAGACGACTTTAGAAATATGAATTTTGCCTTATCTCGAATTCTTTATATACGACACCAAACTCATTTTTGGATATAATATAAATCAACATCTCTTAAAATATCAAGAATTGCTATATTTAGCTAGTTCTAATCACCTAATATATTATCTTTGGAAACCTCAAGCCATAAAAATAACAGGTTTACCAATTGCATTAACTTTTTACCAATCGTATTTATTTAAAAATATCTTTTCAAGGATATTTAATATTTTTCGAATGAATAATATTGACAAAAACAACAATAAAATCACGATTACTTAATAAAAAGATATTTTTACCACATTTACTTGCAAATAATTATTGAGTATATTTTATGTTTTTGGATATCAACCGTATTTTTGGATAGCTGCATTTTCTTCCAAAAATATGGGACATTTTTTTTAAGGTGAAACAATTTTTTTTTTTTGTAGTTATTATGGAATAATTAATATTAAAAAGTAATGATATTAAAAATAACTCAATTGCATTTTTCTTTTAAAGATTATTTATCTATCGTTCTCAAAATTATGCTTAATATCATGTATTTTTCATCAAAATTTTAATCGATAATTTTGTTTCGACTACTTGACAGGATTAGTTATTTATTATTATGGAAGAAGAAGCATACTTTGATCTACATGTAAGTATCCTTAACTATAATTTTGATTGTCAATTTTTATCATTGATTCAAATTTGATCCGAAGTAAATTAATTATTAGAAGTTTGATTGGTGCACATCCATAGATCATGTATTTTCTTTTAACTTTTGACCGATAATTCGATAATTTAATCTCATTTGGAAGTTTAATTGTAATTTGAATTTACGGGTTTTAATTATCTGTAGTTTGGAGTTGTAATTAGGTGAGTTTTTTTTATAAGAAATGTAATTGGACATTGGACAGTATTTGTTTTTTTAATTTTTATGATGAAATCATGATTGATACTGCATATCTTGATGTGATCTTTCCCAAATATATATATATATTTTAATTTTAGGATTAATTTTATAACGAAAATAACTACCTAAAGTTAAATTTTTTTATATTTGTTTTATAATTTATGATATTATATAAGATTTAGTAATTTTAGGTAATTATTTCTAGAATGTGATTGGTCAAATAATATTTCGTGGGCCCAAAAGATTCTCTTAAAATTCTATTGGTTGAAATTTAGAATGGTGGGGCCAGAATCAACCAGAAGCTCCGATTAACCACGTCGCTCGAAAAAACTCTGTTTTTATATAAAGAATTTTCGCGTGTCATTATATTTTAGTTTTTAGCCTTCATTAGCGAGGCGTCCCAGCACGACGCTAGTTCGCCTTTCCCAACATAGGTACCATTAATTAATTTTATCAAATAAAAACTCATTTGTATAATGCGATTTAAGTAACATATATTTAAAGGTTAATGACAATAGTGGTGGTATCGCAACATATTTCTAAATATTTTACTCCCTCGGTACCTATTATATCCTGGCGAGATTGGGGTATACTCAAACTAATTGGGGTATACCCAATAAGACAAAATCTGGTCATTATGAAGTAAAACCAAGCCATCCCTTAACCTTATTTTTTCTAAATGGCTAATATGCCCTTGGTTAATTAATACTAAAATTCTGATTAGGTTAATTAATTGAGTTTAGATTAAAATTTTGAAATTTTGAATTCAGTAGATTAACCTTTTGATCCGTTTTATGAATTCGATTTCGATCCAAAAATTTTGGTTTTGAAAATGCATAAAGCCGGCAAGGTCGTGGTTTGAATAAGCTTCCGACCATACATCCGCCGGAATGTTAAACTTTGAATAAGCTGTCGATGTATATTCTGCCGGCAGGGTCAACTTTGAATAAGATGCCGACCATATATCCGCCGGAATGGTCCTCGGATGAAGAACATGCCGACTATCTTGGGCAGCAATCTTGCGGTCGGCATGTAAATATATCCTACCCTTCCGGCTATATTAATCTCGGCATGAAAAACAAATACAACCTTGCCGGATGACATAATATGGAAGATGTAATTTACTTTATTCATTCAATTTTGGTTACTACATTGATTGAAACATAAAACCTAATCCTTGTCGACGGAAAAACGAATGCACTTAGCATGTGCATCAAGCCTTTGAACCCCTAGGCGACCCTAGTGGACGAGTTATAGTCTCGCGAGGGTTTACATAGAGGTCTACCCACAAAACCTACACTAAAACTTCTAAAGCCATCAATCTTCCTCCTCCGAAGACGATACACCCTCCATCATCTCGGGGCATATTCGGGATTTTGGATTCCATGAATTGATAGCTTGCATCGAATGCGAATGCTTCCCCCTTTCCTCCAAGTAGCGCGCTTTGGCGACTTGGTGCTACAAAAACAAAACACAAACTTACTTTGTTAGTGCGGTTTAAGTTGGAAGATCAAACAACATGGATCACGTAAAATAAACCAAAAAAATACCTACAAATTGTTCAATGGACAAGTTAAAGTGGGGAGCGTTGAAAATTGGTTTTTGGATAGCTAAATAAGCAAGTATCGCATTTTCAATGACTATGTGCCTATCATGCACTTGTTGAACACTTCTTGAGTTAGGATTCCCACACTCTTGGCTAAAAGTGTTGTGAACCCTAGCCCAAAAGGTTGTGGAATCCACCCTTACGGGGGACTGCCTTCGAACTCTAGTCTCCGCATACCAAGCTTTGGTGATTGCCAAATCTTCATTAGAATCAAATGAAGCCATTTCTTGTGTGTAGAGAGCTATTGGGTGAGTTAGATGGATTGTGTGATGATATGAGCTTTGGAGAGTATATGCAAATAGTTGTGTGTTGTTTTGTGGAGATAAGTAGTGCATTTATAGGATGGTGCCCAAATTTGGCCGTTATAGTGCCCAAGTACAAGTCAATCAATGCAATTGTACTTGCCAAAAATTTGAATTTTGAACACGCCGGCATGGTCGTAAATTTGCTACAATGCCGGGGTCCCAAAACGGCCGGAATTGTATGGGTTCATTAGCATGCCGGCCAAAATTCCGCCGGCATTTTATTGTTTTGCTTCCCTCCCGACCTAACATGATTTTAGGCATCAGAAGAATGGATTTTTTTCAATATATGGCCGGCAGGGTCTCTATTTTCGTACACTTCCGGCTACAAACACGCCGGCTTGGTAGGAATGGTATTACCTTGCCGGCCACGGTAACTACATATATTTTTGTTGACAGGGCGGCGATCGACATTTCACAACCTTGCCGGCCCGGTAACTACACATTTTTGTTGACAGGCCGGCGATCGGCATTTCACAACCTTGCGGCCCAGGACAGCCGACAGGGTAGCTTAAAAAAAGCATCTTTGGCAAATATATTGACACTTTATAAACAAACCATTCATTCATCCAACATTTTTGTCCAAAATACGAAACATGTCCCATAAACCGTAAAAAAACATTTGTCCACACCATTAACTTAAACATTTGTCCACCACAATATAAAGAAATGAACTAGGAAAGAATTCATTGGCCACGACCACGACCACGGCCCCGTTTAGGAACACTACCTTCACCACCACGACCACTGCTGCTACCTTCACCACCACGACCACTTCTTTGCTACCTTCACCACCAGGAGCACTACGAGTCCTCTTTTTATCGGCCTTTGTCTTGGCTTGTGCATCCTTAATAGCTTTTTCTTCCGTCTTTACTTGAGCTTGAAGTTGCTTGAACAATAGATGGGCATCCTCATTGTCAACATTGCAAGCATAGTCAATGTGCTTGCTTTGCACAGGTTCTCCTCTATCTTTTGCGCAACATAACACCCTCACAAAGGTCTTCAACTGATCCTTCTATATTCAATTAAACAATAAACAATTAATAGAATGATTCGGTAATGCAATCAATCTTAAAATAGTAAGAGCAACTCTAAAATACTTACAAATATCTTAAGCATTGTTGTTGGGTCTTTCGATTCCATCTTCTTCTTACGAGCCAATTCTTCAGTAGTCATTGGCCTAATCACGATAGGTCGAGCCCAACCCAAGTACCACGCCATGTATTTCTCAGTAGCTTCATGACCGGTGGTCACCTCGTCCAAAAGACTCACATCAATGTTACGGCCCCGTCTATTGTCCCAATGTTCTTGAGTTGGCGCTGGATCTTAAGAGACGTTAATAGTTTTTTGGGAGGTGGTGCAGTCATCCCGGTTCACGGTAAAGAACGGTTCTTCATCGAAATGAGGTTCTTCTTAGATGTAACCCAATTGGCGCATTACCCGATGTGGATCGTACATTGAAAATCCTTCAAACACAGTCATCAAGGGTCCATAGTATAATGCAACAACTTCATTTCTCCTTGGGATTAAACCTTGATTTCTATCCTCCCGTCTGGATCAAATATCACCTCTTCGCGCAATCAATCTGTCGATGGCGGCTCGGAGTTTCATAAGATTTTGCGGCATATCCTTATCCTGAGTACCCTTAAAACTGTACCTTTGAGCTCTTGGCAAATGAACCGGAACACTGTTATCCACTTTGACGTAAGAGTTGTCTTTGAACAAAGAAGGAAAGCGTTCATATATCCAAACCTATGCAAAAAGAAAAAAAAAGTTTAGTAAGAACCCTTATCTTTCGAGATTTGCAAATATAAATGTTTTAAACAATAAAATTACCTGGAAGAGACATGTGTTTCCGTTAACTTGCTTATTAAATGCCCTAGAAGATTTTGTCAACTCATTGTTCAAGAAGGCAACCACCGCAGTACCCCAAGAATACCCACGCATCTCATGTAAGGGATCCAATAGTTGCAAGTAACCGGCCTCGACTTGGTTTCCGGAACTGTCGGGGAAGATACATCTGCCCAGGGTGTATAGCAAATAAGCGGCCGCGGTAGCATTGGTTCGCACCGAGTGCACCATTCCTTCCCTATCAAGGATTTCCTGAGTCTTCCATAGTTTTTCCCTCAACTTCTTCACATTAAACTTCTTAATTAGTCGACCATCCTTCTTGTCAAGAACATCACCCGTCGAACCTGACTCCAACCGAACAATTTCTTGCTCAATTCGTAAATCTTCTCGAAAGAAATGGCATTATCGAATCCTTCGGTGACTGCTTTTCCATCAACCTCGAGGCCTAGAATTTGTTGAGCATCATCGGGAGTTATCGCCGTCTCACCGAATGGGAATAGCAGTATCGGTCTCTCCATAGAACCGCTCACGAGAATGCGAGAGATGGTAACTTTATCATGATTAATATTCGAACTCTCCACTTTGAGGCAACAACCCGGAGTTCCTCACAATCACTTTCACCTCCTCACATTCCAAGTCAAGATTCCAAGTATGCATCACCGAACACGAAGCTTGGCGCCTCATGAGACGGATTGCATGCTTGTTATCCTAAATACCAAAAAAAAAAAAAAAAAAAAAAAAAATGAAAAGAAATACAAACACTTGATGCAAATTTAATTAAGATAGCTACACACTTGAATAAATAACAAAGACGGATTAAGATTACTTACGATAGTATTATGGACCGCACATGCCCAAGAGTGTTTGTATCCAAAAAACAGACTCCACCATCTCTTTGGGGTCCCTTTTGGAGGCTCACCTTCTTTCGGTGCAACCATCAAGTGTTTGGGAGGCATGTGAGAATCGGCCGGTTTAGTGATCACCCTCTTCTTCGTTCGGTTGAAGTTGAAGCCAGAAGCTTCGGTGGCTTGAACAACGACGAGTTTGTTCTCCTTCTCCATCTCCATCTCCTTCTACTTCTTCTTCTTCTTGTTCCTCTTCCTCTTCAACAATTTCATCTTCGATGATATTCTTACCTTTATCTCCATTACCATCATCATCATCACCATCATCATTACCTCCTCCACCTCATGCATGTCTTGATCACCACCATCATCATCATCATCATTGTTACCTCCTCCTCCGGAAATTAGGATTGGTTTCATCAACATCATCATCATCACCTCTTCTACCGGATGGAATTGATTGGTCTTCATCTCGAGTCTCGTCTGAATCATTGGGTTCGAGATAGTGGTTCTAAGACCTTTGTCGTTCCGGGCACAACATACACCCCTCGATGTTTTTAAGACAATAGTTTATCACCAACACGAGGAGGGTTTGAAGGAGGACTAAGAGCTGCTTTCAGAGCTGCTTTCTTCTTTTCCATTCGCAATCTGAACAAGAACAATTCAGAAAAAAAATATTACAGGCCGGCAGGTTAGATATATTCAACATATCCGGCGGAACAATAGCCGTAAGGTCGACCAAAAGATGAGTGCCGGCTAAACAACGCCGGCATTGTATCATCAAAATAGCCTTAGGCGCACAAAAAAAACAAGAAATTTTCACTATACAGGTCGGCAAGGTCCATTACACATACATTTCCGGTGACAAACCGCATGGTTTTATATAACTACCCTTCCGGGTTTAAAAACTCTAGGCATCGAAAACATTCAAAGAAGTAGCCGGAAGGGTAAAAAACAAAAACTTGCCGGCTTCATTAAAAGATAACAGACGCCGGCAATGTATACATTTGAATAACCTGCCGGCCCTGCTAGTAGAAGTTACAGAAACTATACAGCCGGCAAGTTCTTCAACCTTATACCCTTCTGGCCAAACCCTAACTATGAAATCTCGGAAAGGTCGATAACCAAAAACCTTGCCGGCGTCGTAACTACCAATTCACAAATTCGATTTTTCTGACCTAATTTGACATGCAAACATGAAATTGAAGTACTAGAGTGAGTTTAAGTGTTCCCTTACTTTCTTAAGCGCACCATTTCACGTGTTTCAACGGGTTCAATTCCTTCTTCTTCAACCGTTTTTCTCTTCACTTTCTTAGCAACCAAATTTGCAATTCCAGGGTTATATTCATTGGGTTTTCGATTAGATTGTTTCATACGAGTTGCCTCCTTCCGTGGTGGATCCATTGATGAAGATTAATCGTAGTTTTCGAATCGACGATTTTAACGAATTGATCGACGAGTTTTGGTGGTGGTGGGGTGATGGAGCCGGTAAGGTAAGGTTGTGGAGGAGAAGAAGAAGAGAAGAAGATGTAATGAAGAAAGAAAACTGATTTTGGTAGTAATTAGAGTTATAATGAGAAAGGGTAATTTTGTAACTTTACCCATTGACCTCCCCCTTTGCCCTTAAAAAAGAGTCCCTATAAAATTGGGTATACCCCAATTAGTTTGAGTATACCCCAACCTCGCCAGGTATTATATAGGCAGAATTTTCATTTTTTTTTTTTTTACCAATATCTCGGCGGAGTCCAATTTCCTAGATGAATATTTTCAGATATACCCTTATTTATGGTACATAAATAATAATGTTATGAATAGGACAAAGGATACAACATGAAAAAACATGAAAATTTATGAGTTCAAGGCACTTTTCTTAATCCACGAGAATTGATCCCATTCGTCTATATACATACGTGGTACAGAGGGAGTCCTTTTTTGCAACATATTTCTAAAGGGCTTCTAAAGGCATAAGACCAAGGTTTGATTTCTATATTTCTCTTTCAATTTTGATAAATTTGAGAACAAGTCCTGTAAGTACACTTATTTATCTCCATCGCCACGTGTATTAGAAGAACCCACGTGGAGGCCATGTCATAAAGGGATCGACACGTAGAGGCACCCATGATGTCTAGATGACGTGCCATCTGTCAAGACCAACGGTCGGAGATAAGGGGACATCCAAGGTAGATGATCCCACGTAACACCAAAGGGTCACTTTACCCCATCACAAGATGAGACGCAATCAACGGCTGGGAATAGTCCGACTGACACGGATGTGACAAGAGAGGACTGACATCGACTGGCGCGACTGGACCGCCCCAACCACTAACATTTAATGCTTACCAGAGGGCACGTGTCGGATGACCAACGAAGAAGATGAGCATTGATCAGCGTAATGAACTTGGGTATTGTAGAATCCGCGGAGTGACAGAGAGGTCCGCGGACCAGGCACAGAACACAAGAAGATAAGATCTCAACAGCTCTCTAACGGTGGGCCCATTCAAATTAGCTATATATATGTATATCCCTTCCACCGAGGGAGAAAAAGAGGGATTAGAACTAAGGGATAGGAGAGAGAATAGTGGAAAGTAAGTAGGCGTTTATGGAGAATCTCTCCATAAACCTCATAAATCATCGCCCCCCCTTTACTTTTGTAACGGTTTACTTCATAGTGAATATCTCCGGATCCGTGGATGTAGGCCTTAGTGCTGAACCACGTAAATCATCGTCTCCTTTATTTTTAGCACTTGTATGGTTTCATTTATGTGTTGATGTCTCAGATCTATCACTTTGGGGATGATGACGAGATCATGACAAACCCCATGGGTTTGGAATCTATGAATCATCACCTACCTTGGCTTATTATGCTTTACTCACACTTTAATGCACGTATTCAATTCATATTAAGATTGTTTGTGATCACGCGGATGATACCTGATTTCCGTGCTCACAAGTCCTGTGCGATGGAAATATTGAAAATTCCGAAATTTGTTTCGAAACATCAAAATACTTATCTGAAAATGGTTTTCAGATATGGATATCTGAATTTGTCGGAAAATATGACTTATCGGTATTTAAAACAACATATAAATATCATCATCCCACTCCGAGTTAGTTGCGGCAAAAAGGTACTACCTCCGTCTCTAAAAGATAGGCAGATTTACACACAAACCTGTCTATCTTTTAGAGACGGAGGGAGTATTAATATTCAGAATAGCTTACATAGTGTCCGACATTTCTTCATTGTGTGTATGCTTCGGAGGTTTGGGGTTATTTGTTGATTTTTTTTTCTTCATTAAGTGGGTCTCTCAGTCTCTCTCCTGAGACTATCTCGAAGTGTGGCATGGCGTAAGAATCACATTGAGGTTAAACTGCAAAAATTGTTTTTGCAAGTATTGTTTGGTGAAACATTGCAATCAATTGCGGAAAATATTTTTCTATTTCAACTTCCTTGTTCAAGGAAGGCATTTAAGTTTGAATGGACCAGCATTCAACCGTATTTTTAATAGTAGTGTTCTAGTCACAATAACTGTATTATTATGATGAACTTTAACAGCCACCAACCAAAAAAAAAAAAAAATTCACTTTCTCTTTCCAAAAATTTTTCACTTTCTCTTTCCAAAACTTTCTCTCAACGAAACCACCGACTGCCTGATCCTTTTCTGCTCAGATCCGCTCCTTTGGAGCTGATCTGAGCAGGTCAATCCTCACCAATCGCTCTACTTTCGCTTGATCTATCTACTGTGCTTTGTCAATTTGGTTTTTGTTATCATCTCGTTTTTAATTTTGGACCTGTTTCTATTGATTGTTTTCATTTTTCCTTTTTGGATTTGCATCTACTGGAACAATGGGTTGTGAACAATCACAACAAAAAACTTGGAAAATGTCATCTTCACTTACAGAGCAAATCCGCGAACAAATGGAAGCAACAACGAACACAGTGCTATCTTCGGCATCTCTCAAACTAAGGTCTGCAGCTTGGGTTTATTTTTCTCTTAGGGATGTTGATCGGAGTTTAGATTGTAATACTACTGTTTTAAGTTTAAGTGATTTAGAATTTATAGTTTGTTTTGGTGAAATAGGGAAGTTTAGATCCGGACTGTTTTCGGATGTTAGATTTATGTTAATGCTAATTTTCAAATTATCTCTTTTAGTTCCTGTAAGTTGTGAGCTTGGGGTCCTTTTGGATGCTACTCTCCAAATTTTAGGTTTACCTGTTTTAGGCTTAGCAATGAAAACTAAGACATCATATAATTGCTCAGGATCATCATCAAGTTCGTCGGTCACTACAAATGTTACAATACCTCCAACGCCGAGTCAGCCCGATTTATTCCGATACAAACAGTTAAAGACCGATTCAGATTACTACCGTTACTTGAGACACTTTGGTTACTATTTGAGACATTTTGGTTACTATTTGGTCACCGTTACTACTAGTTGGGTCATTGTTACCTTGATTGCATTAGGCAATCTAAACTTAAAAAACTCCAGTTCATGTTATTTGCATGCTCTGATGAACATCGGGTTGGATTCGCTCCAGTCATTGCCTGGTGCTTTGACACAAATTGGTTTTGTTTTCAAAATCATTTTGGCCCTAGTTGTTTGGTCCTCAGCGAGAGAGAAGAAGGTCCTCTGAATTTGTTCTTATGTCTGAACGGATATTGATAGGCAAGAATTGGTGGAGACATGGTAATTTGATTGACTTTTGTATGATCTTGAAAAAATTCTGTAAGGTTCTCGATTTCCTAAATCGACATTATCAATATATATCATGAGGCATGCCTCTTTTCCGAAAAAAAAAAAAAACAGCCACCAACAAAGTATCTTTACATATGAGTATGACCCTTGCTTTTTTGTGTACTTGTGTACTACTCAGGAAGGGAGTTCCACGGTGAAAAAAGTAGTAGGATTATTACAATCCAGACACTAAGCTTATCCATCCAGGAACCAAGCTAATACAGCCATACAGATACTGTAGGGGATTGGATGGCAGTATTCCAGGAGTCTACTACTAAAATGCATTTTGGTGGTGGCACTGTGGCAGGACCAAGTGTGTTGTTGAACTTTGTTTACCTGGCATTTTTAGGGGTGACCCTAAAAGAATTAGGGGCGACACAAAATGACAAAATATGTTGAAAATACGTATATGTCCCTTCATAATCGGTAGTTTAGAAGAAAAAAAATTATCTACCGATTGTGACTAAATTCTTCTCTTCCTAGCCTTGTTTTGAAATAATTAAATTTGGGGCTACTACCATAATCGGTAGGCAATAAACATCATCAAACCACCGATTGTACAATCGGTAGGCAATAAACATCATGAAACTACCGATTGTGAAAACAAAGAAATCCAAAATTCCATTGGTTTTTGAAAAAATTGAATTTGGGGCTACTACCATTATCGGGAGGCAATAAACATCATGAAACTACCGATTGTACAATCGGTAGGCAATAAACATCATGAAACTACCGATTGTGAAAATAGAGAAATCTAAAATTCCTATTGGTTTTTGAAAATTTCAAATTTGGGGCTACTACCATAATCGGGAGGCAATAAACATCATGAAACTACCGATTGTACAATCGGTAAGCAATAAACATCATGAAACTACCGACTGTAAAAGTAGAGAAATCTAAAATTCCAATTGGTTTTTGAAAATTTCGAATTTGGGACTACTACCATAATCGGGAGGAAATAAACATCATGAAACTATCGATTGTACAATCGGTAGGCAATAAACATCATGAAACTACCGATTGTGAAAATAGGGAAATATAAAATTCCTATTGATTTTTGGAAATTTCGAATTTGGGGCTACTATCATAATCGTGAGGCAATAAACATCATGAAACTACCGATTGTATAATCGGTAGGCAATGAACATCATGAAACTACCGATTCTGGTTGTTCTCAATCATGTGAAAATGGAATCTCATCTATATAACAAATTTCTCCCGATTGTAGACTTAACTACCGATTATGGAGGGCATATTTGCCATTTCGAAAAAATTGAGATAAGGGATGGCTTTGTTTCAGGTTTGAGTGACCTTTTTTTTCATTTTGTGTCGCCCCTAATTCTTTCGGGGTCGCCCCTAAAAATGCCATGTTTGTTTAAGCATCAAGCAAACTGTTAATTTGTGGTGTTTGTTGGTTTCTGTGCGTAAAGGAAATTTTTTTTTTTCTCATTTGATATGCCAGATGGACTGGCAGATTAACTGCATCACTGTAGCCAAAGGGTAGAGTAGTAGACTTTTTATCGGGCGATCAAGTCTAAAACGCGAGCGGTAGAGTCTTTATCTCTAGCAATGTAGTCTATGTCGTTCGGTGGAAACTCTATCTCCAATGGTTTGTTCTCTGTCGCCTACAAACAGGTAATTCTAAAACTTGATCTCTTACACCAAAATTTTGACACAAAAATTTTTCCCTAAATTTTGAATGCGCAATTGGGGATATGCAAAGTAACTCTGACAAAATTTTCCCTATTTAATTTTCTTATTTTTGTTTATGTTTATGTTTATTAAAAACGCACAAATATCTTCATCCCACTCTGATTTTGTTGCGGCAAAGAGGTATTAATGTCAAGAATAGCTTAGGAAGTGTCTGTGACAAGGATGAGGAGTCGACATCTCTTCATTGTGTGTATGCTTCGGAGGTTTGGGGTTATTTTATTGATTTTTTTTCCACATTAAGTGGGTCTCTCCTGAGACTGTCAGCGATTATTTCGAAGTGTGGCATGGCGCTGTTTTAGCTTGGAGGTGGAAGGATGTTGGGCACAAGCGTATTATGTGAATCACATTTAGGTTAAACTGCTAAAGATGTTTTTGCAATTATATTTTGGTAAAACATTGCAATCAATATGCAGACACCCCAATTTTGCAAATGCCGACGCAAAATCGTATCCGAAATAGTCGCACCGATAGTGGATTTAGTGACGAGCTCAATCTAAATTTTGGTCATTGGTCGAAATTAGTCAAGCCCAGAAACAACAGTACCTACACAAGCTAGCTGGTCACCATCCAAGTCCACCTAATATTAGTGCCATTGTCAGCCGTGGTTAAACTTTAGATACGTTCCACCCATACCAAAAGTCCACTAGTTCAAAAATGGTCTATTAGCCAATTAGGCGTGAGTTAAAGTTGTCAAAACTAGTCCATTAACATAAGACGTCTACCCCAAAACAAATTGAGCAAAATGTCTACACTTTGTTCCCAAGACTTGCCTCCTTAGCTTAGATTTTAGGCTTAAATGAAAATATTTTAATTTAGGAAATGAAATGGAATAATATAAAGAATAGAAAAATAATATTTGTTAAAATGGGAAATGATATTTAGGTTTTTGTTTAGAATCGTCGGATTTAGGTCATTTAATCCTAAGGTTGAAGGTGAGGGAGTGAGACTATAAATAGGGAGCCATTCTTTAATGTCAAGGGGGACGAAATTGGTTCAACATCAACAACCAACCCTCAACCCCAAACAATATAATTCTCATTAAAGTTCAACACCATCTCAACCACTCCAACACCAAATACGCAGAGGCAAAATCGAAAACAAACAATCCTTCCTTCAAAAATTTGTGATAAACAACAACAAGTTTCGAAACTTCACAAAAGAATAGAGGCAAGTACGTACTTTCCAAGTCTAGTATTCTTTCCTTCGTTCCTTTAACAACAAACAGGGCCGGCCCTGACATTAGGATACCCAAAGTAGATACAAGAAATCTTGCCCCTCTCACTATTTGACCAGGTCAACCCATTTTGACCACGAGTGAAGAAATGCTACTTGTACTGTTATCTCAAGTATGAATCCGTTTTACATGAATAGTAACTGCACAACCTAAAATGTGGATTTTTTTTAAATAAAACCAAACGTTAATTGTTGTATGTATATGTAAGATGATATTGCGAATATCAGTCATTCGTGATATAATTGTATAGGTCGCCCTCATAATACACATGCTACCGGGAGTGCAATGGTAGTGGAGTTGAGTTGTGATACAAAGCAAATAAGGAAATCCGTAAAGAAAAAATACAAAAAGAAAAGCTAATCGATATTTATTTAATCTCTGTCTTTGTACGAAATATTGGACAGGAGTAAACCTTTCTTTGATGCCCCATTTGGGATGCTGCTCAAAGCAGTGCTTCGGGTGCTTTGCCCCAAGGCCGGGCCTGACAACAAAGATCAAAGGCTACTGTTTGTTAAGGCCCGTAAATCAAGCCCGTGAAGGAAGATTCTAGAAGTTTCCGGAAGGCTTGTTGCCCAAGTTGCTTGCACATCAAGTTTGTACCAGAATTAGGGTTACATAAACACTATAAATACATGTATCCTAAACCCTAAGAAGGGATGGGATTTTAGGTTAGCTAACCCAGAGAAAACTATTGTACCCGACAATCAATAAAATATTTCTATGTTCCTCCGTGGATGTAGGCAACACTTGCCGAACCACGTTAAATCTCTGTCTCTTCTCTTTATTTTGTATGTCTTCTAGCCCTAATCCAAACCGTCATCATCAAATCATCGTGTTTTGTGCCTAGAATTTATTTTGGGTACAAACATTGGCGCTGACTAAGGGGATTCGTGTAAAACGATCGTGTTTTTCCATTGAGATAGGTGCGTCAAAAACCCTCAAAAAACGTGCACGAATTTTCAGCAAAAGAAAAAAAAAAGATAGGGTTGAAGAAACCGTTACGAAGGTTGAAGAAACTGTTGCGAAACAGTTGAAGAAACCGTTACGAAGATGAAGAAACTGTTGCGAAACAGTTGAAGAAAGCGTGACCAAAACAACAACAGCGAATCATTACGAAACGATTGCCAAGGTTTCTATCATCCAACCATTGGTACACCTCCAGATCCAGTAATCGGATCCGTCGGATACTGAAGATCCAAGCCGTACGATCTCGTCCATCTACGGAGTACACCAGCGATCCAGTGCTTCTCGGCGCCACGTCGGTACCCTACGTCCAGTCAACAACGCCACATCAGCTCTTTTACGCCATGTCAGCGGGACCGGTGTACGGTCAGCACTGCCACGTATGCAACAACACGCGCGCTTCGTTCAAACCCTGTTTCGTGAATAACTTCTTCGTTTTAAGTCCGAATTGAGTAATTTTTGGCTGGTTAGAATCGTCTTTCAATTCCCTACAACATGGAATCAAAAAAATCAGTGTTCGAGAAACTTTGATGTGCACTTCGAGCAGCAACATGATCGAGTTCGAGGTTCATGGATAGCGACATGATCGGGTTCGAGGTTCGTGGATGGCGACATGATCGAGAGTTCGATACGAGGATTGCTTAGACCCTTAAATATTTAGCCTTGCATCACATCGCAAGCACCTAAAGCCTCACCTTCCACGTGAGCACTTAAGTCTTGCTCTTATCGCAAGCATACAATCTCGTCTTGCACGCGAGTTTGAAAGACTTGCACCTTGGCAAGCACAAAGTCTCGTATCGACCACGAGCCCAATGCCCAATATTGGTCCAAAGACTCGTACTCAACACAAGCAATACAGCCAGCCTGCCCGAGCAGCGAGCGCTAGAGCCTTGTTACGTTGCGAGCCAAAAAGCCTTGCCCCAGCCGCAAGCACATTACATTTCACTCAAGACTCGACTAGCTCTCGAGCATCACAAGTCCACCACGTGGCAAAAAGTCTCGCCTATCACGTGAGCATTTTTTTTTTTTTTTTTTGTTATTTTTTGCAGGTAATTACAGTTAGGGGCGTCTTCGCAATGTCTCTACAAATGCTTGGGGGCGAGTTAGGTCATCAACGGTCGACGCAGCAGGAAAAACAAACTTCTTAACCCCCAACAAGTTGGAGTTTAAGAGGGGGCGATGTTTGTACCGTGTATTTTATACCCGGAAGGCCCGTAAATCAAGCCCGTGAAGGAAGATTCTAGAAGTTTCCGGAAGGCTTGTTACCCAAGTTGCTTGCACATCAAGTTTGTACCAGAATTAGGGTTACATAAACACTATAAATACATGTATCCTAAACCCTAAGAAGGGATGGGATTTTAGGTTAGCTAACCCGGAGAAAACTATTGTACCCGACAATCAATAAAATATTTCTCTGTTCCTCCGTGGATGTAGGCAACACTTGCCGAACCACGTTAAATCTCTGTCTCTTCTCTTTATTTTGTATGTCTTCTAGCCCTAATCCAAACCGTCATCATCAAATCATCGTGTTTTGTGCCTAGAATTTATTTTGGGTACAAACAACTACTCTAACATCAAGCGTCTTGCTCCAACAACTACAACAAGACGGATTTTTCCTTAAAGATCGCTCTTCAAGCAATATTCAAGAAAAAAGAGGCAAAATGTCGCACAACATATCAAGTGTGCGTCATTTATATGTTTCCTTAGCGCGCGTCATTTATGCACATAAAAGGAGCACATCAACATAAAAGGAGCACAACAACATTAAAGGAGCGCAGCAGCATTAAGAGAGCGAGGCAATATCAAGAGAGTGAACTGTACTCCACTACATATTGGCTGTCATCCACTATGTAAATACCTATATAAAGAGAAATACAGGAGAGAGAAAGGGAGGTCAATCTTATCTTTAGTATTATCATTTTCTTCCTCCCTCACCTAAAACTAGATCTAGAGCTCAACCCAAAACCCATTAATACTCATGTAATTCAAACAATCATAGTGAAGAACCATGGATGTAGATCACATTGATCGAACCATGTAAAAAATCATTGTGTCTATTTATATTTCTAGTATTTACATTGATAATTAGATGACAAAGATGATTAGATCTAGAAATTATTATCATAATATCATAAGGGGTGTATTGTAGGATTTCCTGCAACTACACAAAACTAGTCCATTAACATAAGACGTCTACCCCAAAACAAATTGAGAAAATGCCGACACTTTGTTCCCAAGACTTGCCTCCTTATCTTAAATGAAAATACTAGAAATATAAATAGACATAAATGAAAATATTTTAATTTAGGAAATGAAATGAATAATATAAAAAATATAAGAATAATATTTGTTAAAATGGGAAATGACATTTAGGTTTTTGTTTAGAATCTTCGGATTTAGATCATTTAATCCTAAGGTCGAAGGTGAGGGAGTGAAACTATAAATATGGAGCCATTCTTTAGTATCAATGGGGACGAAATCCAGGAGAAAAGCTTTAGGAGAAAACTGGAGAGGAGAAAAATCGGTGGATATTCATTAGGATACGATTATTGCATAGTTTGGAGTTGCGACGTCCGATATGATTATTGCGCAATAATATTGCTGGTCCTTCCTTAATAATCTAAGCGACATCGAAACACCGATCATACCCAAAACAGGTTTGCGCTGGTATTATTTGGTTTTCTGTATTTGACGATATCTTTTAAAGTTAAATATATACACAGTTTTCTCTAATCCTTTGATGATGCTTGGAAACAGAAAAGATCTCTATGTGTTAATATGATTGGTTAGTGATTTTTCGTCTTTAGCTCCTTACTCTCTTGCACAAGGCTGTTCCGCACGTGCATACGCACATGCAATCTGGAATGGAGCCCATCACTATATGTGGGAGACCGGTATTTACCACTATTTGTGATCGCATGTATAAGTTTAAAATTATAAAATTACTGATACACCCTCATTTTTATTTTCAAACATAATTTATGTGGGCATGAATAAGGGGCAATTTTATTTTCAAGATAGTCTGCACGTGCATACGCACGCGCAATCTAGAAATGGAGACACCTTCTTATTAAGGACCGAAATTCATCATTTTTTATATGTTTAAGTTTAGAACAAAATTACTAATATACCCTCGCTTTTATTCATATTACATAAATTATGTGGGCAAGATATAAGGTCAATTTTGGAAATCCAAAATTTGCAGCTTCAAACACTATTCATGAATAGTGCCTAAGGGGTGTTCGCTTTATAATAGTACTAGCCCTTAACCCGTGCCGTAACGGCACGGGCCATGATGTTGGTTCATTTTTAATATATCGGATAATTTGTGTCCCGAATACTTATCAACTCCTTATGATTTAATATGTGTTTGTCATAAAAATAGTTCGGATTTTCCTCTCTTTTTCACTTTGTTTTTTCCTTTAATATTTTACCGCCGGAGATTTGCTCAAACGAAAGAAATATAATCTTAACTTCCAGACACTTTTTTATTTAGGTCCATTGCTTATAATGAGATAATGCTCTACATGAACATGGAAGTTTAAATATTTTTTTGAAATATGTCGTCAGCGGCGCTCATCTCAGTGAAATCAACTAATCAATATCGTCCATAAAAGTCTCCACATGCTCCTATGTCGCTCCAGCTGACTCATCTATCATGGTCATGTTGTCGATCCTCCAAATAGGCATAGAATAGTATTTTTTTGCATCGAACGAATGATACAAACTATCCAATGTGACATGATTTTCATGTAATTTTTCAACACCCATTACATGATAATGTTTTAAATGTGTACCCATACCTTTTCGAAGGGATTTTATATATGGGAACCTCTGCCATTAAATCTTCAACAAAGTATTGTGCCCAGCAATTCGTCTTAACGAAGGCTTTGGTAACTTCAAAAGTCTTGGACATTTTGTCACTTCCGTATGTTCCTACCTTCACTTGGAATACAATCTGACGACACATTACCTCATAAAGAACCTTGAACACATATTGTACTCCATGATCCTATTTCAAATTAATAGATTGTCTATAGATCCTTTACCAAAAGTTGACATATTTTACGTTGAATATTTTAAAAAAAAAATTATGGTATTGTGGATCGTTGCTTTCTAAGGCTGTAGTTTTCAAAATTGGCCTCTTCAAGTCCCACGGCTTTCTAAATTTATATATCTTGTTTGTTTTTAACATTTTAGTTATCCATATTATGTTTGTTACTAACTTTAAACTTGATGTCATCTTCTACTGTGAACTTTATGTGATTTCAGAATCGAAATAGTTATACCTCTTTCATTCGTATCAAGTAATCCGTTGTATATCCCAACAATTCCTTTCTTTTGCCGTTTCCGGACCATCAGTAGCCATTATTGTCAAACGCAATCTGTCTATTTTTTGTTGATGTCATGTATTTGCAATATTCATTTTTCTTAAATAAATAGATTGTGGAAAAACTAAAAAAAAAAAGAACATAAGTATTACATCTGGTCTAAGTTACTATATCCAAAATACTCCAGACACTGCTTCTGGTGCCTTGTTTCCTCAAATTCCTCGTTCATATTGTCTTATACGTTCCGGTATCATCCTCGAAATATTTGGTTTTTGTCCTTATCAATCGTGCTAAAAACAACCAATTACATTTTTCACAATACAATAAAACTCACTAAAAAAGCAAAAACTATTATTATACACTACTATTACCAAAACCCGCACCACCATAAAAACCATCCACCGCCACTATTTCTTCCACCAATAGTAATGTTACCACCTCCACCATTCACAAACACCCGTCACCGCTTATACTAACCCTACTTCCACTACCACCATTAGAATTAATATAGTTTTTAGTAAAATTATGTATTTATGTTAGATTATTAAAGGGACATTTATAATAGAAATTTAATTAATCATTTATCTTTGCCAAAGACAAATTCTGACCACACTTTACATAAACAAATCGATAATAAATAATTTCATATGTTCTGATCTTGATTCGTGTCATTCGTTTAGTTACTACATAACATGGCAATTGATTGCACGAATTTTTTAAAATGGACATGTGTTTACACATGTCCATTTTAACATTAGAATGATCAACCACGTTTTATACTTTATAATATAACGTTACACATTTTGTGGCGTTACGAAATTAACACAATATGTTTTTGTTCACCAATACCCGCCACCACCATAAAACCATATGAATCCACTTTTTTTATCCACCACCACCTAACGGCGGAGCCAAGGGTTGACTAACCTGTCTCTAACCCCTTAAATTTTTAATAACTACATAAATTTCTTAGTTTATTTTATAAATAGTACTTTCTCCATATATATATATGGTTTAGTCCAACAAAGTTTACATGTTTCTTTTTTTTTAAAAAAAATAGGCCTCCTCAATGTCAATTTTTGACTCCACCATTGCCACCATCACTGCCGCCCATCCCATGTAGGTTGTTCGACGCAATTTTAATTTTCAATCACAAATGCCATGTATGAGGTTTAGATTGAACAAAATTTCGTCAATTGATTAGTTTAATTTTTTTTTTTCGTGTATATATGCTTTTTTTGTATTGTAATCAATTTTATTTTAACATTAAAAAATTATGATTTATACGATATAGTACCAAAGATAACAGGGGTTCCATTTGAGTGATCCAAATACGATCATGAAAATATTGTCTTGTATGATATAATCCCTGAAATATATGGTACCTTCCTTTATCAAAAGTGTTAAAACCAACCAACCACATCTTCCACACTACGATGTTATCGATGTTGTAACAACAACATAAAATTAATATTGTCTATCACTACTCACCAGTATTCACCGTCACTACTTCTTCCACCACAAACCAGAGGCGGAGCCAGGATTTTGAGGAGAGAGGGAGAAAAAATTCTTGGCAAGTTGGATACATGTGAAAAATGGACTTTGTATCCCATTTTACGATAAAAGAACAAAAATAAATATAATTGTGCTTGGATCCGCCCTTAACCACCACTAATCTTTCGGCCTCCACCTCTTCTACTACTCATTGTCGCAGAAAATATCTATTGATTCTATTTATCAAAATAACTTATTAATAGAAATAAATATTATAATTAATTAAGAAAACATTTATAATTAAAAAATGATTAGTCATTTATTATGAGCAATTAGTGAAACACTAATTAATAAAACACTTTATAATGAATAGATTATTTATTATGTGCATTAGTGAAACACTAATTAATACAACAATTATGGTATTTAAGTTGAACAAATCACCACTGTTGATTTATCTTTTCTATCAATTCCAACCAAGGTGGAACACTGGTTAGAGGCCACTCTTATGACACAATAGGTCATGAGTTCGAAACTCCCCATTATAATTTTTGAAATTCCATATCTTGACTTAGAGTATTCATTTTTCATTAATAATATTTGAATTAATGCCACGTGTGCGAGTTGTAGGGGGTGGTCAGGAGAACCACAACCCTTGATTTATCTTTCCCACGGACAAATCCTGACCACCACTCAGACAGGCAAACTTAGCCTAGCTTTGTTTTGTATTCTTGACTAGATCTTAACCCGTGCCGTAACGGCACGGGATGTTTTGTCTCTAATACGATATTGTTCACATTCCTCTTGCTTCATTTTATTCGTGAGTAATTATTTTGATATTCAAATAGGTTTTGGGAAACAAAATGGGTTACCTGATCTTTTTTTATGTTTTACTTAAGCATGTTATTCCAATTTATTATCTGGACGGAGTAATAATGTTGTGCCAACATGAAAATAAAATAAAAAATACAGTAAATAAAATTTTACCCCATTTATTGTTCCATCATACCATAATTTCAAACTTCAAAAGAATATTTCATCTAACAGTACATATACCTAAACTGCCAATCCAACTCCATGATGTTTATGAATACATTTGTTCTGTAATTATTGATAACTAAGGCTCTAAGGAGTGAAGCAAAAACCCATAATATTTTCCCTACTATAGATAAACATTATTTATTTATTTTTTGCAAATGTGAGAGTTATAAAAATGAAGAACCCTTGGCTATTGGAAGGCTGAGATATACACACGTGAGTTGAAAAAATAAACTTATAATAGTAAATCAAAACATGTGTAAGATTCTTTCTCAATCATATTGATAACATAAAATTGAAGAAATTCGTGGATAAAAAGATTTCACACCAACTATGCTAAGTAGTGCATGAATGACGTTCTCACATCTAGTGTTACTCAAGTAATTTGGAGTTTTAAAGAGCATAGTCATTTTGATATTTGTATCTACATAAATTCAACTAACCTTCCGAAGAAAAATTATTAGTTTCAAGGTAGAGCCGACACAAACTTCTGTCGCCTTCAATGCATACAACACACATTGGGTTTAATCGGCCTTGAGATTAAACAAATACCCCAACATTAGTCAAATAATGTCTACAAATACGGGATCGAAACAAAGTGCTAACGGGAAAAATGAAAGACTAACATCAGTTCTACAAAGAAAATACCCTATATGTATCAAAGTTTGTTAACCAAACATGTATTCAAATTAAAAAGTCATCAACCTAATACAAAAATGTAAAAGAACCCAAATTAAATCAATACTTGCCTAAACAAAACTTATAAGAGAATTTTGTAATTATTAAATACCTTTAAAATCGTATTAGAGATTTAATTGCATGCCTCGTTAAAAACCATGGTAGGACGAAATCACCAGATTAATCTGTAGATATTTCACTAGATATGTAGCAATTCAGAGAAGTTTACACTGGTGGTGATGCGTTCCATCTAAGTGTTGTTCGATTGATTATTTTTTTAGAAGGTTTCGGTTTTCATTGGAGAAACCGAGAGGGAGCGTTTCATTATATTCATTATCATTCAGAAATCCAAGACCAACTCGCCCTCTACTTACGGGATCTCAATACAACCTTAGATTTATCTATTGGACGGAGAAACCTTGATACTAAATATGTAGTTTTTAGTGTTATTTATTATATAACGTGACATCCAAATGTTTTTTTCTTCTTCTTAATTTTCATGTATTTTAACCGAGTTTATATTAGCATTAAGACGATCAACCACATTTCTAATTTATAGTGTTATCCTTTTGCAGCACATAATTAACATAATCAATTACTACTCATCAAAACCGGCCAGTACCACAAACCACCAAATATCTCTTATTTCTCCACCACCACCATTTTAAATTTCCATCCCTCGTAGAATATTTGGCACCCTTATAACTTTTGATCCCACACGTCATGTATAAAGTTTAGATTTAACAAACTTAGGTCGTCAATTAATTTATTCAACTATATGTTTTTTGTTAATACTGAAAATCATGTGTACGAAAGGTTACCAAAGATAGCAGTGGTACCAAAAACAACCATTTTGTCTTATATGATTTGGTATCATCCCAAAAGTATTTGTTACCCGCCTTTTTTGATCGTGTCAAAAACAACCAACTATACTTTTCACAATACAATGTTACCCGTCATGTAAAAAAAATTATTATTTTTGATTCAAAAAGAAAAACCAATACCACCGCCATTAAAACCATCCAAAGGCCACTATTTCTTCCACCAAAACTAATGTTACCGCCTCCACCACTTAGTAACACCTTCCACCGCTTCCACCACTTACTTCTTCCTCTACTACCACCACCACCACTAATATCTATTGAAATAATTTTTGTCAAAATTATTATTTATTGATGGAGATATGTATTAATATTAATTAAGGGATATTTATGATGTAAAATTAATAAATCATTTATCATGAGAAATTAATGAAACATCAATTAATAAAACACTTATACTAATTAATATTTAAGTTGAACAAACCATAACCATAGATTTTCTTCTCTCTAAACAAATCACTTATACTAATTAATAAAACACTTATACTAATTAATATTGAAGTTGAACAAACAACCACTATTGATTTATCTTTTCTATCAATTCCAACCAAGGTGGAACAATGGTTAGAGGCCACTCTTATGACACAATAGGTCATGAGTTCGAACCTCCCCGTTATAATTTTTGAAATTCCATATCTTGATTTGAGTATTCATTTTTAATTCATAATATTGGAATGAACACCACATGTGCGACTTGTAGGGTGTGGCAGGGAGAACCACAGCCCTTGATTTATCTTTCCCACGGACAAATCCTGACCACCACTCAGCTAGGCAAACTTAGCCTAGCTTTGTTTTGTATTATTGATGATAATAATATAACAGATAGCTAGTGTCCGGCACGTGCATACGCACGTGCAAGCTTGATCCTGGTGAAAGAGTGAATGGGTGTGTTTGGACAAAAAAAAAAAACTTAAATTACGAGTATACCCTCGTTTTTATTTATATCACATAAATTAGGTGCACATTATACAAGGGCAATTTTGAAATTCTAAAATTTACCGCTTTAGGGGTGTTTTCTTTATATATAGGAATAGATAAGCTCGCTCGATGCAAAATAATTCTGCTGTCACGCTCCAAACGAAAACATGTGCATTAATTAATTCAACCAAAACTTGAAAACGTATTAATGCTTTTTTGATTGAAAACATGTTAATGCTTTAGTGATATGTGTGGTTAGTTACTATGAGAAACACGAATAGGCTACACTACTGATCTAGGGTATATGTCGAGGTGATAGGTGAATGATTTATGAGTCGTTTTGCAATCGTCGATTATGGCTCCATATCAGCTGAATTTCAATAATATATAATAATAATAATAATAATATTCATTTGTTATTTTGTGGTGATTTATGTTTTTAATAATTGGTGATTATTTGTGGAATGATAATAATAATTGGATTTTGTTTTGAGAGCATGTTTTTGCTTTGTTAGATAAAGGGCGAATTTGTGCATCGGATATTTAGTATTTATTTTGTGTTATTTTATTGCTTCATATTTTTTTTTGTAATGATCAGAATCTATAAAATCCCAATTATAAAGTAGAGGCCAAGTTTCGGCTTGGACGAGTTGGGTGCCTCACACCTTCCTAACTCGTATCTTGATTCCCGGACTCATATCTATAACTGGACCAGTGTTTTTTTTGGGTCCCAACTCCCTAAGTTGGGTGGCGGCTTCGATAATAATAATTCCAATTGTGTTTTCCATTTTAGATATTTAGATATCTTAACGGATTTCGACGGTATCTACACAATCCAAAAACATTCAAAAGAAATTGTCAACCTCTCTCCTCTCTGTGAATCGGGGTCGATGGTTTTCCAACTCAGTTAAACTTTTTTCACTAGATTTTTCAATTTCTGTTCTGATTAATGATTCTAATATTGTTTTAATGTTTTGTTGAGACATCCACATCCTTTCAATTTTAAGTTTATGCTAATTATACTCTAATTTCCAGAACTTTTCTTTTATTCATTCTCATTTTATTTTAGTTTTATATCAATGTTGATGGGTGAAAACTACTCCTGCAGAATTTGGTAATTTGGGGTGTGGATGAGGAATGAATCTAAACCTTCAACAAATGCACTTTGCGCGGTGAGTGCTTGTAGATTCGAGAGATCAATGCGTGCAAGTCCGGCCTAAACCAAGAAATGGCCGTTCCAGGACTTGTTTCGGTCACAAAGTGAAGGAGATGGGGTTGATCTTAGGGAGGGAAGCGAAGAAGGTGTTGAGATTGTGAAGATGTTGGCTTGCTTATGACTTGTGACGAAAAAGTGAGCAGCTTACGGTTAATGTAAGGAGGCTCTGGATGTTGATTTTCCTGTCTCGTGCGAACTTGTGTTGTTCTCCGTTATTCCTTGTTGTTGTTGGAAATAGGGCGGAGAACCTATTTATACAAGTCATTGAGCCTCATTCACGTTTCTCGTGGGAAGTGGAGGTAGTGGAATGATGAAGTAGTGGAGTTATATGTCGGTAACACACGACCAGTCTTGCCCACTTTTCCTGTTCATCTCTAACCGTCCATGACTCCCTCACACGTTCTTGTAATGGCGCGTTGCACGCTGCACGCTGTAAACCGCCAGACCAATACCACAGTAAGTATCCCCCAGTTTGTGACATGATTGATGTCTAGAATGTGGATCGTGGATCCACGAAAGATAGCATGTAATGCTGAATTGAATAACCTGCGTTATTCGGAAAGTCGATACTTGTGCGGTATCGTGTGTATTTTATGCGAGTCTTGCATTACGGTGTGGTAAAGTGATGGGTAATGACTCCTCACTAACCAAATAACTCGGACCAGGGTTGTATAACCAAGTCAGGTGAGGTCGGACGGATGAGATGATGTTTGAGACGCCCATCTCGGCGACCGTTGATGAAATTAGGTTTTTAAAGAGGTGCGCAAGCATCACTCTTCGACTTGGTCGAAACCAAGCATGGGAAGGGTTTTGAAGAGGACCGACCGGGCATGTGTGTAGACAACACGCCGGTGTGCACCTCCATACTTCACTTTTCCAAGAAGGCGCGATCTAAGCCACTCAATTTGACCTTAAAAGTTGAGTGGTTGAGATCGATTTGCGATAGGAGTTTGATGCCGCAAGGAGTCGCGCACCATACCCTTTTCCTAGCGTGTTTTCCAAGATGACCGACTTGGTCGGTCTTGGCCGGTTGGTTTGGCGTGAAGATGGTAGGCTGATGTTCACGCCCATGTCTTACCGTCCCATGAAAACGTGATCTAAGACACCCAATTCGTCGGTGAAGTTGAGTGGTCGAGATCGATTTGCAACTTGGGAAGTGTAACCACGCATGTTTGAGCGGGCGTTTTGGATTGGCCGGGCATGATATGCCTTGGCCGACCACATGAGGAGGTAGATGGGCTCACGGTGGTCATGCTGGTGTGACCGACCCTTGCTCAATCTAATCTGTGACCCTCCATTCGTGTCGGAGAAGATGGACGCGCGTGATGGCTTGAACCCTAATTTTGGCTTTCAAAGCCGCGCGACCATGCTATTTCAGTGGACGAATGTGTTGTAACCAACCATGGTTGGTTTTGACCGATTGTCAAGTGTGTGGCGGTCACATGGTGATTGTGTCGACATGCTCGGGCCTTTTGAGTCTATATCTACACCCTCCATCTATACTATGCGAAGATGGATGGTTGAGGCCGTTTTGCGGCACATGTAATATGCCGCAAACCCTAATTTAGGGTTTTCTGCCCATAATGCTTGGTATGGACGGTTTCTTGGCAAGCAAAGGCCAATGGTCGACCATGCGGGGTCGGCAGTGTGTATTCCATACACGCTTGGGGGTGATGGAATTGATCGTGGTCATCCAATCATGCTTGTGGAGTTGGATGACTGCGATCGAATCATATCTGCAAGCTAAGGCCGTGTGTATTCCATACCTGCTTGGGGGTGATGGAATTGATCTGTGGTCATCCAATCATGCTTGTGGAGTTGGATGATGCGATCAGATCATATCTGGCTAGCTAAGGCCGTGTGTATTCCATACCGCTTGGGGGTGATGGAATTGATCTGTGGTCATCCAATCATGCTTGTGGAGTTGGATGACTGCGATCGAATCATATCTGGCAAGCTAAGGCCGTGTGTATTCCATACCCTTGGGGGTGATGGAATTGATCTGTGGTCATCCAATCATGCTTGTGGAGTTGGATGACTGCGATCGATCATATCCCGAGACCGATACGATCAAGTCCGGATGCTCAATCGGGCTAGTATAACACACCGAGAGGGCTCAATCGGGCTAGTATAACACACCGAGAGGGGCTCAATCGGGCTAGTATAACACACCGAGAGGGCTCAATCGGGCTAGTATAACACACCGAGAGGGCTCGGGCTAGTATAACACACCGAGAATCGGCTGTGCGGGTATTTCGTACATGGTTTCATTATAGTGCTTGGAGGTTCGTGTTACTCTATATGAGTAACACTCGGTCTCATGCCACACTGATAATGAGTACGGGAAATACAAGGCTGAATTAAGTGAGGGAGTATCCAAAGCACTTATAAATGGCTTTATCTTTTACAAGATGTCGGCGCATGATTTTTACGGTTTTTTACAAACTCAACCTTGAACGAAAATCCACCATCAACATTAAGTCCCGCCTAGCACACAATGGTTACACTATTGTGTGGTAGGCATGAGATGGTGACAGTTAAAGATAAAACTTATGAGACAATGTTAGATGTTACCGGGAGAGGCAGTCGTCTGTCCTTGAGCATGTCACGCTCAAGAGACGTCCGAGAAAAGTGTTCCCCTAGCATGATGTCGGTCTTTCTGCTTGATCGACCTTGCTATGACTGCTTCGGTCGAGGGCTATTGCGCTGCTTCGTTCAATCGTGGGGATGTGCCTAATCGATCGGCTGATTGCTTTGCTTCGTTCGTGGGGCTATTGCGCCTGCTCGATCGAACGTGGGCTTGTTGTGTACTGCTTCGGTTGAAAGTGGGTCTACGTGTACATGCTTCAAACGTCACCATGTGCTTCGACTGAAACCGCCTGCTGTGTGCGCCTATTATACCAGCCTTATGTCGTGATTAACACCAGCCTTTGTGACTTGAGCAATACCAGCCTTTTGACTTGAGCAATACCAGACTTGAGGATTGCACTCATGAGACTTGAATGATGTTTGGGTTACCGGCCATTGCGTGAGTTGTGTCTTGCCGTGTGTGGCGACACTTCTCATATGCTTTCATACAAGTTCTAACTCCTGTCTTTTATTTCATTGCGGTAGAAAGAATCCCTGTTGAGATGTCTTACGGAGATAATGCTTTGGTGCCAAGTCGGGAAGTGTTGACGACTTCAAAGATATGCCGAACATCGATGATGAATTGTTCACCGCGCCCTTTCAACTATATGAAAACATCTCTTTCCACAGATAACCTTCCTCCTATCGACTCCAGGGTTTTTCATGCTCCGCTGGGTCCTCATGAAGGATGGATGAGACGTATGTTGAGCAATGAGTACATCAAAGATAACTTGACCGGAGCGCAGATTATTGATGCAGCTTGAGTGTTGAAACGTCTCGAGAGGATGTTAAAGTGGTTTCTGATGCGACCGTTGAGGTGGGTCCTGGAGAGAGTGTTGAAGAAGGATTCTGAAGCGAACGTGGGTCTCGGAGAGAGCGTTGCGGCGGCTCTTGAATAGACCATTGAAGCAGCTTCTGCGAGAGGGAGAGTTGAGGTGGCTTCCTCTCCAGTTCGATTTAATCCTTGACTGACGGTGAAGGAACTTCATGCCGAGCCTCAGTCCCCAAGCGTGGTTTACATGGTTTGTTCGTAGTGGTTTTTGTCGATCCTGGTATGGAATATCTCGAACGCTGTTGCATCATTGCGGGAGTCGTACATGTGGCACTGGAGTTGGAGTTGGCGGACACGCAGGATATTGTATCTCGGTGGTTTTCCCCTTGCTGCTTCAGGGAACTGCTTACAGGCTGAAGGTTGTATCGCTTTGTTGGTGAGATATATGCCCTTGCGTCACGCTCGTACATCCTTATCTGGTTGTAGCCGCTACATCCATCCATGGAGGAGAACATGCCGTGTCCTCTCGGTTGCATCTACTAACATGTCGATGTTCGGTAGAGGAGAATCGCTTTTGGAGCATTCCATTGGGCGGAGAGGCCGGGTGTCGGTCTCTCACCGCTATTGCTAACAGCGACGCCGGTATATTGTCTTCCCCTTCTAATCACGTCTTGCTTCGAAAGTGCGTCCCCTTTTGGTGTGAGTATGGGTTGAAGCTTCACCGTATGTGCTGGTCTGGTTTCCTTCGAAGTCCGTCATTGTGGTGGGATGACGCACAATATTGCATGGGCTAACCTTGGCCGTCCTGAGAGTCTTGAGAGAAATCACATTGGAAGATGCTCCTGTGTCGACGAGGCCCTCTGAACTCTGAACCCTTGATGTGTGCGGTAACATGTAGGGCCGGTCGTGATCTTTTTCTGCCATCATGTCGTCTTCTGTAAATGTAACATTATTTACAGGTGTTTTCGATGCAGTTAAGACTTCTGGACGTGAAGGAGTCAGGTGTACGTCCAGAGCTATTTTATTAATTACAGAAACATCTCTCGGCACGTTGATTCTTTGAGAGGCGCAAGAGTTCACACAAGCTTTCCACTAGAGATGCCGCTTCCTAATCCACCGGTCTCTGCGGTTCGTAGTAAATCTGACCTAGGGAGGATCGTTGTGAGGATCAGTCCCAGTGTAGGAATCTCCATGACAGACCGTTCATATCGATGTCGCTCATTTGATCGAGTCCACGTAGGTCCGCGCGGCTGAAATACCTCTTTCGAGTTGCGTCCATATCCGTTTGAGTCTTAGCAAGAACTTCAAGCTTCTCCATCAAGTCCGAAATGGTAATGGATGGTGGTCCTCCTCTCGTCCCTCCGGCTCCTCGTCCCGATGCGGGAGTGAAAGTTGTTGCTCGGTGAGTGACTACCGGAGGCGTTACGCTTGAGGAGTTGTCGGGATTTGCGGCTGCTCCGACTGCGCGACGGGAGGTGTTACACTTACCGGAACATCTCCTGCTACGCCGGCACCGGTGATAGAAGTGACGGCTGCATAAGGTGTATTGACCACGGTAGTTCCGAAATTATAGGACAGCCCCTTACGTATCTTTGTGTTACTCGCCGGGAAGAAGAGGTTGAAAAGTTGCCTAAGGAACTAAGCCGAAGCGGGTTGTACTTCAAAGGATGAAAGTCTCTCTTGCCCGGAAGGACGAGTTGTTTCTTGAAGGACTTTCCTTGAAGGATCGTAGCTACCTACTTGTCCTTTAGATGTTCTTGTTTTTGAGTGATAGTGAGGATTCCTTTGACTACCGGGCATTAATAGGTAATTGAATTGGTTCATTTTGAGATAGTTTGGTGAATGATTTTTTCGGAAAGAGGTTATTTTAAATGAAATTTGCATCTTGGTCATGAATGATTGCACATGTCACATGAATTTGCAAACGTTGTGTGAAAGGAAAGCATGAATGAAACAGACATGGTGTTTGATTATCGAGCCTCTTTCTCCACGTGTGGGATGCTAAGTCCCCAAGTGAATTCTAAACTATCTTTCTTGTAAAATTGTTGAGTAGAACTTACTTGCTTTTGAAGCCTCATTTGTATCAAACCGGAGTAGCCTCTCCAAGAAAATCCTCCGCACTAACTTCTCAAAGCTATCTCTCTGAGCCAAGCTTCTCCTGAACACTGCGCTTCAAAGCGTTGCACTCACCGGGTGGGGTGATGAAGGGACCGGTGGTAATGACAAGACCTCGGGTCCATTACTCCTGACCAATGAGGTGGGCGCCGTATCGGGGTAGCTTTATCTCTCCGTTTCGTACCCACGTCTCCAGTAGCTCCCGAATCTTCTTCATTGGGAATGGGAAATGTAAGTACCTTGAGTCTGGCTTTCCCTCCGTTAGTGGGCGTTGTAACGTCTCTCCGCGGCTTCGACGTGGAACAGGAGATGAAGTTGGGAGATTTGTGAGTGCCATCATATCTGCGGATCGCTTGCCTAGGTAGAGGGATGGGGAAGGTGTCGCAATGTCACTGCTGAGTGACCGGATTGAACGCTCCCATCCTCTGTATTCAGGCATTTCCTGCTGGGTGAAAACTACTCTGCGAATTTGGTAATTTGGGGTGTGGATGAGGAATGAATCTAAACCTTCAACAAATGCACCTAACGCGGTGAGTGCTTGTAGATTCGAGAGATCAATCATGCAAGTCCGGCCTAAACCAAGAAATGGCCGTTCCAGACTTGTTTCGGTCACAAAGTGAAGGAGATGGGGTTGATCTTAGGGAGGGAAGCGAAGAAGGTGTTGAGATTGTGAAGATGTTGGCTTGCTTATGACTTGTGACGAGAAAAGTGAGCAGGCTTACGGTTAATGTAAGGAGGCTCGGATGTTGATTTTACGTCTCGTCAACTTGTGTTGTTCTCCGTTATTCCTTGTTGTTGTTGGAAATAGGGCGAAGAACCTATTTATACAAGTCATTGAGCCTCATTCACGTTTCTTGTGGGAAGTGGAGGTAGTGGAATGATGGAGTAGTGGAGTTGTGTGTCGGTAACACACGACCAGTCTTGCCCACTTTTCCCGTTCATCTCTAACCGTCCATGACTCCCTAACACGTTCTTGTGATGGCGCGTTGCACGCCGCACGCTCAAACCGCTGAGACCAATACCCCGATAAGTATCCCCAGGTTTGTGACATGATTGATGTCTGGAATGTGGATCGTGGATCCACGAAAGATAGCATGTAATGCAGAATTGAATAATGCGTTATTCGAGAAAGTCGATACTTGTGCAAGATCGTGTGTATTTTATGCAGGTACTGCATTACGGTGTGGTAAAGTGATGGGTAATGACTCCTCACTAACCAAATAACTCCGGACCAGGGTTGTATAACCAAGCTGGTGAGGTCGGACGGATGAGATGATGTTTGAGACACCCATCTGCGGACCGTTGATGAAATTAGGGTTTTTAAAGAGGTGCGCAAGCATCACTCTTCAGCCTTGGTCGAAACCAAGCATGGGAAGGGTTTTGAAGAGGACCGACGGCATGTGTGTAGACAACACGCCGGTGTGCACGTCCATACTTCACTTTTCCAAGAAGGCGCGATCTAAGCCACTCAATTTGACCAGTGTAAGTTGAGTGGTTGAGATCGATTTGCGATAGGAGTTTGATGCCGCAAGGAGTCGCGCACCATACCCTTTTCCGGCGTGTTTTCCAAGATGACCTGACTTGGTCGGTCTTGGCCGGTTGGTTTGGCATGAAGATGGTAGGCTGATGTTCACGCCCATGTCTTACCGTCCCATGAAAACGTGATCTAAGCCACCCAATTCGGTCCTATGAAGTTGAGTGGTCGAGATCGATTTGCAACTTGGAAAGTGTAACCACGCATGTTTGAGCGGGCGTTTTGGATTGGCCAGGCATGATATGCCTTGGCCGACCACATGAGGAGGTAGATGGGCTCACGGTGGTCATGCTGGTGTGACCGACCCTTGCTCAATCTAATCTGTGACCCTCCATTCGTGCTGGAGAAGATGGACGCGCGTGATGGCTTGAACCCTAATTTTGGCTTTCAAAGCCGCGCGACCATGCTTTTTCAAGTGGACGAATGTGTTGTAACCAACCATGGTTGGTTTTGACCGACTGGTCAAGTGTGTAGGCGGTCACATGGTGATTGTGTCGACATGCTCCGGGCCTTTTGAGTCTATATCTACACCCTCCATCTATACCTGCGAAGATGGATGGTTGAGACCGTTTGCGGCACATGTAATATGCCGCAAACCCTAATTTAGGGTTTTCTGCCCATAATGCTTGGTATGGACGGTTTCTTGGCAAGCAAAGGCCAATGGTCGACCATGCGGGGTCGGCCGTGTGTATTCCATACCCGCTTGGGGTGATGGAATTGATCTGTGGTCATCCAATCATGCTTGTGGAGTTGGATGACTGCGATCGATCATATCTCGGCAAGCTAAGGCCGTGTGTATTCCATACCCGCTGGGGGTGATGGAATTGATCTGTGGTCATCCAATCATGCTTGTGGAGTTGGATGATCATGATCGAGATCATATCCGGCAAGCTAAGGCCGTGTGTATTCCATACCTCGCTTGGGGTGATGGAATTGATCTGTGGTCATCCAATCATGCTTGTGGAGTTGGATGACTGCGCGATCGAATCATATCTCGGCAAGCTAAGGCCGTGTGTATTCCATACCTGCTTGGGGTGATGGAATTGATCTGTGGTCATCCAATCATGCTTGTGGAGTTGGATGATCGCGATCGAATCATATCCGGAGACCGATACGCCAAGTCCGGATGCTCAATCGGGCTAGTATAACACACCGAGAGGGGCTCAATCGGGCTAGTATAACACACCGAGAGGGGCTCAATCGGGCTAGTATAACACACCGAGAGGGGCTCAATCGGGCTAGTATAACACACCGAGAGGGCTCGGGCTAGTATAACACACCGAGAATCAGCATGTACGGGTATTTCGTACAGGGTTTCATTATAGTGCTTGGAGGTTCGTGTTACTCTGTATGAGTAACACTCAGTCTCATGCCACACTGATAATGATTCATTATAGTGCTTGGAGGTTCGTGTTACTCTATAAGAGTAACACTCAGTCATCATGCCACACTGATAATGAGTACAGGAAATACAAGGCTGAATTAAGTGAGGGAGTATCCAGCACTTATAAATGGCTTTATCTTTTACAAGATGTCAACGCATGATTTTTCTGGTTTTTTACAAACTCAACCTTGAACGAAATTCCACCATCAACAATAAATCATGAGTAACCAATCTTTTCTTGGTATCTCCATGATGTGTTTACAGTATGTGTTTGCTCTAATGGCGTTTGTTATTTTTTACGTTGTGATTTATGCGTTTGCGGAGTTTGTAGATCTTGAAGACTTGAGCTGATTTCAAAGGTAGATGGAGGTTTGATCATGCTCCTGACTCACTAACTCGGCCATTAAAGTTTGCCCGCCTATCACTCAATTCAAATTCAAGAAACCCAAGAATTAGTCTTGCCCGGAAAATCAGCTTTTTAATTATTTTAGGATGGTAGTTAGCCAGCTATGCTTACCAAATTAAAACAGATTACATATCGGTAAACTTAATTAGTATTAGCAAAATTTTAGGTAACAATATTTTGAAACCCAATCTTTTTAAGTACAACCCTAATACCTTTGGTGTTTACTACCTCCTCTCTGTCAATATTTATCTCACAAACCCTAAAATTCTTTTAATGATAACAATGGAAGCAGATGGCGATATGCAGGTTGGTAACTTAATTAACAAATTCAATCAAGCTACTCTTGATCTTGGAGATACTTCTGAAGCTATCACCTTTCTTGCGGACTCATCTGACACTCCTAAAGAAGAAAAAGAAAATTGGGAAGTTTGTGCCATTGGCAAAGTTATTATTAAAGGAAGGATGATCTATGAAATGGTTGAAAAGTTTATTCAGTTCACATGGCCTTTTATCACCTCTGAAGAAATCAAGATAGTTGAGATTGAACCTACTCTCTTTATATTTAAATTCATCAAGTGGGATTACCTTAACAGAGTCATTGATGAACGTCCTTGGAGTATCAATAAGAAACTCCTAGTGGTCCATGATTTCATTCCAGAAATGGTTTATACTGAAGCACAGTGGGGTTTCCAACAATTCTCGATCCAATTGAAGTATCTTTTACCCGAAAGCGGATGAATGTTCATGTTGTTATGAAAATGGGAGAATTAATGGGTCATGTTGTTGCTATTGAACCAAAAAAATTTGTTCCTATTGGCAGTGACCCAGTTAAGGTTTGTGTTAATATTGATTTAACCAATCCGTAAGAAGAGGCTTAAAAATAATTACTAATGTTGTCATCTTTAAGTGGATCAATTTTTTCTACGAAAGCCACAGCAGAGTACTAACACCATGGAGTTTACCAGATCTTGAGTTTCAGAAATACAATTTTGATGCATCTTTTAAAAAAGACAATAAGCATATGGGAATTGGACTAATAGCTTTTACTGATGAAGGTATCTATGGGGGAGCACAATCAATCCATGGAATAGCTAATGATGAGGAGCAGGCTGAGGCTTTGGCAACATTATCAACTATTAGGTGGTCAAAAGCTACAACAATTCAAAAACTGCATTTAGAGGGAGACTGTCTGAATGTAGTAAATACTATCAATGGTAGTTTAGGATCTTTCAATTGGAGAAATAATAATGTAATCAAGGATTGCAAGAGTTTATTAGAAAGTTTTACAAGTTGGAAATGCACTTTTGTGTACAGAGAGTCCAATGAAGTAGCAAATAGTTTAGCTAAGAGAACTAGAAACTTTAGAGCTGATGAAATTTGGAACTCGGAGTTTCCACTATGGTTAAAATCTCTAATTAGAGATGAACTCAATGTAAACCTTTTCTAAAGCTTATGAATGAATTTTCTTTCTTATTAAAAAAAAAAAAATCTACGAAAGGCAACCTAGTGGTATTTGTACCAACTGCTATGTCATCAAACATTGCAAAGTAGCATGTAAAGATGCATCCAATTATCTTGGAAAAGTGCATGAAAAAACAATAATTTTTTGGTAAGGTTAATAACCTAAGGAAAAATATTTCAACTTTATCTTCATCAAATGTTCTTGCTTCCAAGAAGAACCAAAAGAATTTCACGAAGACAACTATTTTCGTTCCTCCAAAAGATGGTGTTCCAATTAACATGGACTTCCTGCTTAAAGATAGTAATGAAAATTCTGAAGATGCTTCAAGATTAGGCAAGAGAATTAGGACTGTGACTACTAATTTTCCCATAGTCTACGTAATGTATACATCTCAGAGAATCAGATACTAAGTAGTATGGATGTCTCTGTTGAACTGATAATGCTAAGTAATAAAAGGTATTCAAGATCACAATAATAACGAAGAACCCAAATATAATGTAAATGCTACTAAGTTATCATGAGACACATGAGATTACGTGGTTCGAATTTTGTCTACGTCCACGGGGTAATGAGTGATTGTTTGTATCAAGTTTTGGTGGTTACAAAGATCTTAAATGCTTCCCAAAGTAATAAAGAGAACTCAAGTTGAAGTAAATACTTAAGTTATAAACATTAAATGGGTATAAGCTTAAGACTAGATCTTCTTCTCTTGGGTATTGAATGCCTTTGTTTGTTGGTGAAGCTTGGTATTTATAGACCCTTCTGCTCCAGATATATCTTTGCTATCTTTGGGTCTATCGTCCCCTGATATACCTTTCGTACGAATGGTACCTTCGTTCACCGCATGTTTTCTCCAGTCGGACTCAGCCACCTCAGCTGACTCACGTTCCTTCGGGAACTACCCATCCTCAATACAGATTGTACCTTCATTCACCGCTAGCCTTCGCCAGTCAGAATCTGCTATATCATCTCTCTCCATGTGCTTTGGTTAAGCGTGTAGATAAGAGATTTGCGCATTAAATGCTGATTGGATATATCATCTACCTCTGTCCCTTTGCCAGCTGCCTCTCTCTAGGCTAGGTTCTACTTTTCCATCTTAGCCGTCGAGGTTTCCTTCCTCGAGATGGGATAAAGTAGATATGAGAAGGTATTTGCTGCTCCTCAGACTCCTCTGTATAGCGAGGCCTATATAGTTATCCTACACGCGGCCATTAAAACCATGACACGTGCCTTGCAGAATATTAATATTCACAGTTTGCCCCTTTTCTTTCATATTCTACCGTTTGGTAGGATTGGAAGAAAAAACTTCCATAACACCGCCATTTTTGCACGTACGGGTTGGGTGGTTCCCATGTGTCATTTCATGCAATAACTTCTCCTTGAATTTTGGGACATCTAAATTTTTGGATTCTCTAGCCGCCTATAAGAAGAGAATAAAAAAAGAAATTTCATTAACTTTCCCTTCTCTTCACGAACTGTCGCTCTCTATCCCTTTCTCAGGGATTTTTTTGTCTCTTTTTCTTCCAACTGTCGGTTTTCTCTTCGACTTCCAGAAGTCCTTGCTGGTTCTTCATCAACAGGTGTGTTACTCTTTGTCTTTACTGCAACTATTCACATTCTCCATGCTTGGCTCTGTTTTTTCTTTCTTTGATTTTTGAAGTCATTGTTAATCTTGAATGTGAGAATTCGATTCCCCTTTGCCTCTTCATGATGTATGAGAACTTGGGTTTGTTTCCATATCGCGATTTTACCATGTTTATACCATGATTGTTCTTCGTCTGCAACTTTATCCATGGCGGTGAATAATCCCCCATTTTGTCTTATGGTGGGATTAAATTAAATTGCTTACCCTGGTTGGTTTATTTAAACCCATGCCCAAAGTATGCTTATCTTTACCCCATATACGTTTTTGAGCCGACTGCAATTTTTGTCCGCCATTGTTGAAGGATAGTTCTTTATGCTGCTGTTTTAGGAATTATGTGACTTCCAAAGAAGCCTGCGCGGAAGGATCCGAGGACTAGGTCGTCCACTGATCCACCTCCGCGTATGGATCATCCTGATGCTATGCCCTCTCCACCCCCTGAGGATACTGAGATACCTGAGGGAACTTAGATTGTTGTGGAAGCTTAGGCTGAAGAGGTTGCTGTTAAGGATCTTCCTCCTCCTCCACCCTATTATGAGCTCCAAAGGTTGCATCTGCGTAACAAGGATATCTATGTTCATTTATCCTTGGCTTAGATCTCCAAGTCTTTCTGCCTGCATAAGTTTGACATCTCTTTCGTTGATAGCCCTGATGTTCTCATTGAATCTCTGATCCGGAGCTTCCCTTATGATGAGAACAATTTGTTGATTAGTGTTGGCAAATTGGACGCATGTATGTTTCTGCCTTTGTTTAGTAGAAAGGATCCCTTCTACTATGATGTTCAGTCTACCACGGATGACCCAATGAACAAAACTCAGGTCCGAGGGGTCATGCAATACAATGGTAATTATTGGCGTTCCCTTCGTGAGTGTTGGTAACGTAGCAAGGGCAAGACTACTCTGAAGTCTTATTACCCTTTTTTACGCTAGGAGGTCTAAGCAAGAGGACTACACCCCTGCCAACTTCAATGCTATTTATGCTGATGCCATTCAGAAGAGAAACTTCTTCCTTGGTGTGTTGGTCCCCGCCGTATCCATGTTACTACTAAGCAGATTAGGGAAGGCAATAGCCTTCGGTTGTTGGAGGAGATCGACAAGACTGGGTTGACTTTCATACCCTATTCTGCTAAGCTCTTTTTGCCAAAGTCTGGTCGCATTTGTCCGGGACCATGATGATGGTTGGGCGCGTACTCATCTTCGTGTTGTGGGTCCCTGGCCTATGGTTTTACTACCGCAGATCCCAACGTCCCTAGTACAGCTTCATCTATTCCTTCTAAGTATGATGGATATCAGTCCTGGGTCTTCAACCCTTCTACTTCTCACGAGGTAACCTTAGTTCGTTACAGAGGTTTTTTATTTTTCATTTCTGTTTTACGGCCTTTTCCTTAAGTATTTTTTATGTTTCCTTTGCAGCATGTCCCTACTTCTTCTGCTGGGACTGCTCCAGGTTTTACTGGTAATTCCGTGGCTACCCGAAAAAGTAAAGCTTCGGTTGAAGCAACTAAGTCGGCGCCTGCGGAGATAAGGATTATACCTTTACCTTAGTGTTCGTGTATTCCTTAGTATTTTTCCCCTGCTCCTTAGCTTGTGCATGTTCCCTTCTACAGTCTTCCAAGAAGAAAGGAAAGTTGAAGGTTGTGATTGATGTTAAAGAATCCGATGAGGATCCTAAGGCTATTCAAGAAGAGCAAGATGATGAGGACATGGAGGATATCGAGGATACTTCCCTTAGTCCCCACTTAGATGATATTGAGGAAGATTTTTCCAAAGATAGCCCTAGTCCCATTCGTGCTGGTTCTGTGGAAGGTGATAACCTTCAAGTTGATGGAGGCTCTTTGTTGGCGAGTCAAGTTAGTGCTCAAGTTGCAATTCCTGCTTTTCTGCCGAAGGTACCTTCGTTTTCTGCTCCTAGTGATTTGCATCATGTTGTTTCGGCTATTACTAGTGCTATGGTTATATCTTCCAAGGGTATTCCGTGTTCTCCTGTTACTTCGCTTTATTCGATTGGTTCGTTTGCGAAGGGTGTTACTCCAGTGATGAGGGTCAATTGCTCAGATTCGCAGCCGAAGAAGAAGGTTATGATTTCACTTGCCAGCTTCTCCTTCAATGTTACGCCCACTTATTTTGGAAGTGCTCAGTCTGTCTCTACTACTCCTGCGAGCAAGGTTGTCGCACCTCTACCTTTGTCACTGGATTGGACCGTACTGGGTAATCTTCCTTTAGCTGGTGATATGGACTTAGGTGGTACTTCTATTCAAGCATTTCTTTCCGTTCCCAGCTCATACACCATGCCATCTCTTCATCGTGGGGTTTCTACGGATCTTGGAAGGGTAAGTTACCTGAGAACTTGAGCCTTGGGAGTTCGGACGATGCCATCCTCGAAGCCATACTGCAGGATTCAGAGGGTCCCCTTTCTGCTGAGGTTGATCGTCATTAGTTGGCTGATTCTTTGGAGGTTGCTTCATGATTGGATACTTTGATTTCTCAGTATCAAGTGGCCAAGGATCTATTCTTCGACCCTGACTTCCTTCGCACTAGTCAGAGCTTCGGTGAAATCCGCAGGGGTAGTATCCAAGATATGGAGACTTTCATGGACACCTATGCTATTTTCCTTCCCTTCCTTTCCTTGTTCTCAGTACGTGGCTCTTGCCTTATTGTCTCATGTATTGTTTTGAACCTTCGTTTATTCTTATGCTCCATTGTTTGCAGCTCTGCAAACAAATCGATGTCGGATGCACCTTGTTCAAGTTTTATAGGGCTAAGTGTACTCACTTGATTGCTCTGCTGGAGCGTGATCGTCAATATTATGCCTTTGTTAATGCGCAACAACCTTCTTCTAGTGATGTTGTTTCTGCCGATAAGGTACCTTTGCTAGAGAGCAAACTGAGGAGGACTCAGAGGTCCTTAGAAGCTTGTTTGTTGGCTCTTGACAAAGCCAATAATGCTGCAAAGGTTGCTGAGGAGGGACGCAAGGCCGCTGATTCTGCTTTGGCTGCTGAATCCTCCAAAGTCATATGTTCGTTCATTCTTTCCTTTAGCTTTGCTTTCATTTTTGTCTAGTAGTATAGTCCTGAGAGAACCTATGCCTTCCAGCTGGTAGCTCTGGTGAGCTTAGACATCTTTGGGAGCAAGTAGCAAAGTTTACCTCCGATGTTTGGTATTATCAGAAGAAGTCTGATAGGTTAATGAACGTGGCTGTTCATAATGAGGCCTAAATCTCCCTTCAGTCTGCTCATAACTCAGACCTTGTGAAGAAGTTGGCTTTGCTCCATAAAGAATGTGATGAAGCTGTCAAGTGGAAAGAGAATCTCATACTAAAAAAAAGGAGGATATTGACTTAGTCGAAAAACGCCTCTCAGCGCATGAGATCATCCGCAAAAAGTATCATGTGAATTTTGAAGATGCCTGCGCTTCCTTAGCTAAGGTTACCGCTGAACGTAAGAGATCATCCGCAAAAAGTATCATGCGAATTTTGAAGATGCCTACGCTTCCTTATTTAAGATTACCGCTGAACGTAACGTTTTATCCTCTGAGATCCGTTCTCTTAAGAATAAACTTAGTGGAGTTGGTTACATGCCTTCTTTCATGTCTTATGCATCCATGGTCAAGAGAATGGAAGAGTTAGATATTATTTACCAGGTTTTTTCCTCCGAGAATGCTTCGCTCCGGGTAGATGTTGAGGACCTTCGGACCGAACGAGATACCCTCATAGAGGATCTTAATGCTGCTGACGAGGATCTTTCCGAAGCCCATCATAGTTTAGAAAATTCCTTTAGCCATGTCGGAGGTAGATTAGGGCTTTATTATTCCCGTAGCCTTCTTTATGCCCCAGATTTTCTTTGTTTCATACTCATTCTCTGTGTGCCTGCATGTCTCCATGAGAAGCTCGTAGGTGTGAATGCTAAGGTCACACTAGTGAAAAACAAGTTTTTTAAGTCTGATTGGGATTTATAAAAACGACTTCCAAGGGTAAACTTTATCAGTTGGGCTTCCTACGGAAGACGTTTCTATAGAAAAATCACGAAAAAGTGAATCGAGTTTATGAGGAAGTCGTAATATTATAGGGTAATTTTGTAAATAGAAAAAGCTTCTAGAAGGAATATAGTTAAGACTGCGTGTGAGAATAGTTTCTGTAATTTCTAGAGTTTTTATCGTTTCTATAGACCTTACTTATCTCTCCATTCCCCTATCTCTTCCTTTTCTCTTTACATAGAAAAATTGATCGTCCGCTTCTCTCTGAGTTCTCTAACCTTTCTCTTTTATTGCAATATTGCTTACTATTGATGGTGGATTTTCAACAAAGGTCAAAACCGCAAAATCATGATACTGCATGTTTTTGATACGGCTTCAGGCGTGTGACGATTCATATTTTAGGAAGCCATGATGAATATGTCTTTCTAAAAGCCTCCACTAGGTGAGCATTCGATCCCTGGCATTTTATTGTGCCCTCCATGTAGAATAATAGAATTGGGCGGTCCTCCTACATAATTGTTTGTTGAGAGGGCTTAACGCCTTCAGGACGTCGGTGATACTCACTATTCCCTGACTACATGAGAGCAACCCCCCTCTACATAGAAGAACGATTGGGAGGTTCTTCGTCAGATTGAGAGCAACAACGCCTTCAAGACAGTGACACTCACTGATCCTGACTATGTAGAGCGACGTGTATAGACTCGGGTGTTCTCCGTAGAGTCTAAGAGCACCCTTAGGATTAGCCGTCTCCTGACTATGCACATAAATTAATTCTGCCGTGACATTCACCACTGAATTCCCAGAATAATCTATTGTTGCTCCTATTCCATGGTCGAATCCACGGCCTGATCCCATGGAATGGCAATAACAATTGCTCCGATTCCATGGTCGAATCCACGGCCTGATCCCATGGAATGGCAATAACATTTGCTTCGATTGCATGGTCGAATCCACGGCCTGATCCCATGGAATGGCAATAACAGTTGCTCCGATTCCATGATCGGATCTACGACTTGATCTCATGGAATGGCAACAACAATTTATCTCATTACTCCGATTTCATGATCGAATTCGCTGCTAATCTCATGAAATGGTAATAGATAATTTTATTACTCCGATTCTATGGTCGAATCCACGATTCCATGGAATGGTAATGCCTATTTTATTATTCCGAGTTCATGGTCGAATCCATAGCTGATCCTATGAATTGATAATAAATAACTACTTATTTTATTATCTCGTTTCATGAATTATGTTACACTGAATCTCATGGATTAGCAATAAATATTCAACAACCGGGCATCTGAACATCCCCCACGAAAAATGGTGTAAGTGTACTCGATGATGCACGACTGAGCACCCGGATGCACGAACGAGCATCCAAAAACATGAATAGATGAGGAATCCTACTCAAAACAGGAGAAAACAACAAATATTAATAAAATAATAAGGAGCGCCCAGGGGCCGGGCCCACCGGCCGGTCGGTCCCCATGCTTCTCTCATTAGTTTGCCCTACTTTTGTTATTTCATGAACTCATGAAAAAACTCCTTGATTTTAGCAACTTTCCTTGTTTTTACAAAATTCATGAATTCTCCATAACTTTATGGATTCATGAAAAATAATAATATTACAAAATAAGGAAAGGTGTGCGGGACAGGGCAACATGGCCGGCCGGCCATGCCTTAGCCGTGGTCGGTCCCACACCTTAGAATCCTTAGCCTATTATAATAATCATTCCCCAATTTCATGAAACTCCTTGGTTTCAAAAAATTCATGGATTCTCCATAACTTCATGGATTCATGAAATAATATTATAAAATAGGGAAAGGTGTGCGGGACCGTGCAACATAGCCGGTCGGCCATGCCCAAGCCGTGGTCGGTCCCACACCTCACAATCGCTAGCTTTTTATAATTATTATTCCCTAAACTCATGAAACTCCTCCGTTTCAACAAAACTCATGGATTCTTCATAACATCACGGATTCATGAAAATAACATTATAAAATAGGGAAAGGAGTGCGGGACCGGGCAACATGGCCGGCCGGCCATGCCCTAGCCGTGGCCGGTCCCACACCCTGCAATCTCAAGTCTTTTATAATTATTATTTTCCTCGAATTCATGAAACTCCTTGGTTTGAGCAAAAATCATGATTTCTTCATAATTTCTCAAATTTTGCTCAAATCATGAAAATTCAAGAGCCAACATGGTCACGTGACCGACTAGCCTCTCACGACAATTTTAAATTTTAAAATATTCTTATTTTAATATTTATAAAATATTGATCAATTGAGCATACATGCTCATTCCAACATAAATCATGAATTTTAGTAAAGATGAAACTATTCTGAAAATTCACAATGTTGCTCGAACGCACATCAAAAAATACTGATGCACATCAGAAAACTCTCAGTACGGAGACACGGACACCACGGCAACATGTGCATGCCTTGATGACCTACCAGAGTCATTCCTAGGGCTTTCACAAAGCCGGTCCCGCACGTTTTCACACTTTTGACCTAATTTGCGCAATCGCTCATATTGGGCCTAAACTCTCTCCAACTAACCTGGGGATTGCTCAAACGGACAACATCTAGTCCCGTGACCACCAAGAGACGGTATCATGCTCTCTTGGTCGGTCCCCCATCTTTCATACTTAGGTTATTGCCTAATGTTGAACCCAGAAATAATTCAATAAATGATGAAACCGACACTTAATCATCATTCCTTCACCAACTCTCTAACTGAGAACCCTGGCGCACGCTCACTCGAGCACTGGGCACCACAAGGACGTCCATGGTATCATGTGGTCGGTCCCTCCTTTGCTCATGACCTATTTTCAGCAATTCGTCGACTAATGAGTAATTCGTCAAAAATTAGGGTTTTCGAACAAACGCTCAACAAATCATTATTCTGAGCAAGTTCAAACACCAAATAAACTTATTTTGATCCACGCGGATTAATTATATAATATTCGGTAATCTACCAATATTTTAGTTGGGTCCCGTCACCCATAAATAATTCGTCAGCAATGTAGTTGCAGGAAATCCTACACTACACCCCTCACTAGAATATACACAATTAAGTCATTTTAAGATGAATGATTATGATTCCAATTGATTGAATACTTGAATCATTACAATATGAAATAGAAATGAGTTATAGAATTACAATTACTCTAAAACTTTCTCTCTCCTAATGACTTGCTTAACAATTCAAAAGAACTCTCTTTTCAATGACTTACTCAACCCTTTATATATGGTAGTACACAGTGGATGACAACTAAGTTGTCCTTTATTTTTTGAATGGCTTATAAATATCACAAGCATACAAGTATACAATCTCGCGAAACTCTTAAACTTTGCCATATTTTCATATCTTCCTCGTGTTCTGGCTGTCGTCATTCATTGCGTCATTTATTTTACTTCCCTGCGACTCCCTCGCAATGTCGTCATTTATTAATCTCGCGAAGTATTGATGTCGCGATATTCAGATCTTACATCTTGCCTCTTCTCATGTCTTCTATGCGAAGAAGAGAATGTCATGAGAACCAATATTTTGAAATGCCGCAATTGCTCATCTTTATCTGTTTCACTCCCGTACTTTTACACGGAATTTATTACAGATGTTTCTTCTTCCACTCTTTTCTTGACACGTCTCTTTCAACCGTTTATTCTTGACCATTCATGTCCCATCTCGCATTAAATGCATTTGTTTTCTCGAGGATTCTTCTCTTTATATATAGTTTTCTCCCCCCTTCTCTTCTTCTCTTTTATTTTCCCTTTGCAACTTTTCTTCAACTCTCTTCCTCCGCAATCTGCGCTTCTGCTACTGTAAATCTTCCCTTCTTTCTTTCTCTTGATTTTCAATTCTCTAATCATTCCCATACTCTAAAAATGGCTTCACTTGGTCGTATATATAAACCCCTTTTTAATGAAGCTCAAAAGAATTTACAAGAGAAGGGCTTCATCCTATCAACTATTCCTGATCAAGAATCTTCATCTATACTTTCGCAAAGTTGTTTTCTCGATCATCAGTGTGATGATCAGAAAATCATAATCTCGCTAGGTCAAATCCTCGCAGGCCTTCCCATTCCTCTCTACAATCCCGAGATGCCTTTATTCTATGAAATTCTTGCTCATGAGAAATTCTCGCAAGCTATTTATCAATTAAGCAGTGATTGCATCCGTCTAATGCTTGAATTCGCCAATCGTGGCGCTGGTAAGGGATATTTATATCCTGACGATGTCAAAGATCCTAGATTCGCAAGTTTAAAAATAGTCGCCGAGAAGTATACCGTAGAAAACTTTTTGAAAATTATGAAGTAATAAATATGAGAAATGATAAATCTCATTTGGGGTGCTCGATTGAAGAGAAAAGATAATATTCCCAGTGATAAGTTGCTTATGCAAGATATTGACTGGCACTTGGGCAAAAATAATGTTCCTCGGTACTCCAAAGATGAGAAGTGGTGGGTTGTTCCTCTATTTTTGAGCGGACCTTATATTGCTGGTTCTTATATACTCCCTGCGAATCTCGCAGACTATCGTCCTTGGGAATTTAAGTGGCCCGAGAAGGCAAAAGAGGTATATTTCCTATTTCAGATTTGTTTTATGATATTTCCTTCCTCTTATATTTACTAGGCTTGCAAAATTTTCAGATTGTCAAATTGAAAAAGAGTTATAGAAGACGTCCAAAGGCGAGTACTCTGGCGATACTCCGATCAATCACGGATGAAGTAAGAAATACTTTCTTTTGTTATTTTTAACAATATTGTTGCCTCTGTTTCTTATCTTCATTCATGTGCGAAGGTTGGCGGTGAAGAAATAGACATTCCCAAGTCACGAAAGTTAAAGGCAAGAATAAAATCACTCTTCGCAAGGATAAATCTTCCGCTCCATCTTCTAAAAACGGAAAATCCATCCCTCTTCTCATTCTAGTTCCCAAACCAGCGAGAATTCGACGAAGATGAAAATGAGGTTGATACTTCTTTTGCAAAGGAGAATCATTCTACGCATCTGCTATGGCGCAATTGTCTAGTGTCTTCTCGATTCTATGCAAGGATTGGGAGATGATCATTTATCTCATACTTGCGAAGCTCTCGCTAATATTTGCGATGCCCCCTACTAGTTGATAATGATTCTTTTCGTGGAGTTTCTCGAACAATGACTCCCGCTTCTTAAATGCACTCAGTGCCTTGGTATGTTCATATTTCTTTATTTCTTTGTGATTTCGATTATACACCTTATCTTAACAATTTCTTTACTTTCCTTTATAGTCTGGGAGAGCTTCCTTTGTTGTTTCCTCAGACCTCGAGAAAAGATGCAACAATCTTGAAAAGAAAAATCTTCAACTTAAGGAGAAGAACAAAGAACTAGAAATTGAAGTTGCGACATCTCGCAAGAAGGATGCTAAAATTCAACAGTTGGAAGTTGAATCTTCTTCCCAGAAGGACAAAATATCTACTCTTCAAAGTGTTAATCAGCAACTTTATGGTATAACATCCTTCTTTTTTCTTCATTTCTACTTTGTCATTTATTTTTCTTTGCCTGACTTATCATTTTCACAGACATTTATAATCTTTCTGACGAAGCCATCCTTCTCCATTCATTCCCTGAACCTATGGATGATGATGCTCCTCTCGCTCATCTCAATGAATCTTTAAGTAGTTCTTCAAACAAGATTAATTCTCTCTCATTAAATGAACTTCGAACCAAATTTCATCTTTTAGAAATTGAAAATAGATCTAGTTTAGGTTTAGCCAACCGATTTAAATGTTTATATCTTGACTCCCATGAGAGTAATAATATTCTAAGGAAGAAAATTAGCATCCTCATAGATGATAAGGATCGCATTGCTAATCAAGGTGCACAAGCATTAGAAAAATTCCAAAAAACTCTTCTTGAAGTCCAAATTGAACGAGACGAATCTCTTCGCCAAAATGCCATACTTAATGAGCGAGAAAATCAAATTCGTTCACTTCTTGTCATAAATAATGATGATGAATTCGCTTGGGCTGCGAAGGTTCTAGATAATGCCAGAAATAACTTAGGTGTTAACGTCAGTCTTCATGCTGAGCATAATTCCTTGGTTAAAGATATGATTTCTGACAGAGAAGGTTGTTTACTGTTCTTCATTACTTTTTCGTTCCTTTTTTATGAAATTGTTATTAAGTTGCTAACTCATTGTCATTTGTTCGCAGAATCTGAGAAGAGGTTTCAAACTAGAATCAAGGAACTTGAATCTAAGAAAGCACAACTAGCAAAAGACTTCTCTCTTCGCAATGAAAAATATTCTAAGCTAAAGAAGCAACTACAAACTACTGTGGCGAATTTCAATAATGATGTTGTGCGTTTTCGCAATCAAACTATTGAAGCAATTTGCAATGACCACAACATTCCTCTTTCTTCATATCCTTGTCTTCTCGATGAAATTCCTGAAAATATGCCTTCCTCAGATGTCTCTTATAGTGATGCAAGCGAAGAAGAGGAATCTGATAAAGAATCTGATGAAGAAGAAGATTAAGTTGAAAGATTGTTCTTTTTTCCTTTTTCTCTTCCTGCGATACTTGTACATTTATCCTTCTAACCTTCCATTTTGTAATCTGTTACTGTAAATCTATCATATGAAAATAAATAACAAGTTTTTATTCTAATCATTCCCATACTTGCCTCTGTTATTTATTTTTACATGAGAGAAACTAAGTTGATAATCTTTAAGTAATGATACTTCTTAATTTCGCAACTGCTGTTGCTGATTCTCCACAAATAAGTGAAGAAATATAGTCGTATTCGCAAGCTTGTTTGCTTACTCAATTTCTTATGTTATTTTATCATCATTTATGTTGAAATTCATCATTGCGACAAAATCGCAGGAATTCGCTACACTTTCATGTAATGACCCATTGATCTTGTCTTATCATTGTTTTTGTGTGGTCTTATTTTGCCTTCCTAGTTAAAGGTCTTATTTTGCCACCCCTCATGTTGCATCAATATGACAGGTCTAAATATTCTTGCGAACATAAAGTCCCATGACATTGACGTCTTGCGACAAAATCGCAGGACGTCGTTACACTTTCATGTAACGACCCATTGATCTTGTCTTATCGGTTTCTTAATATTTTTGTCTCTGCAAGATGTTTATGTTGCGACAATATGACAGGCCTAAAATTTCTTGCGAACTTAAAACCCCATGACATCGCCGTCTTTTGACACTTTTCAGCTCCCTAATTGAGGGTGCCGCCCTTATCATCTCCCTGGTTGCCCCTTCAAGGAGGCATACATCGGCCATACAAGACTAGCTCCTCCCATCCGGTCTTAACAACAACCAGTTTTTTTCGCAGCCTCTTATCCCTTATACCTATATGGATTATGGTTACGAGACTGCACCCTAAGTGGAGTTTTCTTCGGGCCGAGTGCGATGTGCCAAGACTTGCCAAGAATGGCCGAGACACTTCAAATGTCCCAGGCACTCTTGGCTCAACCGTGTACCTCGGCGCCTTGAGCATACACTGACTCCTAGGAAGAGACCCTCGGGCGTCCAACCAGGGTATAACCTTATATATATAGTTGGAAATCTAATGTATCTCTCCCGGATAGGCTTTCATGGGCCCCAAATTTTCATGACTCAGATTCCAGGGGCGGTGTAACCTTTTCCCTGAGCCATGTCAAGAGATACCCCCTTATATGACGCACTTTAGGTCTTACATTTGCCTCTTGCGAAATATCATTCGCGAACTAGGTGTACGCCATAAAGGTTCGTCCCATTCACTCACTCTGTCATTTTTGTTAATTCATTCAATCATTCATTTTTGGTTTTCTCATGTTATTTTGTTTGCGAAGCTATCGCACAATCTTGCTTTGTTTATTGTAATCTCATTTCAATTCTTCAATCAAATTTTCATACATTCTTGATGGCGAGATTCTCGCGCATTTCTTCTTCAATTATTATTTCTTCCTCCTACTCTTGATATGCCTTTGTCATTAACTTTGATTATAATGATTATTCATTTCTTACACTTTTTGCTCCTGCTTGCTCTCGCTCTCGCACCATTTAAACCTCTTAATGGTTTCTTTCCATCATAATTTTCAACTGTTTTCATGCACTTGCTTCGCAATGTATCTTCACCTCTTGTATCTATGGTATCCACCATCAACCTTTCTCTTCTTTGTTCATCTTTTATATTTTGCTTCCAAACCCCTTCCTTTTGCAAACTCTTTCCTCGCAAATCTCCACATCAATCTCATAGCATTTTTGTCCTTCCATCCAGTCTCCCTTTATAATTCCAACACTGCTAGGATGAGGAAACTTTATACACTGATGATAAGTCGACGCTACACCCAAAATTTCATGCAACCATGGCCGTCCGATCAATGCATTATAAGGGGATTACACATCGACTACACAGAACAAAACTTCAGTTGATAATCCTTGCAAGGGTATTCTCATATGAACTTCTCCTTTAGGCTTATTTGCTATGCCATTGAAACCATATATCTTATATGTCGAAGGTATCAAATCTTCATCCTTCCCACCCATAGTCTTGTAAGTATGGTAAAAAAGTATGTTTACTGAGCTCCCCGTATCAATTAAGATTCTATTGATTGCCCAGAATTTTCTCGCTTCATCATCTTCGCCATCTACAGGTTTTTGGATTAATTTCCAATTTTACGACCAATGGGCTATCATGCGTCTCTCTGCCTTCAGGAATCTCTTCTGTAGTGAACGAAATAATCTGCATTTGCCATCCTTTTAACTGCGATGTCTTCGCGATGTTCATCACTTCTTTATTATCAGCATCCCTCGCAAAAACTCTATTGAGAATATTATCATGAAAATCTTTAATTGTTCGGTATGAATGTACAATGGAGTTGCAAAACAAATTTTTAGCTTTCGCTCCAACTTCTATTACGAATGTTTCTTTCCCCTTTGCTGAGTTTGTTATGTGCATTTCTGGCGGTGATGGTAACGGTTGAACCTTCTCTTCACTTTTTAGAAAATGATTCAGTTTTCCTTGGTCAATCATTCTGAGGATGATTCTTTTTATATTTTTGCAGTCATTTGTTAGGTGTCCATGAAAGCGGTGGTAAGAACAGAACTCGTGACTTCTATCACTTGGTGGTGGCTCATTCCCCATGTTCCATGGTGCAGGTATGTTTTCCATCAAGAGTATAGCTTCCCATATTTTTTCCACACTAGTATTTAGTGGTGGCATTTTGATTTCCTCCCATAATACTCTGTGACTTCGCTGCCCTTCGTGATAATTCTGCCTTCGACCTCCATAAGTTTCTTGCGGATGATCAAGTCTTTGAATTTTGTTATTGCCGCCACGGTTGTAGTACTTCCTTTCCCTTTCAAATTCTTCCTTATCACGGCTTCCCATAGCTACTATCTTTGGTTGTCCATCATCTATTATCCTTTCTTGTTGCCCTTGCGAAGTGCTCGCTACTGTGTTTATCAATTTGGGTAATAAACTTGCATTCGCAACATTTGAATTTGTATTCGCAACTGGGTATGATTTCATCTCATTTGCCTTTCCTCTAGAGCAATATATTCCTCCTGAAGTTCTCGCAATTCAGTCATTGTAATTGTATTCTTGACTCTAAAAATTTGAATATATAACAAATTGGTTGCGAACATAGCGTTTATGAATGATAGAATGAGATATCTTTCATCCACTCGTCCAGCTATTTCGCTACACATTGTCTTCCATATCACAGTTAAGTGTCTCAAACTTTCGCCAATTCTTTGTTTCAACCCAAATACATCTTCAATTCCTGGTCGCGAGGAGTTGTTACTTATATATGCCCCTAAGAATATAGCTTGTAAATGGTTGAATGACGTGATTGTGTTTCTTGGTAAACCCTCAAACCATTTCAGTGTTTCTCCTGTTAAACATGATGCAAAATATTTGCACAATATTGCATCATGATTTTCCCATTGTAGCATACATCTCACATACGCTTTGATGTGTTGTATTGCACAAGTTGTTCCATCAAAAATGCTGGTTAATGCGGGTAAATTGCACTTGGGGGTATTCCTCCTAACTGCACCTCTAGTGTAAAGGGGGTTTTCGCAGCCTCTTCGATGGCCTCATCCAATTGTCTTCTTCCTCCTCCCCTTCTATTGTTCAACATTCCTCTCATCTCTGCCAACTCTCTCAAGATTTGTTCATTTACATCAGGATTCGAATTTATTGGTCTTTTTAGTTCTGCGTCTCTCCTTCTGCGTTCATGTCTACTTTGATTTTCTTGTTCGTCATTTTCTTCTCTTCTTTCTCTGCGATTTTCTCCTTTATCTCGTTCACAAATTCGCACACCATTATATCTATCATTTTCTCTTCTTAGTTGTCTATCAGTTCTCCTTTGTATTCTTTCATATTCTTCATTGATATTTCCATTGTTGCGATTTTGTTCGCGCCTTCTCTCTCGATTGTCATGATTGTTCTGCCGAATTGCTTCCTCCAATTCCCGTTCTTCCATTTCTACTCTTAATCTTTCCCTTTCGCAAGCAAGACGCGCTTGTTCAATATAATGTTTTTCGATGTCATCTTCAATCTCCTTTTGTTTCCTCCGTGTTTCTCTCCCATGCAACATTCTTCTTCCTTCTTCCTGATTTTCTTCACCAATTGGATTATTCTGCACTTGACGCTGCCTATTTTCTTGATTTCCATCATTTTGTTCATTCTGTAGAATTTCAGGACGTGGAATACACACCACTTCTCTTCTTTCGCAACATCCTTCACCAGGATTTGGCTCTCTTTCTAGATTGTCTTCATTAATATTTTCCACAGGTAATGTTCTCCTCATATATTCTCTAACCAATCATGATCTTGACCTGGTATTACTTCTCGACCTTCTATTTTGCAACCTCATATTTTCCATCCTTAACTCATGGTTTTGCCTTGTTAAATTTGCACGTTCTTCCGCTTCTAATCGCCTTTCTTCATGTATTGTTTGCCTCAATGTTTCTAATTTTGTGATTTCTTCATTTCTATGAATTGTTTCTCCCATCTCTTCTCGATTTCTCTCCTCTTGTCCATTATTTATCAATTGTTGCACTTCTTCTCTTTCTTCCATAGAATCTGATCTCCATGTATGCACACTCACCCTATCATAATCTATTACTCTATTCGGTGCTGGTTGAATTGGTGGTTGAATTTGGCCTTCTTCTCTATCTCTTGCGTTTATTCTTGATGGTTCACCTACTTCATTTCCCCTTTCTCCAGCTAATCTCCTACTTCTTCTAACAGTTGTTGGTTGTTCTGATGCATTCCTTCTTCTAGCCTTTACTCAATTTCAGTAAGTTGTTGAAAATTATACGAAATTTCTTTCTTGTTACTCCTGATTCTTTTAATTCACAAGGTTGATCTCTATTCACTCCCTGTTTCTAGCGCCATTATGTAGTTGCAGGAAATCCTACACTATACCCCTCACTAGAATATACACAATTAAGTCATTTTAAGATGAATGATTATGATTCCAATTGATTGAATACTTGAATCATTACAATATGAAATAGAAATGAGTTACAGAATTACAATTACTCTAAAACTTTCTCTCTCGTAATGACTTGCTTAACAATTCAAAAGAACTCTCTCTTTCAACAGACTTACTCAACCCTTTATATAGGGTAGTACATAGTGGATGACAGCTAAGCTGTCCTTTATTTTCGGGAATGGCTTGCGAAATATCACAAGCGTACAAGTATACAATCTCGCGACACTCTTAAACTTCGCCATATTTTCATATATTCCTCGTGTTCTGGCTGTCGTCATTCATTGCGTCATTTATTTTACTTCTCTGGGACTCCCTTGCAATGTCGTTATTTATTAATCTCGCGAAGTATTGATGTCGCGATATTCTGATCTTACAAGCAATACTTGCTCAGTTACTCAAATATTGATCCAGCTATCAATATTTAGTAATTCATCAATAATTTGTCGAATTGAGAAATACTTGCTCAATTGCACGTCAAAATCTTAATATTCAGTAATTCATCGAATTGAGCAATACTTGCTCAGTTGCTCGAATATTGACCCAGCTATCAATATTCAGTAACTTATCAGTATTTCACAAATCGAGCAATACTTGCTCAGTTGATCGAATAATCCACATATATTCAGTGACTCATCAATATTCAACAACTCAACAACCCGTTTAATTCACAACATTAACATTCATGAATCACTGAGCATTTGTCAAACATGCTCGATTCAACAAAACCTAGACTCATTGTCTAATCACCAATAATCGACAAAATAAATACACGTCTGTCATGTAGACTCCACGATTCGTGAGACATCAATCACGTCAAATTGGGGGATAACAACTAGGGTTTTGGTCTGGCGGCCTACATCATGTGGATTTCATCCACGATGAGAAATGTGCGTAAGTTGTGTAAACGGTTGAAGGAGTTAGCAAAGTAGTGGGTGCACGATCCGTCAAGTCTCCACATGACATGGAACTGACTTTACCACGATCTTCCACTTGCCCACTCTCCCACTCATGAAACTGTCACACTTACAGGGATCAAGGTGTTCACAACTCTGACAACATAAATAAGTCTCTGAATCCATGATTGAGGACAACGAATGATCACTAGCTATCAGCAATCGTCCACATAGAATTTCTCGAGTAACTACTCTCAAGAATTCATCAATCTATCAGAACTTATTCGAACTCAACAGTTCACCAATTATTGCAGAAACCTTCAACACACCCACAATCCTTGATCATCATTGATCCCACACAATTTTCAGCTTCCCTTCTACATATAAAATCATCTCCCTCTTTACGGCCGAATTGACTTTGGAACGGCCATTGTCTTGGTTTAGGCCGGAGTCCTACAGATTGATCTCTCGAATCTAAGCACCCCCTTTGCAGCGGTGCATCTGTGTGAGTATGAGCAGTTTGCTCGGTTCGAGGAGTCTCGACAACACGCTCGACTCTTCACTTTCCTAAAAAACCAGCAAACCGTTTTTCCACATCCACACTTACCAACAATCACCACCATCCATTCCCATGTTTTCTTCTCTAGATTACTCACTCACACACTTTCACCAAGGTTTTATGCAATCTCTTATTATCATTTACCAAGTCTTAGATATGTTTTTTAGTTCAATCTTTTATCAAAATCATAAGACTTCTTAGCCTTTTCCGATTGGATCAAATACCAGTACAAACCCTTAATCGAATTGAAGAAAACCCTTCGAGAATTCTGAGATTTTCATCTCTAGTGAACATATTCAGGGTTTTATTTCATTTTCCATTAGGGTTTTATTACTAAGGGTGCACATCTAAATGATTTCAACTCTAGGGATTATTCAAGATTTAAAATTTCTTGTTGTTGAATTGAATTTTGGGGTTTTTTCTTTGATTCAGTTGGGGTTTCGTTAAATCTCGAATTCTTAACTGAAATTCAACTCTAATGATTATTAAAGGGTTGATTATTCTAGTTATCTGACTAAGATTTGTTTTGTTTTGAAACTTTTTCCGTTTTGTTTCAATTTCTCTATTTCCTCATAGTGACTTAATTAAAGTTTTTTTTTCTGGATCCGGTAGTCATGAAATTTTGTCATAAAGATTCTGTCTAGAAACTTGTTAATTTTAATATCGTGCTAAATTTGGAACTCTGGCTTAGTTTTGTCAATTAGTGTCACATATCTACTTGCTGATTTAATTTGGCTTGCGGTTCTTACAAGTAGTTGCTGGATTGTGGGTTTAATCACCATGGGAGCTTGGTGTCATTTCTTGACCCTGATCTAAGTAAATAAATACGGTTAAGTTTTTGTATTAAATTCACTTCCTAATATACATCTGTGCTGCAATTCTTCCCCTTATTTTGCTTGTCAAATTCACTTTCACTAATATTGAATATTGAACGATGTTGTTTATGCTCATTTGCAGTATCACATAGCCTAGATGTATATAGTAATGAAAATGTAACAACAAAAGTTTGTCAAATAGCGAAGGAGTGGAGGTGTTAGAAAACAGATCTTTAAATCGACAACCAAACTACTTCAATATATGTTGATGATGTTTACTCGACTATGGCCTTGACTATGTTTGATTTTCTTTGGTTATGTCTTGTTTGTGTGTGCCAGCAGTTATGCTTTGCTTGGATCTTTTGAAGTTTGGATTACTTAATACACTAAGCTTGAATCTCAGGAAGTTAGGATTATACTCATTCATGGATAGAAGAGGAGGGATGAAAGGATTTACCATATTTGGTGAAAATGAAGATCATCTTATAAAAGTAATTGCTATTTGTTTAAGATTTACACCCTTTTGGAGATGTATGTTACTGACTATTCTTTTTAATAAATTCTGAATGTTGTATTTGTTCTGGTGGGGATATTGCAGCAATTGAATATGCTCAATTAGTTCTTGAATGCAGTTCATATACCATAAGGTATGCAGACATTTGTATTCCCTACGATTTAAATTTAAAATTAGGGATGCTTTGGATCAAGATCTACTTCTTTTGGACACATTAAGGTGTCTGATCATTTTTTGTTGTTTTAATTTCAGTTTGTAAGGATATCTAATAGCTAACAATGGCTCCATCTTTTGATCTAAAGGTAGTTTTAGTTTCAGTTTATATTGAAATGAGCAACTTTCAAAGTCTCATTTCTTATTATGTTTACTTAAACCTGGTTATTATCTCTCTAGCTTTATTTTTAACTCGTCTTGGTGCTTCCGTAGTTGAAGTCATAAGGAAGGTACCTGCAGAAAGTTTTTGAACCTCGAAAGAACATTTAAGCTGAGTCTCCTTTATCCATCTATTTTCTTATAGTTGATTTAATAATTTATCTACAAAATTTTATAGGCTGTAAACCTGAACTAATGGTATTTCATGTTGTTGCAGTGAGAGATATAGGTACATTGTTGCTTGAGTGTGCTAGTATTAAAAGTGTGCATGCTTTTGGTGGTGGGAGCAATTCAGAGCCACGTACCTAATATCTCCTTGCTGGGTTGTAAAATGCTTCCGACTTTTTATTTGATGTGTTTCATCCTTAATAGTGGCTGGAGTCAATGGGTTATTCTCACAAGCACTTGGATCGCATATTTATATTATCTTGTATAGGACTACTCAAGATGCATTACCTCTAGCCAAATAGATTTCTTATGGATGGATCCGAAAAATAATGGCATGTTATTAATTTGAATCAATTTTTTCACATTCAATTGAATACAACATGTCAGTTTGGATTAGTGGAACACCTTAGTCTTGGAGTTCTTTCATGCACATAATGTTTGTTTGAAGTATCTCTGTCAACTTGTGTTTAACTAAATCAGGACTTATAACTATGTTTTACTTCTTGTCTGTATTATTTTTGAATGCTTCATATTCAAACAATAACTATCATTGTTTATTCGCAGGAAGTTACAAGGAAAAATTAAGTTGCTGGTGATGATGATTGTCCGTTGCAAATAAAATTGGTTGTACTTCGTCTCAGCTTGAGCATGTTAAAGTTTATAGTCTAATGTTAAATTTAGATTGTTGGTAAGGTTTGCAATCCTGTTTGTTTAATTTCTAATTGAAAACTTAGTTCTCTCTACTAAATACGCCATCTCTCTGGATTGTGGGTAGTGTTAGTGGCGATGATGGTGAGTTCACTTTGGAATAACTCTCATATGCATTGTTGTTTGAGTCATGTCGATAATCTAGAAGGATTAAGAAACTTTGATATACATTGATAACTATAGATGTATTGGGTAGCTAGGTTAATTCCTAAGGATGACAATCAAAGGGAGTAAACATTAATGATTTCGTATTGGCTTCGTTCATTGTGGGTTTTCTGACTTCAGTTGGAACTTTATTATGACATTTATACTTTTAGTCCTATAGTATTGATGTGGAGTTTATGTTTAGATGCAAGGATTCATCCAGAAAGATTGTCATCTGTATCTGGACATGCCTTCATATACATGAGCATTTATGTTGACTTAAACTCTTGTTGAGTATTAATATGATCGTTTAATCGTTATTGTTATCCCTATCTTGACATATGATAGAAATTTGGGTAAAACTCCTGACATATGATAGCATTAGAAAGCTAGACTTTAGTTGTATTAGCATTAGAAGAGCTAGACTTTTGCCTCAGTTTCCTAAGTGCCAAACTAATTTGTGATGCCATGCTTACATTATTAAAAATTTACTTGTTTGTGTAGTACATTTGTTGTCCCCGTATGATAATGTTAAATGATTCTTGTGGGTAATGCTATTTATTTTCTCTTCATTTCCTTTCGCCTTTCATTAAGGCATTGTGCTCAATCTAATATTTGTAATTTGTCCTTGTCCGCGCACAATTGTTGTATGCCCTTTTATCCAGAAAATGATTTTGATGTCCTGCGAAACAATTAGTCATGATGGCCTCTCCTATGTGTTGGCTCTTACAGTTCCTTGGTTTATCCTGCTTACAGTTGAACTTGCAACTGTAAGCAGTTGATTTTTCTCATTGAACTTGCAACCTGTTTTCGGTACCTGCTTACAGTTGATGGTAGCTTTCAACGTAGATCCTTTCTCATGTGTCTTTATTAAACGAAGGCATAGATGGTGAAATCTTTCCTTCAATTTGAAGCCTTCTGGTAGTTAAGATTATAATAGAAATACAAATATTAGCATTTGAAGTTGTCAAATTTGGAACTTATGTACTTTTTATAGCACATCTCAATACAAATTCATTTTTAAAGTCATTATCAATTTAATTTTTTGATTCATACAGTTTTGAAGTAAATATTAATTTTATTGTGATTCAGATTTTATTTATAGATTCAGCTGAATCAGCATTTGATTTAGCTGAATCAGTTTTTTTTTTTTTTTTTTTTTTTTTTTTTTTAAAATATGTTCAATAGAAAGGTATGCTTCTATTAGTATAAACTAATTGAATATTCAAAGAAGTCATTTTCGAAAAGATTATAGGGATCCCAGGTGCAGTTTTTTTGGGAAATAAGACTACAGATTTAGGGCTCCAAGCCACAGTTCTTTTTAGTGATTGTAAGGCTTTTTCTGGCAGACTTTCTTTTTTGATTTTCCACTAGTGTCAGCAATCTTGAGATCCAAGTATCTTCGTTGGAGATAGCTCATCAGTTTGATGATGCTGCAAAGTTTAAAGATGAGGCACTTCAACAAGCTAATGACCAACTCAGTGCTCAGATGATGGAGCTTCATCAGAAGTCGGCCTCTGATTCGGATGCTCAGGCATCTCATATGAAGGTGCAATTTGAGCGTTCTGCTATCGATTACATCAACAATGCCTTTGCTGAAGCTGAACGCCAAGCTGACAGAGTTGTCTTTCCTCGTCTTTCTTATCCTTGATCATATTGTCTCGAACCTTGTTTAAGGGAACTCCTCTTTGTTTTTTGTGTCCTCAGCTGAGGTACCTTTTTTAGTTAAGGTGTCTCTCTTCTTTGAAACAATGCTTTCTGGTGGTTTGAACCTTTGTTATCATGCAACTTTTAAGAAATGTTAGACAAATTTTGGTAAAATTATCATTTTACTTATATTACTGCATGATTATTTTGTTTAAACGTAATGTGTCTAATCGGTCGCACATTCAAGTTATCACAAGGTGCTAAGGTATGCTTAATCTTTGGTGGAAAATTCAATGTCCTACCAGGATATCCTTTGGCTAGAAGGTGTCATGGTGGCGAAGGTCCGTAGGTGGGCAATAATTTTCCTATAACCCTACGCATTCAGTGCGGAGACTGCTTTACTTTGACATGGTATCTCTATAGGGGATATCTTATTTTTTTTCATATGCCTCATGAAAGGAGCCATCGCCCCGAGGATCCGAGATTGACATATGCGCAGTTATGGCTTTCCTTGCCTCATCTTCACTCCTGACGGACAGTGTCTATTCTAACCCAATTGTATTAATCAAAGCTAATTTTTTTAGCAAAAAGTTTATTTCATTGATTAGTGAGGTCTATAATACCTTTGGTCAGAGATAGAACATGGTGGGTTATTGCCCGTTCCTTTCTTCTCATAAGTAATCACAATTCTCTTACGGGTACAACTTTTTTAGGTACATTGCATTCCGAGGGTGCTGCAACACTTTTCCTTTTAGGGTTCTTAGGTAGTAAGACCCTTTTCCGACGATGTAGGGTCCGTCCCATGTCTGAGCTGGCTTTCCCCACTCCTTCTTTGATATGGTGGTAGCTGACGTAGTACATATTCCTTATCCACAAAGTTCCGAGGGGTGACCCTTTTGTTGTATTCCCGAGCTAGCCATCGTTAATAGTTTACCATCTTTTGCAGGGATACCTCCCTACTTTCTTCAAGGTCATCCAGCTTTTCTAACATCAATTTTGTTGTTAGATTTTTCTCCCAAGCCTTGTTTTTTGTTGTAGGAAGTATAACCTCCGTTAGGATGACTGCTTCAGCTCCGTAGGTCAACAAGAACGGAGTTTCCCCCGTAGCTGACCTTCTTGTAGTTCGATAGTCCCATAGGACGTTGTGTCGCTGTTCGCACTACCTCTTTTTGTATATGCCTAGCTTCTTCTTTAAGTTCATTGCTATGGTTTTGTTAGTTGCCTCCGCTTGTCCATTGCTCTTAGGGTATATCGAGGTTGACTTGTTCTTCTGAATGTTGAAGGTGTCAAACAACATATCGATGATTTTTCCTTGTAACTGTTGGCCATTGTCTGAGACTATGGCGGCTGGTATTCCGAACCTGCATATTATTTTCTCAAACAAAAATTTGAAGACATCTGTGTCTCTAATCCTTGCCAAAGGATTTGCTTCCACCCACTTGGTGAAATAATCCGTAGCCACGATAAGATATTTTATTTTTGATGTTGCCTCTATCAGAGGTTCGACTATATCAACCCCCTATTTGAAAAATGGCCGAGAGATGATAACCGAGTTAAGCTCTGTTGCTGGTGCTTTGATTTTTTTTGGCAAAGCGTTGGCATTTTTCACATCTCTTAGCCACGTTCTTTGAATCTTCGTCCATGCTTAGCCAGTAGTAACCTTGCATTTTGCCTTTAACTTCCAAGGACCTTCTTCCACTATGGTTGCCGGCATCTCTATTGAGTATATCATGGAGTATTTTCCTTCCTTCGGTTCGTGAGAGACACCGCATTAGGGGTCCGAGAAATGACCTCCTATATAGTATTCTGTCACAAAGGCTGTACATTACTGCTTTTGACTCGAGTTTCCGAGCTTCTTTAACGTCGGATGGTAATGTACCTTTGCCAAGGTACTAGTGGATTGGAATTCTCCAATCATCTTCCGCTTCATTTACGTTGCCTTCGTCTGATATGGATTGGTCTTCGTCAGACTCTTTCTCTTATTCGTCTGATTCTTTCATCTCTTTGCTTGTTTCTCCCTTGTCTGCTTCTCTCATGGCCCGAGTTTCAACGGTCAAATCCTCTTCAGTGACTGACATATGTACTTCGATCGAAGGTTCGTATATCCTTCTAATTTGCACGGCGGTGGTTTTTCTGTCCCTTAGCATAGAGGATATGAATGCTAAGGCACCTACGTGTCTATTGTCTTTTCGGCATACATGTCTGAATGCTATGTTGCTAATTTTGGATACGTGTTCCTGGGCTAGCTTCAAGTACGAAGATAGTACTGGGTCCAAATTTTGGCATTTGAGTTCGATTTGTCTAATGACCAACTAAGAGTCACTAGTTAACCGAACATCTGATAAGCCTACCTCCCGTGCCAAGCGCAAACCATGTATGACCGCCACCACTGAACTGAGTGTCTTGCTGATGTAATATATGGGTTTTTATCCTTGCCCTTGGTCCCGTACCAGTACTGCTCTTATAGCGTAGCTTATTGCTTCTAAGTAGAGCGTGAGTATTTTACCTGGCTCCAGTTTCTGTAAGAAATGTACCGAGGCTAGGTACTCCTTGATTTTTTGGAAAGCTTGTCCGAATTCCGTAGTCCACATGAATCTGCTTCCTTTCCTTAGCGTATCGAAAAATGTTTTTCATTCGTCCGATGATCTTGCTATGAATCTTCCCATGGAGGCTAAGATTCCATTTAGTTTTTGTACTCCTTTCAGCGATTTTGGAGATGGCATCTCCATTATTGCTCTGACCTTTTCGGGGTATAATTCTATTCCTCGCTTAGTTACCAAGCACCCTAGGAATTTTCCTGAGGTTACTCCGAACGTACATTTCTCCGTATTTACTTTCATGTGAAAGTTTTTCATGGCTTCGAATATCTCCCTTAGGTCTGATATGTGATTTTTCGCCTCTTTGCTTTTGACAAGCATGTCGTCCGCATAGACTTCTGGTATATTGCCTATCCATGGCTTAAATATTTTGTATACCAATCGCTAGTATGTTTCCCCCACATTCCTTAGTCCAAAAGGCATCCTTGTATAGCAATACAAGCATCGTGGGGTAAAGAACGTAGTATGCTCCTTATCTTCTTATGCAAGTGCAATTTGGTTGTAATCGAGTAATGTGATCCATAAAGGATAGCCTTTTATGAACTTTGGTTGCATTGACCAGTTGGTCAATATTGGGTAGCGGGTAGCTATCCTCGGGGCATGCTTTGTTAAGATTGCTAAAGTCGATGCAGATACGCACGCCTCTGTTCTTCTTAGGAACAATCACCATGTTGGATATCCACATGGGATACTTTACTTCTCGTATAAATCCTGTTGTTACGAGTTTTTGAAACTCCTTCTCCACTGCTTCCTGGTAGATATCTTCCACTTTGCGGATATGTTGTTTGAATGGTGCAATTTCTGGTTTGAGCCGAAGGTGGTGGAAGACCAAATTCGGGTCAATTCATGGCATGTCTTCCATTGACCATGCGAAGACATCTGCGTAGTCCCTTATTAGACTTTGCATTTGGATATCCTCGTCCTCTTCTAGTAAAGTTCCGATGGTGATCTTCTTTGGCTCCTTCTCCGTTCCAATGTTGATTTTATTTGTTGGCTCCACCAGTGAAAAGCTTGGTTTATGAGGTTGTAGAGGAGTGCAATTCTGTAATTTTCATTTAGCGGAAGTGTCCGCTACCGGGGTGGCGGAGGTGCCTACTTTCTAATCTGAGGGGGCTTTGGGGACTTTGAAGCCTCCGTTCTTTACTTTGTTGGCATTCTCCCTTCGTTTTCTCCTTTCATGTTGTTGTGCAGCATATCTTTCTTCGTTGAACCGGACCTCTGTTAGTTTGCATAGCCTTGCGTCTTGTTGATCTCCTTTGGTTTCCATTTCACCCATGGGTATTGGGAATAGACGGTAATGATGATAGGTCGAAGTTGTTCCTCTTAGGCGATGGACCCAAAGTCGTCCCATGATGACATTGTAGGGCGAAGGTGCCTCCACAACACATAATCTTGTATTAGTTACTAAGGGCCCTGCGCGCACCTGTAAGACAATTTCTCCTTTTGGTTTGGAGACTTCTCCATTGGAACCGTAAATTGTGCAAGTGGATGAACCCATTTGCTCAACTGTTAAACCCATACGTAAGTAAGGTTCGTAGAAAAATACATTTAGCGAGCTTCCCCCATCAATGAGGACCTTCGTAACATTTCATCCATGGATTGGAAGGGTGATCACAAGTGGATCGTTGTGCATCTTGACTTCCTGGTTGACGTCTCTTGTTGATAATGTTAATGGCATAACCATCCATTCTTCTCGAGTACTAGTTGGTGGTCCACTTAGCTTGAATACCTCGTGGGATTATAGCTTTCTTCTATTTCGAGCTAGCTCGAGGATATCTTCGAGTAGATCCTCTTGGCCTCCGAGAAGGTGATCATGTTAATGTATTTCCCATCATGTGGTAACTCCACCCTTTTCATGGGGACTACCTCAGTATCAGCAGGTTGTATCTGCACATACTTCATGTATTTGCCTTCGTCTATGAATCTTTGAATTGTGTTCCTCAGGTGGTAGCATGTGTCATTTGTATTCCCGTAGTATTGGTGGTATTCACAGTACTCCCTAGCATCCTTCGTTTTATCCGGCTGATTCCCCTAGTGTTAGGGTAGGGAAAGCCCGGCTTCGCTCCTTCCTTGCTTAGAATGTGGGAGAAGGTTGTGTTTAGATTTGTATAGACTTTATCTACAAATTCTTCCCTTCCTTTTCCTCTTCCTTTGATATCTCCATATTTTGATCTTTTATCCAGAGAGCTAGTTTTGCCCCCGGCTTCGTTTTGCCTCTCAGGTACCTTCAGAATTGGTTCCAGAGAGTTCGTTCGCTGCGGAGCTGTTGTTGTCTTTGCTTGTGCTTTGGGCTATCCTTTTGGATTTCTTCAAGTCTGATGTAGCGATCTTGGACACCCGAAGCTCTCCTTCGGAATTAAGGGCTCGGTTGTGAAGCTCCACGAAGATAGCTGAGGTCCTATCAAGTCCGTACTTATAGCAATTAATGATAATTTCTGGATTGACTTTCCCGATTGCTTGGTACGTCTTTTGCCACCTGTCTGTGTATTGCATCAACGTTTCTCGGGGTTCGATATCTAAAGCAAATAGCCTATCTAACCCTGCCTTTGTAGATTTGTTATACATGTATGTCCAGTGGCGGAAATGGAAAATAAGGGTGGGGGTGGCTTGAAAACTAATTGGATTTGACGGGGGTGGCTTAAGCCTATGTTTTAGGCTTGATTTTTTTTTTTGCCAAACTCAAAACCATGGTGAAATTGTGAGTTTTTTTGGACTTTGGGATGTCTTAAGCCAGCCCAAGTCTATATGCAGTTCCGTCCCTGTGTATGTCTCCAAGAACACGGTAGACAATTGCTCAAAAGAGTCGATTGAGTTTGCTAGTAAATTATCATACCATGCCAATGCCAATCCCGTCAAGCTTGCAGGGAAGTAACTACAAAGTACTACCTCATATCTTTCCCAATGGGCAAGGACACGAGTGTAATACCGTAGGTATGCTGCGGGATTCGAGGTACCCTTGTATGCCTGAAACGTAGGTACTGGGCATTTCGCAGGGATACGCTCCCTCAAAATGTGAAAGCATAGCGGGGATGTTTTTGCTTCTTGGAGTACCTCTTCCAGTCATGCGCCTGCGTCGCCAGTTTTCAGTCCTTGTATATCTTTCCGCATCTTCTCCATTTGCTCCATGACCATGTTCACATTGTGAGCATCTCTAGAAAATGCCTCATCATAATAAGACTGAGATGGCTTATATGTTGCGTCCACCTCATTTGGATCGTGTCGTGTTTTCCTAGCTCCCCCCGGTGGGTTAACCTTTGGTGGTTTAGGATCCCCCCTTCTTCTGCCTGAGATAGCTGTGCGCTCCTTGTTACGGAGGGTTTGGGAATCTTCAATCTGCATATCCAGCATATCTTTGAGGTTCTGGTTTTTCTGAGCCATCACGAGCATTATATCCTAGTGCTCCTTGTTACGGAGTAGCAAAGCTGCTACCTACGCTGCCATTTGTTTTTCATGGAGGAAACCACCCTAAGGAGTGTTGTCGGTCGGATTGTCAGAGTCATCCACTCCTTCTTCTATGACCGGAGCATCAGGATCTAGCTGGATTGGAGTTAGGTTTCCCAACCCTCGTCCCGTAGGAGCTAAGGTTTTGGGTAACCCTTTGTTAACCGCAGGTGGCTTCGTAACATGGGGATGCTCCGGTAACGGCATGTCGTACAGTGGTTGTGCTCCCGATGTTTGTCCCATCCCTTCAGCAGGGGTAGGTGGTTTGTTAGCAACCGTTCTTCTTGCTATTTCGCATTGCCCGTCCTCTGCTTCATTCCTTTGATTCACTTGAGATGGTTATTTAGACCTTCCTCTCATAACTGCTGGTCGTGAGCTTGTTAGTACGTCACTTGGTTTCTGCATGCCTTCGGTCTTTTGTTATCCTGAGGTCACACATAAAAAAAGCAAAGTTTTCTACTTGGGTGCCTTCATTAAAAGTATCAATTAATGCTCTGACATAGAAGACGACTAAGCAGATTTTCAGAAAAAATACTAGAATTACGTTTGAAAAGATGGGTATTTAATTTCTTATGAAACCCTTGGAAAAAACAACCTTAAATGTTTAAAACAATTTAAAAAAGGTGTCAGATCTTCCAAGAAAAGGGGTTATTAAATGCTTTGTTAGATCTTTTCTCCTTAAATTCTCACTGAGATTCCTTAGTGCTCAGAGGTACTCATATCTAAAGGATACTCTGTCGAAAAAGGTTGTTTTTAGTACAAAACAAAAGTTTCAACGTTTTTTGAATGTGTTTTTGCAGAAAACTTTGTAGATCTGTAAGGTTGCAAGTGTTTAGAGGCTACGAACTCAAAGAACTTGTAAATAACGGATGAATGGATCACTAGAAAGTGAGATCCACCGTTGTTACTCTCAGATCTCTTCGGTAAAGAAGATATGTAAGTTAAAATATAAAGGAACATAAAAACTTAAGCTGGTGAGAAAATCCTTCTAGCGCCAAACTGTGACTACTAATTTTCCCATAGTCTACGTAATGTATACAACTCAGAGACTTGGATACTAAGTAGTATGGATATCTCTGTTGAACTAATAATGCTAAGTAATAAAAGGTATTCAAGATCATAATAATAACGAAGAACACAAATATAATGTAAATGCAACTAAGTTATCATGAGACACATGAGATTATGTGGTTCGACTTTTGTCTACGTCCACGGGGTAATAAGTGATTATTTGTATTAAGTTTTGGTGGTTACAAAGATGTTAAATGCTTCCCAAAGTAATAGAGAGTACTCAAGTTGAAGTAAATACTTAAGTTCTAAACATTAAAGAGGTATAAGCTTAATACTAGATCTTCTTCTCTTGGGTATTGAATGCCTTTGTTTGTTGGTGAAGCTTGGTATTTATAGCCCCTTTTTCTCCAGATATATCTTTGTTGTCCATCGTCCCCTGATATACCTTCCGTACAAATGGTACCTTCGTTCACTACATGCTTTCTCCAGTCGGACTCTGCCACCTAAGTTGATCCACGTTCCTTCAGGAACTAACCAGCCTCAATACATATTGTACCTTCATTCACCACTACCTTTCGACGCCAGTCAGACTCTGCCATCTCATCTCTCTCCACGTTCTTTGGTTAAGCATGTAAATAAGAGATTTGCGCATTAAATACTGATTGGATATGTCATCTACCTCTATACCTTCGCCAGATGCCTCTCTCTAGGCTAGGTTCTACTTTTCCATCTTAGCCATCGAGGTATCCTTCCTCGAGATGGGATAAACTAGATCTGAGAAGGTATCTGTTGCTCCTCAGACTCCTTTGTATAGCGAGGCCTATACAATTATCCTACACGCGGTCATTAAAACCGTGACACGTGCCTTGCAGAATATTGATATTCATAAGGACCTCTAGTGAACTTGGTCACAACCAAAATGAACCAGAAACCACCTCTTCCTCTACCACTGTTGATAGCAGCATAGTCACCATGCAGACTTTAAAGGTCACAACAACAGATACACATACTCACATCACAAGTTTGGAGAAACGGGTACTTTTTTCAACCAATTCTCATATCTTGTATTGTTTCTGCATTTCTATTCAGTCTTTTTATTGCTCACTTATTTGTTATAACTTAATTAGTTACTTCATGCACAAGTTTTCTATCATTAATGTTGTTAAACAAGTTTTTAAAATAACTATTTCATTACAACCGCAAATTGCTTGTTGATTCTTCTTCTTTGGTTTAATTGTTATAGCTTTTTCAATAGTCTTTAGCCCCATTCACAGCATGAAGGTTATTTCCTGGAATGTTCAGGGTTTCAAACAAAATAATACTAGAAATCATTTAAATGATCTTATAAGGTCTCGGAATCCTGATATTATTTTCCTCTGTGAAACCAAATTTAGTTATGCTAAATGTAAACCTTTTCTAAACCAATATCAATATCCAAATCATTCTTATATAGAACCTGCAGGATTATCTGGAGGGCTAGCTTTACTCTGTAAAAACGGTTTTACTTGTGATATAGTAGACTCTACTATGAACATGTTTAATGTAGTTGTACAATTTGATTTGAGTAAACCTGAGTTTTTACTCACTTGTATGTATGGTTACAATAATCATGTTAAGAAAAAGAATCAATGGGAGTTCATTCATCAAATAAGAAGATCCAACACTGCTCCTTGGATTCTTTTAAGTGATTTAAACTTTCACATTCTAGGTGATTGTAACAGTTCATCATCCTCCATGGATGGTTGGGTTAATAGTATGGTGCATGATTGTGGCCTGGAGGACATTGGGTTTGTAGGTAAAGACTACACTTGGACTAGCAACAATTTAGGTACTGGAGTTAGGAGGACTGGAATAGACATGGAACTAGGAACTGGTGATTGGAATCTTAATTTTCCTAATTAAAAATTATTTCATCTTACCCAAGTTAGTAGTGATCATTGCCCTGTCATGTTAGTTAATGATTCCAATACTTCTAACTGTTGGAAGCCTTTCAAGTTTTTCTTTACTTGGTTGAATGATAATTCTTGTGCTGAAATTATTCAAAATGCTTGGAACATTAGTGTGTTTGGTTTACTTGGTTTTCAGCTTGTTAAGAAACTTCATTCTTGTAGAAAGGATCTTTCCAAATGGAACAGAGAACACTTTGGCAACATTAATCAAAAAGTGGATACTCTTCAATCTGAACTTAATCTTCTACAAGAACAACCAGCAAATGATGAAGTTCATAACAAGATTCTTCTCATCAACAAGCAGTTAAATCAGTGTCATAATGAAAAAAGTGAATTCTATCAACAAAAATCTAGAGATCACTTTATCAAAGATATGGACCTCGACAATAAATACTTTCACACTAAAGTCAACAGGAAGAAGGCCAGAAACAATATTGATTCCATCTAAGATCACAACAACAATTGGCTTCATTCAAGAAAAGAAATATCTCAACATCTTACTAAGCGTTTCAAGAATATAAGTACTTCATCCAACACCTACTTAGATGAAAGTCTTTTTCTTCCTCTGCCAACAGTTATAACAGCTGAAGATAATCTTTTACTCACTAGAATTCCTACTCATCAAGACATTTTTGCCACTTTGAAGAGTATGGAAAACTGGAGTGCACCAGGCCCTAAAGGTTTTCAAGCAGATTTTTATAAAAGTCAATGGAGTATTATAGGTGAAGATGTTTGTTCAATGGTCACAAGGTTTTTTCAGTCAAAACATATTCTCAAGCAGATTAACAAAACTTATATTTTTCTTATTCCCAAGAAGAATAAAGCTATTTGTGCTGCTGAATACATGCCAATTGGTCTTTGTAACACTTCATACAATATCATTTCCAAGCTTCTGGTTAACAGAATGAAGTAATTTATGGATAAGATCATTTCTCCATTTCAGGCAGCCTATGTTTCTGGAAGACTTATTAGTGATAATACTGTCATAGATCATGAAATTATTCACTCAATGAAGAAAAAGAAAGGTCAGACTGGTTGGATGGCTTTAAAATTGGATATGTCCAAAGCCTTTGATAGGCTTTAATGGAATTTTCTCATTAAAGTGCTCACATATTATGGTTTCAATGAGGATTTTTTTGATCTCATTTACCAATGTATTATCACCACTTCTTTGTCTGTGATGCTCAATGGATCTCCCTGTGAGGAGTTTCATCCTACAAGAGGTATAAGACAAGGAGATCCAGTTTTTCCTTATTCGTTCATCTTGGCAATGGAATTTCTCTCTAGGAATCTTATTACTGCTCAACAAAACAATATAATTAAAGGTATTAAAGTGGTTGCACAATCTCCAGCCATTAATCATTTGCTTTTTGCAGATGATTGCTTGATATTTACTCTCACTTCTGAAAAAATCTCACTCAATCAGTTCAAAAATAAATTTTTAGTTCATTTTAGTAAATATATTGATCCTAGTATTTCTTACTCAAATTCTTGGATTTAAAAGAATGTCATCTAAGGAAAGGTATCTTGGTTCTCCTTTGATCTTAGGCCATTATTTTAAAGCCATAAATTTTTGAAAAGTTCATTTTTCACATCCCTAAATATATTGATGATCAAACATGTTTTGGATTATGTTCTAATTTATTAGATGAGGACTTTCAAGATGACACTTACCAAATACTTCCATCCAAAGAATATTTTTCCTGGGGCAAATTCAAATAAAGGTTCAAACCCTATAGGATGGAAAAAGTTAAAAAGAAATGTCATCTAAAATCTATCTCTCCCGAAAGGTATCTTTGCAATGTTTCTCCTAATTGATCTTAGGCCATTCTAAGACTAAAATTTGGCATCACTAAAGGTGGATTGTTAAAGAAAATTTTTTCATGGAAGTTAACAATGGCAAAAATTTGGCTTGACAGGATTCACCAACCACCATCTCCTATTAGTGATCTTTACAGGTTTTACTCAGAGGTAGAAGAGTTGCTCATTCCTAATACCAAAACCTGGAACATTAGTCTTCTCAATCAGCTATTTGATCCAGATACTTCTCTTAAGATACAAAATATTTTCATGGATATCACTAAAGAAGATGTAATGATTTGGATGACTGCTAAGGATGAAAAATTCTTAGTTAAAAGTACATATAAAATGTTATCCAACAGGGACAGTGAAGTACAAGTTAATGGCGGAACTATACCATCTAAGGTATGGAAATCTTTATGGCAAAGTAAGGTAGCTCACAGAGTTAAGTTATTTGCCTGGAAATGCATCCACAATATTCACTCAACTAGAGATAAATTGGCCTTCGATAATTCTGATATTGATCCTAAATGTGGTATCTGTGTGGGGTGGTCACGAGTCTATGGAACACTTGATGTTTGAGTGTAGACATTCTAAAGCTGTCTAGAAACTTTTAAACATCAATATCTCTGAATGGGCAGAAGGATGGTTTTCTCATAATATCATAACTTCTGAAAAAGAGAAGCTTTATACTTTGATGATTGGGTCCTGGATTTTGTGGAAAGACAGATGTGATATAGTCCTTTAGGGAGTATCTCTTAACCCTATTAATACTGTACACATAATTCACTACCACTTACACTCTCATTTTCTGTTAATGACATGCACGTCCCTCTAGCTGATGCCTTAATTGTTTCTCGATGGAAGCCTCCTTCTCAAGATTGCTTTAAATTTAATGTTGATGCATCTTTTGACTATGATACTAACCAAGCTGGTATGGGTATTATTATCCGTGATTTTACAGGTACCTGTGCAGGGATTAAAGGGAGCTACTTAGATGGTATTCTAAGCCCTGAAGCTGCTGAATGCATGGTTGTCTTTGAGGCTCTACATTGGGCGAAAGAGTTGCAGTTTCACAAAGTCCACATTGAAGTTGATGCAAAGCTTGTCATTCGATCAAAAATAGAAGATAATCTCCTCATTCAATGGGAGAACAGAAACATTCTTAAAGCAATCAAACACTTAAGTTTAAGTTTCAATTCTTGTTCGTTTTCTTTCGTAAGTCGTAATGATAACCAAGTTGCAGACAATGTTGCAAAGTTTGTGAGAGAAACAACTACGTCTGTTAATCACACTAATAATTTTCCTGAACACCCGTGAAGCCTGATGGCAAAGGATTTACACAATTTCATTACTTAATCAATAAAATTTCTTTTATCATAAAAAAAAAAAAAAAAATTGCAATCAATAGCGGAAGATATTTTTCCATTTCAGAGACTAAGTCTTATGGGCTAGATTGGAGGTGCTAGATTAGCACTTAAGTGTTGCAATTCAAAAAAAAACGTAGCAAAAAAGTTAACACTAGTTCTCTCTCCTACCAGTTGCTAGCATGTGAACTAGCATGCTAGATAGTTACGCCAATGATTCAAGTGAAAAACTACCTTTTCGCGGAATGGTTCAGGCCGAGAGGTTTATTTTTGATCCGACGGCCGAGATTTAAAGCGCGGCGAATGGTTTAGCGCCTGGGTGTTGAATGGTTCAGTTCAGCGCGGAATGATTCCGGGCGCGGAATGATTAGGCAGTAGATTAGCACTCCCATAAGACTTAGGAGGTAGTCCTTTGAATCTAGGTGAGACTAGCACCCCATAAGAATTAAATAAGTTTGAATTGACTTCAATCTGTTCATAGTAGATTTGTTTGATTAGCACTTTAACAGCCACATAAAACTTTAAGTATGAGGTAGTCCTCCGATGCTTTTCTTTTTGTGTTCCAAAATAGTGCTTTAGACTAGCACCCCATAAGAAGTTAAATAAGTTTGAATTGACCAGCATTCAGCTGTTCATAGTAGATTTGTTTGAATTATCAACATGAACTTTAACAGCCACAACCAAAATATCTTTAAGTATGACCCTTACTTTGTTGTGTACTATATATAAGGAAGGGATTCCAAGCGGTCGGTCCCACAGCGAATAAAGTAGGAGGATTAACACCAAGCTTATCCATCTAGACTCCAAGCTTATACAGTCGTACAAACTACAGAGAGTGTTGAGGATTGGATGGGAACATTCCAGGAGTCTACTTCTAAATGATGCCGAAAAGTCATCTCGGTGGAAGATCCATTAACTTTATTTGATCATTAGGCCTATTCTTATGGGTATAACAAATAAATATATTTTTCACTTTTGTACTCATTATGAGAATGTCAAACTAGCAAATATGTGTGTTATGTATAGGAGACGGAAACTCTATCAGATCTCTATCGCTTGGTTGAGCAATATTCTCTTTATTGCTAATGATTATCGCCAAATAATTTTGTATATATACTTTGAGGTGGAATTGCTGGTCTCTAGTTAAAAGTTAGGCCAAAAGCTTGAATTCTGGAGCTCCTGACCCCAATTAATAAGAATTGAGGGTTTTGAAAGCCTTTCGATATTTTTTTCCCTCACACGAAATGGGGTAGGTGCTGAATACCATCACTAATACACAATGAGATTTTAATTGTCTTTCATAACCGTAAATCTCTTTTTTCCTTCTCTGTTTCTTTCTCCTCCTAATCCTTTTCCCCTCCGGTTTTCTTACTGTATGAAATTGCTACTGCATGCTGTGATCTGTCAGACATGAATGCAGACGAGCCATAGTAGATTTTCGTGTTTATTTTTGGGATTATTGTTTGAGGTTGAAGATCAATACAATCTGATTTTAATCTAATTTAGAAGCTTCTTAAAATATTGTGGTTTTCCGACGGGTATTAGTTTTCTGATTTAGAAGCATCTCCATACTACATCATCACCCAAAGACCAAAGTCATCTACTTCAGCCGTGCTTAGGGATATGGTTTAGGTGTTTTGGCGTTCTCTACCCTCGGTGAGCTTGATGATGATATGGTGGTTTTTCTAAAGAAATTGAGATGTTGCATTTCCAGCCATGATTTCAATGTTAAAGTTAGCAATTTTGTTTTTCATAGAATATGGATTGTCATTTAGAAAGGTGTTGATGCCCAGCTTGTTGTTGGGGGCGAAGCCAACCCCTGTCGGGCTCCCAATCCAAACCATGTGTATTGTTTTTTTTTTTTAAATATTTCATTTTATAATAACATTTTCAATTTTATCTAATACTCAGGGGTGAATCCAACCCATGTCGGGCTCCCAAGCCCCACTATGTGTATTGTAAGCCCCTTTTCTCTATCTAAAGCCTATTTTTTTTACCTTTTGCCTACCTTCAAAAAAATTTTGTCTCCCATAGGAAATCTTCTTGCTGTGCCTCTGGTAAGTGGTAATACACCCTTCGTCCCACTAAAGTTGAATATATAAAATAATTTAATTTCTAATGTGGAGTATAATATCATGAGATTTACGTACTAGTACTTCAACTAAACAACTAATATTAAAACTAGTGAACAATATAAGCATACTGAAAAGAAATAACTATCACACTAGTGGAAAATGCAAGTTAAACCACTGTCAGGACAAGAAGTATAATCGTTAAAAACGACTGTGATCCTCAGCTCTAATTTAGAAGTGGTTTTTCTCAAAACGATTGTGTCTCACAAAGGTTAAATTCTTTAATAAAACCACTTTCTTTGGCAGTCAAGCGATAAACTCTGATAGGCCCAGTGGTTTATTCAATTATATTTCACAAAAAAAAAAAAAAAAAAAAAAAATTCAGCTGAATCTTAACATGACTCACCTAAATCGAAAGCTAGAATCAAATCAACATTAGAGTAACAATGACTCAGCACTGAATTGTACAAAATCAAATTGAATGAAAATTATATTAACTAAATTCATTTTACAACTTCAACGAACTACGTACAATCACTTAAGATCCAATCTGAATTCAATACTATTTAGTTGCAATCTTCATTACATACTAAAAAAAAAAATGCAACCTGGCTATGGTTGATGGTTTTAACACAAGTGTAGTTGCAGGAAATCCTACACTACACCCCTTACTAGAATATACACAATTAAGTCATTTTAGGATGAATGATTTTGATTCCTATTGATTGAATACTTGAATCTTTACAATATGAAATAGAAATGAGTTATAGAATTATAATCACTCTATAACTTTCTCTCTCCTAATGACTTGCTTAACAATTCAAAAGAACCCCCCCCAACAACAGACTTACTCAACCCTTTATATAGGGTAGTACACAATGGATGACAGCTAAGTTGTCCTTTATTTTCGGGAATGGCTTGCGAAATATCGCAAGCGTACAAGTATACAATCTCGCGACACTATTAAACTTCGCCATATTTTCATATCTTCCTCGTGTTCTGGCTGTCGTCATTCATTGCGTCATTTATTTTACTTCCATGCGACTCCCTCGCAATGTCGTCATTTATTAATCTCGCGAAGTATTGATGTTGCGATATTCTGATCTTACATCTTGCCTCTTCTCATGTCTTCTCTGCAAAGGAGAGAATGTCATGAGAACCAACATTTTGAAATGCCGCAACTGCTCATCTTTATCTATTTCACTCCCGTACTTTTACACGGAATTTATTACAGATGTTTCTTCTTCCACTCTTTTCTTGACACGTTTCTTTCAACCGTTTATTCTTGACTATTCATGTCCCATCTCGCATTAAATGCATTTGTTTTCTCGAGGATTCTTCTCTCTATATATAGTTTTTTCACCCTTCTCTTCTTCTCTTTTATTTTCCTTTTGCAACTTTTCTTCAACTCTCTTCCTCCGCAATCTGCGCTTCTACTGCTGTAAATCTTCCCTTCTTTCTTTCTCTTGATCTTCAATTCTCTAATCATTCCCATACTCTAAAAATGGCTTCACTTGGTCGTATATATAAACCCCTTTTTAATGAAGCTCAAAAGAATTTACAAGAAAAGGGCTTCATCCTATCAACCATTCCTGATCAAGAATCTTCATCTATACTTTCTGCAAAGTTGTTTTCTGATCATCAATGTGATGATCAGAAAATCATAATCTCGCTAGGTCAAATCCTCGCAGGCCTTCCCATTCCTCTCTACAATCCCGAGATGCCTTTATTCTATGAAATTCTTGCTCATGAGAAATTCTCGCGAGCTATTTATCAATTAAGCGATGATTGCATCCGTCTAATGCTTGAATTCGCCAACCGTGGCGCTGGTAAGGGATCTTTATATCCTGACGATGTCAAAGATCCTAGATTCGCAAGTTTAAAAATAGTCGCTGAGAAGTATACCGTAGAAAACTTTTTTGAAAATTATAAAGTAATAAATATGAGAAATGATAAATCTCGCTGGGGTGCTCGATTGAAGAGAAAAGATAATATTTCCAGTGATAAGATGCTTATGCAAGATATTGACTGGCACTCGGGCAAAAATAATGTTCCTCGGTACTCCAAAGATGAGAAGTGGTGGGTTGTTCCTCTATTTTTGAGCGGACCTTATATTGCAGGTTCTCATACACTCCCTGCGAATCTCGTAGACTATCGTCCTTGGGAATTTAAGTGGCCCTAGAAGGAAAAAGAGGTATATTTCCTATTTCAGATTAGCTTTACGATATTTCCTTCCTCTTATATTTACTAGGCTTGCAAAATTTTCAGATTATCAAATTGAAAAAGAGTTATAGAAGACGTCCAAAGGCGAGTACTCTGGCGATACTCCGATCAATCACGGATGAAGTAAGAAATACTTTCTTTTGTTATTTTTAACAATATTGTTTCTTATCTTCATTCGTGTGCGAAGGTTGTCGTTGAACAAATTAACATTCCCGAAGCTGCGAAGGTTAAAGGCAAGAATAAAATCACTCTTCGCAAGGATAAATCTTCTGCTCCATCTTCTAAAAAACGAAAAATCCATCCCTCTTCTCGTTCTAGTTCCCAAACCAGCGAGAATTCTGACGAAGATGAAAATGAGGTTGATACTTCTTTTGCAAAGGAGAATCATTCGGTCGCTTCTGCTATGGCGCAATTGTCTAGTGTCTTCTCTGATTCTATGCAAGGATTGGGAGATGATCATTTATCTGCCACTTGCGAAGCTCTCGCTAATATTTGCGATGCCCCCCCGCTAGTGGATAATGATTCTTTTCATGGAGTTTCCGAACAATGACTCCCGTTTCTTAAATGCACTCAGTGCTTTGGTATGTTCATATTTCTTTATTTCTCTGTGATTTCGATTATAAACCTTATCTTAACAATTTCTTTACTTTTCTTTATAGTCTGGGAGAGCTTCCTTGTTGTTGCCTCAGACCTCGAGAAAAGACGCAACAATCTTGAAAAGAAAAATCTTCAACTTAAAGAGAAGATCAAAGAACTAGAAATTGAAGTTGCGACATCTCGCAAGAAGGATAAAAAAATTCAACAGTTGGGAGCTGAGTCTTCTTCCCAGAAGGACAAAATATCTACACTTCAAAGTGCTAATCAACAACTTTATGGTATAACTCCCTCCTCTTTTCTCCATTTATGCTTTGCCATTTATTTTTCTTTGCCTGACTTATCATTTTCGCAGACATTTATAATCTTTCTGACGAAGCCATCCTTCTCCATTCATTCCCTGAACCTATGGATGATGATGCTCTTCTCGCTCATCTCAATGAATCTTTAAGTAGTTCTTCAAACAAGATTAATTCTCTCTCATTAAATGAACTTCAAACCAAATTTCATCTTTTAGAAATTGAACGTAGATCTAGTTTAGGTTTAGCCAACCGATTTAAACGTTTATATCTTGACTCCCAGGAGAGTAATAATATTCTAAGGAAGAAAATTAGCAGCCTCATAGATGATAAGGATCACATTGCTAATCAAGGTGCACAAGCATTAGCAAAATTCCAAAAAACCCTTCTTGAAGTCCAAATTGAACGAGACGAATCTCTTCGCCAAAATGCCATACTTAATGAGCGAGAAAATCAAATTCGTTCACTTCTTGTCATAAATAATGATGATGAATTCGCTTGGTTTGCGAAGGTTCTAGATAATGCCAGAAATAACTTAGGTGTTAACGTCAGTCTTCATGCTGAGCATAATGCCTTGGTTAAAGATATGATTTCTGACAGAAAAGGTTGTTTACTGTTCTTCATTACTTTTCCGTTCCTTTTTTATGAAATTGTTATTAAGTTGCTAACTCATTGTCATTTGTTCACAGAATCTGAGAAGAGGTTTCAAACTAGAATCAAGGAACTTGAATCTGAGAAAGCACAACTCGCAAAAGACTTCTCTCTTCGCAATGAAAAATATTCTAAGTCAAGAAGCAACTACAAACTACTGTGGCGAATTTCAATAATGATGTTGTGCGTTTTCGCAATCAAACTATTAAAGCAATTTGCAATGACCACAACATTCCTCTTTCTTCATATCCTTGTCTTCTCGATGAAATTCCTGAAAATATGCCTTCCTCGGATGTCTCTGATAGTGATGCAAGCGAAGAAGAGGAATCTGATAAAGAATCTGATGAAGAAGAAGAATAATTTGAAAGATTGTTCCTTTTTCCTTTTTTTCTTCCTGCAATACTTGTACATTTATCCTTCTAACCTTCCATTTTGTAATCTCTTACTGTAAATCTATCATATGAAAATAAATAACAAGTTTTTATTCTAATCATTCCCATACTTGCCTCTGTTATTTATTTTCACATGAGAGAAATTAAGTCGATAATCTTTAAGTAATGATACTTCTTAATTTCGCAACTGCTGTTGCTGATTCTCCACAAATAAGTGAAGAAATATAGTCGTATTCGCAAGCTTGTTTTCTTACTCAATTTATTGTGTTATTTTATCATCATTTATGTTGAAATTCATCATTGCGACAAAATCGCAGGACGTCGTTACACTTTCATGTAATGACCCATTGATCTTGTCTTATCATTGTTTTTGTGTGGTCTTATTTTGCTGATAGGGTGTAGAATACATCCTATTTACTATCTATTGTTTATGCTTTCTCTTCTATTTTTCTTGTAAATTATGTATTTTACGCTTGTTTTGAGTTTTATAGCTACTTTGGAGTCGCACGGAGGAAAAGAAGAAGAAATCACCCAATTTGAGCTAAAAGGGCAAAAAGGTCATTTTACAGGCAATTGATATATGGAGCCCGGTCAAGGTTAAGTAGGGGTGTAAATTGGGCCGGGCCGGGCAGCCCGGCCTAATTATTAAATGGGACGGTATAGGGCGGGCAGAAACATCTCTTACCCATGAAATTAAAAGGGCCGGGCGGGCAGGATTATTTATTTACAGTTAGTACCCATGGCCTTTCCAAGCCTGTTTTGTAATTTGGGCTCGGGCGGGTAGGGCCGGGAGGGCCTTGAATATTATTTATTAAAAATAAAAAGAAAGTAATATAATAATACACAAGTTTTACCTTAAATTAATAATCAAATACGAGATTTAGATGGGAACCAGATAAACCAAACTTCCCATAACTTTTCCTGAATTGAATCATCAGAAAAGGAAACTGCCTTAGATTTTGTTCAATATTTTCTCTATGGTTAACAAATGTAGATTCTTATGGAGTAAGAGTTAAGAAATACATATGAGAAACTATGAGGATTGACTGTATTAAGTATATGTACCAAATATATTCTAGTTTAAAAAAAATGAGAACAGTCACTTATGCTGGGTAAATGGATAACATTGACGGGCTAATAAGGCAGGTGACATTGATGGGCTAATAGGGAGGGTATCGGGCCGGACAAGAAAAATTGACTTGTGGCCTGTGCCCGCCCTCTTATCTAAATGGGCTAGGTCGGGCAAGCCCGTAATGGGCCACGGGCACCCACGGGCTGTCATGGGACAGGGCGGATGGTACTGGGCCTTGGGCTGTCGGGAAAAATTTACACCCCTAAGGTTAAGGGCCAACTTTTGAAGAAGTACTAAGGGGCGACCACATGTGTTATAGGGCACTCAATTTGGGGTGTCCCCTAGCCTGTGTAGTGGGGTATCCTTATCCATCCTCTACTTTTAACCCAACCCAGTTCAGTCGAGAAGATATTTCTCTTCCTCTCATTTTCACCTGAAACTAAAAGCAGCCATGACTGCTAAGACCGAGAGAAGATCGATGATGGTTTGAGGCTGAATCGAATCAAGAACAGAGATGAGAGTTTGAGATTGGTTGCTGTTATGATGTTAGAAGTGAACTCAGTGGATAGTAGAAGTGGGATTCGATTTAGGTTTAGGGTTTGTCTGGAATTGAAGTACAGAGGTCGAGATTAAATCGAATGAACTAATGGTCGCTGTTGAGAAGAAATTGATGGGTCTGTTATGGGTTCGAGTATGCAATGAGCAGATTCGCTGTTGGTGGTTGTGGTTGGTGGTACTGTTGAAGATGGCAGTAAGGGTTTGTGTTGGTGTTCCTGAGAGATTCAATGGAGAATATGATGATGCTTGTACCGTAGTCGAATCGGGCGAGTTAGGTCATGAAACCAAGAACAAAAAGGTTCTGCAGGTCTTTGTGAGATGGATATGGTGGCGATTTGAAGACACAGAGAAATTGGCAGTAGTGTTGAGAAGATGTGGATAAAGAATGGGTAATCGGAGAAGACTCTCATGGGATTGATGTGTTGATCGACTGTAATCGATTCAAGTATGGTGGTTAGCTGATTTCGGGGCGCTTCAAGATGCAACGGTGATGGGTTTGCTGGAAATCGAAAAGGAAGCAAATGGCGGGATGGGTTTCGATCCGAAGTCTTTCTTTGTGTCAAGAATGGTGGTGATTGAGATCCAGAGAAGTAAACTGATGCTGCAATTGATTCAGGGAATGAATGGGTCTGTAATGCTGTGCACATGGGAAGTATGAGTGAAGCAGAAGAAGAATGAATGTATGAAATTGAATGTGTTAGATGTATGTTAGGATTGTTACAGGGATTGGAGCTAAAGATCGGCCTGAAATTGGCCTGAGAAAGCCCTGAAATAAACGAAACTCGGCCGGTTTTCTGCACCGGCGAGTCAACTCGGCGATGACCGATCCAGCCGATCCAGCACAGCCGAGTAAGACCAGTCAGCCACCTAGGGAGCTGACTCATAGCTGACTCGTGTCTAACTTCCCTCCTTTTGACCTTCTTGACTGACAGTTAACCGTTTGACCGTTAGTCCTAACGGTGGACTGACGGAATATTCCGTCGAATATACCAGTGACGGACGACGAATTTTCAGGTGGCCGACGACTTTTCCTACCGGGATTAGGCCATAATACCAGTTTTCCGGCGAGCCAAAAAATCCAAAATTTTCTATGGACTTCTCTCATGGGTGTGAAGACTTGGACTAGGAATTGGATGGAGAATTGGACTCAAATTTGGAAAGAGAAGATGGAAGAGTTGAGAAAGGCTTGGATTTGGAAATTGAATTGCTAAAGTAAAAGGATTCTATTCCTTATAAGATTTGGAGAATATTGAAGCCTATAAATAGAGAAGTTTTCTATATCTTTTACACCTCTCTACACACACAACACTTGTGTTTTTGCTTTCCATTCTTCTTCTTAATTATTTGTGTGAACTTGAAAATTCTCCTTTTAATTATTTTGTGTGAATTTCAAAAACATGAGTAGCTAATTTTTATTGATTAAGGATGAATTCCTAGTTCTTAATATATGTTTTGAGTTTTGTTTCAATTCTATCTTGAAGTTTTTCACATGATTATCGTTTGTTTTTACTAATAGGAATGTTTATTCATTCATGATTGATTGATAGATTGTTTGGGTGGCCAACTAAATTGATTTGTTAATTGATCTAAAGCTAGTGAAAGTTAGGGGATAAGTAATCGTTTCTTGACTCTTTACATAAGTAGCAAACACGAGACCTTGCGGAGGGATTCCGTGGAGCAATTGTGTGTGAAAACAACGTTAGCAAGTAGACCTTGATCTAAGAGTCTAACTACTAATATTAACCTAATAAGTTCATAAATCTTAATGCGTTTATTTAAATTACATCTAGAGTGATCTACTACTAGGTGGTTTGGTAAATAGAATCTGGTAGTCGAGAACTTCCGTATCCGGTGATACAAGGGATTTAGGGGTTTAGCACTGATCTAGCTGCTTTACCTACGGTTGGTGATAATTTGTGACTAATAACAAGTAGAAAATAACATAACTTTAATCATTGTTTTGCAACGAAGAATGATTCCTTGGTCTTGTCTCTCTTATTGATTTCAACTTTATCTTTTAATTGCTTTGTTTATTTTCTTTTGCTTTTCACACCCCCCTTTCGTGACAATTTTTACAACTAGAATCTCTTGCTCCTCGTGGGAACGAACTTGACTTCCATTATATTATTTTTAATTGAGTGGAAATAAGATATTAATTTGATTGCATCTACGACACGCATCAAATTTTGGTGCCGTTGCCGGGGAGTAGCGGATGATTTTAGTTGTTTTTATTTTTCTTTTTGCTATATTCTTGCTTTGTTAGATTCGATACCGTATCTAACTTGGTTTCTGAGAATCTTATTTCAGGTATCGGTTTTCCATGTATGGTGGACAAGAGCAAGCATATTACAACAATCAATACGGTTTTCAACCTCAACATTATGACAACTTCCAACCATCCTTAGGATACAATCAAAACCAATATTTTGGCTATGATAAAATTCCTACAGAACCTTATGGATATTCTCATACATATCAACAACCTTATGACGGGTATGTAAGTGGACAAACACACGGATGGAAGGATAGTTATGCAACTAACAATTTGCTTTCTAGTAATGTGCAGACAGAGAATTTGGAATATACTCCTCTTCATCGTGTTTTTCCTTCACTTTTTCCAAAATAGGAGATGCCGTCTAGAAATTCTATCAACGGTGGTAAGCATGTGAACGTCAGGAAACTTGCACAAAAATTATACAAATTGGAAGATGATGGAGACTCGGAAGAGCTTGTTGCAGAAATTAGTAGGACTATTCATATGGAACTTAAACGACGTCGGGATAAAGGTTATGAAACCGATGAAGATTCTTTTTATGGTGAGTCTGAAAATGAAGATGATTGTGTTGAAAAGGACCAACCTTTGGATACTTTTGAAGACGCTAGTGTAGCTTACTCGAGCCTTGATCTTAATAATGATCAAGCACCTATTCAAAAGGTAGAGCTTGAGGAAGATGCAATTAGTGCTTGGAAAAAATTCCTTGGGGAAAGATATGAGTCCGCGGAAGTGTATGAGCATTGCAACAATGAGGAAGTTATTCCAACTCCGGATCATAATAACGATCCTTCGCCTATTCAAAAGGAGGAAATTGGGTGTGACTTACCTATTGTTATAAACGGTGTAACACCCTCACAAGAAGATCTTACAATCTATACCGATGAAAATCATTTTAGTGAATGGCCCGATTCCGATGATGAGAATGTTGAAGAGATGATACTAGAGGATGAAACCACATTGATTGATTTCGTGGAAGACCCAATTGAACTTGCCAATGATTATAATGATGCCAAGACTTTGGTTAAGGTAGAAAGCGACGAAGAATGGTTGCAAGGTTTAATAGAGGACCACGATATACAAGAGGTAAGTAATTCACTTGAATTTTTTAAGGATGAAGAGGATTCTATAATACAAGAGATTGTGCAAGGTTTGTCTAACCCTTTGCATATTGATTCTTCTCCTTTACCTCTTATTGGTTTGAATGTATGTTCTTCGAAAGTATTTTTGGATGATTTTGTTTCTAGATATCCACCATTGGAAACACTTGATTCTAACACCATGCAGGTTTGCCAAGAGGAACACATGGAAATTCCCAAATTCTATGTTCTTTATACACTTCCGAGTGTGGACGAGAATAAGTGTGGGGGAAATTTCTATCGAGCGATAATTTCACTATTGTTTTCTTGTGCTAATATTTGTATGGAGTTATTGTTTGCAAAACAGGTATTATGGGTTGATCCCCAAATTTTCCGATTGTTAGTATATGGGGGCTAATGAATCTAGCAAGGGCTAAGTCGTGCCGTCGACTTTAAAACAAGCGCTTAATGGGAGGCAACCCATGGGTTTTGTATTTCTTATCCTTTTTCTTTTTATTTTCTTTTGCTTTTTATTTTTTGTTATTTCTTTTTCTTGTTCCATATCATGTTAAAATTTCCCACCTTGACTTTACTAGGAGGATTCAATTACATTGAGGACAATGTAAGGTTTAAGTGTGGGGGAGTGGTTAAGCATGTATTTTAAAAAAAAATTACAAAAAAATTAAAAAATTTAAAAAAAAAAAAAAAAGTTTTTCATAAAACCTCCAACTTTTAGAGATTTTAGAGTCACTAACATACTTCTAGGTATGTTTACATAGAGATTCTGACCGACATAATTGAACTTGGAAATGTTAAAGAATTACATTCGGATTTCTTGCTTGTTAGAGTGTTAAATAATGGATTTAATCATGCCGGTGATGCAAATTTGGTGCAGGGAGAAATGCATTATTAGAGTTGCTGATCAATCATTAGTGGAGACTACCCGTATTCATATCATGTGAGGTGATGAGTGCCAAATATTGCATATTTATACACCTTTTTATTGGCATTTAACTCATCTTTTGTGCTCAAGAATCAGATATTATCCCAGATTCTGTATTTTCCTTGTTTTCAAGAATAAATATTTGTATTAATTAATTTTGTGTTTTTAGGTAATAAATCAAGTTCGAGAAACCGAGGAGCCAAAAGAGCGAAGAATTGGAGTCGAGCATCTATGGAGCAGAAGGCCAAAGCCGCGTGCGCATGGGGTTGCAGCCCAACAAGTAGCAACTCATCTACAAGACCCGTGACCCGGATCCGAGCCCGCTCACTCGAGCCATTGAGATCTCCTCGCCTACATCCAACGGTCGCTCCGCCTTGCACATCAACGTTTGATGCTCCCGCTCAACACCAGTTTACTCTGAGCCTTCCCTCAGCCGTTCAGATCGTAGCCGCTTCATCCAACGCTCGCTGAGGCCTTCCCATCGTCCGTCGCTGTACCTGCTTCACAACGAAATCTCCTAACCCTATACCCTATCGAAACAACCCATTCCTCTCTTCTTCTTCTCTCGTCTTCTCCTTCTCCCGACGAGAGTAGAGCTCTGCTCTCCCATCCTTCTTCCTCTCCTCCCATACCGACTGCAGAGTTTCATCATCACCACCATCTCCTTCTCCCACCATCACCACCAACCTTCCCTGCAACAGCCGCACCATCTCTCTAGGTCTATGTTTTCTCTCTCTTAGCTTCTCCAACCCTAGAAGCTAACTTAGAGAAAACTAGAACTAGGGTTCTCCACCAACCTTCCCTGCAACAGCCGCACCATCTCTCTAGGTCTAGGTTTTCTCTCTCTTAGCTTCTCCAACCCTAGAAGCTAACTTAGAGAAAACTAGAACTAGGGTTCTCGACCAACAACCCTAGCATGGAGCTCTGAGACGCATGGACCAGAGGAGAGCACGATTCAGAGGCAATCAGAGATTGGGTTTGATTTATTTTCTATTTTATTTCGATTTTGAGAATTAGGGTTTGGGTAATTTTCCTTTGCATGTATAAATAGAACCGAACGTGTGTAGAAGTGCATGCCTGGATTAGCCGAAGCAGCAATTTAGGTTTAATTATAGATTAATTGTTGTTTTATGATGTTCTAATTTAGTTGCTAGGGTTTCAATGAAACCCTAATTTCCTGATTGTGATGATTAACTGTGTTAAGTTGTTCTTGCAAGCTTAAATTATAAACATGTCTTCAAATTTAGCATCCAAAGATTTTCTCTCTCACAATGGATGCCTTGTATCCATTGTAGTTAGGTCACAACTGTTTTGAGATTGCTACACTCATTCCTTAGGCACAATTACTAATTCATTTGATTAGTTGTGCTTAATTAGACAACTAATACTCTGGGTTAGTACTTTAGCTGTCATTTGAAGCTTTATATGGAGAAACCCCTTAGATAGGTGGTGGAATTGACACCCTTCCCTTATCAGTCATAGGACAAGAAAGCTCAACTGAGTTGAACTTACAATAGGAGTTAGTGGTGGATTTGAAGACCCTAGTATCCCCACTGTCACTATCTTATACCTTAGTTTAGAGTCACTTCATTTCATCTCAGTCGCTTCGACAACAAACATATTTGTGTTACACCTCTAGGAATTCAGTAGAAGAAAGCTTAAGATCAACTCAGAGCACCAAAAGTCTTTGTGGTTCGACCCGTACTTGCCACGTCTCCGATAGACGCCGTGCACTTGCGGTTATTACTCGTAGGCATTAAAATCAAACCATCTTTCCAGGCCTACCAAGTTTTTGGCGCCGTTGCCGGGGACTTGGCGTGTGCCCTGTGATCAATTGCTCCCCTTTACGAGTTCATTTCATCTCTCGTATATATTCACTTTACATTCTTTGCTTTTAGTCTTGTTTTAGTATAACTTAGTTAATGTTTGTAAACCGCATCTCAGAAACTCAAAGATATTAGCTTTTAATCCTACTTTAGTTTTTTCTTCTCCCGTGATCATCAAGCATACTGTGTGAACCTTTCCCCTCGTCATCCAAATAAGCATCACGTTCTTTACTTTTCCCCGTGTCGACCAAGTTATTCTCGAGGTTTGTATGAAAATTCTTCTCTTTTTGCTTTAACCCGCACATTCCCGGGAGCCGAGCTTTTCCTCCGAGTAACATGTACCAGGTGTGTCTTCTTTGTGCAAGTGTTAGCTGAGTCAACCTGGGAAAAACAAGGAGCAGACAATACATCCATTGTGCCCTGTGCCGGTTGGTTGCTCTCAAAGCTTGTTATTCTCCATACCGCATGAATATGTCCGAGCTTTATTTTAGATAGACTTGTTATTTGGGTATTGCATGAGGTGTGAAACTAGCATAGTATCGCCCGTTGAATATTGTTCAACCCGTATTGGCATAACTTGTTACTTAACCAACCTGTTTTGAATGCCAAGCTTGGTTCACTCCGGTAAGCTAGAAACCTTGCCGCCAACACCGAGCATAACCCATTATCGCCCCCGTAGCCGTAGTTTTTAAACTTTGAAAAGCTCGCCATTTAGACTGCTAACCCGGTGCATGCTTTGAACCTTGCTTAAGAATTTGTATGAGCCATCTAGCCAAGTGTCTCGCCAAGTTTCGCCACACCCTTGCATGCTCCTTCCCCCGGGCTCTCTATACAAACCCCGAGCATAATCTTGTGAGCCAACCTCGTTGACCCCGATTGCATGTTACACACCTTGAAGCCTTGTACTTGTGTGAACTAGCCTGTGATAACCGTGCATAACCCCCGAATGCATGTTTGAACCCCGCAAAACCCCGAACTTTTGCTAGCTAAGAAAGCTATAACCTCCGAGCATGACCTCGTGAACCATGTTAGGCTAGAATCTATGAATCTCGTGACCTTGCATGCTAAACCTGTTGAGCGTATACCTTGCATGCTAAACCTGTTGGAGCCGATACCTTGCATGTTAAACTCCGTGAATGTGTGAGTTGTTGAGCCAGTCACTTGCCAAACACCTTGCGTGCTCGGTCCCGTCCAATTTGGTAAGCTCATTCCCCCGTGCAAACCCCGAATCACGTGTGTTGAGCCATCACTTGGAAAGCCGAGATAGTTGAAAATCTCACTTGAAGTCAATCGGAATAGTTGACATCAACTCGAGCGTGTTGATACCCCGAGCATAACCTATTTTGCATACACCGGCTTCAATGCATGATAACCTAGCTATCAGAAACACCGCTCAACCCCGCAAACACCAAAACCTTTTGCTCTTGAGTGCTTTGACTTGTAGGTAACCCAAAGTGACCACCATAACCCATCGACCTGAATTGCCGCTTTGCTTGGCTGATTACAAGCCTTGCTCACAACCGAGCAACCTTAGCTTTAACAAGCCCTAAGCTTAACCCCATCTCGACCCCCTAGCATAGCCTCGTGTAAGCTCGTTAAGCTTGCCCCGCACAAGTTGTGCCGTGTCTTGTGGAATGCCAACCTAGGCCGAGCCGAGTTGCAAGAAGTGTGTTGTCCCGTGCGCATACCTCGTGGCCGTGATTTTTTTTCGTGAACCCGGCCTTCATAGCCGGGATATGCATAATCAAGCCCACGTAACCCGAGTTGTTGGGCTGTCTACACAAACAAAGCCCACATCATCTCAATGAAATACACCTATTCAAGTTGGGCTTTACAACTTCAAAAAGCAACCTTTTGGGCTTACTCTTAGAATCAAAAATCATTTTCTTTTGTGGGTTGTATCTCTCTGGGCTGTGTACAAACTTGTTCTGTGCATGAGCTATTTGCACAAACTTGAAGCCCACTTAAACCAAACCCCACATAAACCAAACTCGAAGCCCAACAAACCAAACTTGAAGCCCACTTAAACCAAACCCCACATAAACCAAACTAGATTTTGAGTTCAATTTGAGTGCTAAATCATGTCGGGATTTTGGTCTCAGAACCGGGGATGGAAACAAATCCATTAGAGAGCTTGCTTACGGGCATGCTTCACAAGATGAACTCCCCACATACCATAGTGATTTTAGGGAATATTATGAGCCTTCTCGTGGCCCCGACCTTGGATACTCATACCCTAACCATCATGAGCACATGTATCAACACCACAGTGGGGAGTTGAACAATTTTATACTCCCCGACTCTTTGTTTACAATCACTAATGGAAACTCTCATGGAGCAAAATGCTAGGCTTGAATCGAATGCAATACATGACCATCCATATAGCAACATGCATGATCATCCCTTCTCTAGTGAACCATGTGCACAACCATTTAATGATTATTCATATGAAACATGCATACCCACTATTGAAGACTCTCCCTCCATTGAACAATGTCACATGTTCTTAAAGATGAACCTTATTCATTTAGAAAAGGAAGAATGGAAGGCAGTTCATGATAGGATGATTATTGTCCCTAATAAAGTAAATCTTGAAAATAGTGTTTCTATTCCTACTCATGCAACTAACACTGAATATGAACCTAATCTAGAGGTAAATGAGTACACTAGAAATGCTAATAGGGAAATGCATTTTTGTGATGATGATGATGATGAACATGATATGTTAGAAGAACATGTATATGCTGAAAATATGATGGAATCTTTTGGTTCAGAGATGTTAGGCGTCTCTTCTGTGAACCCTATGAATGATACTTCTTCTAACATTCATACATATGATGTTGACTCTGAGTTTGGGTTTGTGAAATTCTTCAAGAATGTGAGCATGCTACAACAATTGTTTGTGACTTAGGAAAAGATGAATCTTCTGTTGACACTAATGTTCTTTTGGATCATGATATTATTGTTGTGTCTGATTCCCTGCCCATATCACAATATGTTGCCTGCTCTGATGATTATGACATGGTGATTGATGAATTGTTCTATGCTAGTGAGCATGATTTACCCTCTTCTGACCTTAGGAAAGTATGTGATGGTGCAAATGATCTTATGCATGAAAACAACTTAGATGTACCTAACCTCTCTCCTAAGGCACAGATTGAAACTCCTCCACCAAACCTAGGTGTAGTTTGTAACAAAATTGCAAAACCAACTTTTCTGAAAATGCCTAATTTAGGCCTAGAGCTTTGTGCTTCCCAAGTCCTCTTGGACTATTTTGCATCAAAGTATAACACCTTTAGGGAACCACAGTTGGAATATGTATGTCTGCATGTTCTTAGCAAAACTCATTTTGAGTTAGACCTTTTGCATGATGTACCTTTAAAATTGCAAGATTTTGTGCTCTCAAACACATCTATTGACAAGTTTAGGTTTGGGGGAAACTCATTCACATATGCAGTCTTACTTGCACTCTCATGTTATATTTGTGTAAGATGATGATGTTTGTATATATTTTCTATTGGGTTGATCCTCAACTCTTTAGATTGTTGGTATATGGTGAATTCTCATTGTATATAATCCAAAGAGGACTTGTTAAATTTTTCTTTCTTGAATCGGTTGAGTCTTCTTGTGCATATTTTGTGCTAATCCGATATGATCTCCGCTGAGAATGTTGGATTCTAGCCTTGACTAATGAAGCTCTAACCGTGCTCCCGCCGACATCCGGTAATCTCTTCCCTTTTCTCTTCTCAAAGATAGTTCTCATGGTATGTGACTGTTTAAAATTTTATCCTGTTGACACATTGAGGACAATGTTTGATTTAGGTTTGGGGGTGTGATTTGCATGTAGAGTTTTTAGTCTTTTTATTTTCCTTCTTATTTTAAAATCTAAAAAAAAAAAAAAAAAAAAATCTAAAAATTCAAAAATTTTGCATAAAAACCTCCAACTTTTAGAGATTTTAGAGTCACTAGCATGCTTCTAGCTATGTTTACATAGAGAGTCTCGACCGAAATAACGTAACTTGGAAGTACTGGAGAACGCAATCGGGTTTCTTAGTTGATTGGAGCGTTAAAGTTGGATTTAACCATACCGGAGGGCGAATTAGGTGCTGTTTAGATATTCTGTAGTAGAATTGTGATCACCCATAGTGGAGACTACCCATTTGACATCAAGTGAGGCACCAACCTTCAATTTTTGCAACTTTCTAGAAAGCTGTTAGAGTGTGTGTCACCGTACATCAATTCCGGGTAGGAATGGTGAGCTACCCAACTTCGCACCACTTTCAGCACTACTTTTGATCTCTTGAGTGCTAGTTTTTGTCAATCATGAGGGTGACGTTTAAAGATGAAAACTACTTCTAAATACCGATTTGCCGTTAGCATCACTCTCTCTCAATCAACAGACCCATAGAAACACATCATCGTCAAGCAAGCGGAGCATCATCGAATATTGAAAGAAAAGTTGATATAGTCCAAGGTTTATATGCAACAAAACAAAGAAAAGAAAATAGGATGAGAATTAATGAAGCTTGTGAAAAATTGAGTTTTATTGTCATGTAATTAAAAAAAAAAAAAAAAAAAAAAAAATTCAAGTTTTTGTAAAATTCAAGTTCGTCATCAACAAATTGAAGACCAAAGATTGAAGACGTTTCTATGGTTTCCTATGAGAGTATGATGTTAATTGCCGATCGGGTGAGAAGTGAGTGAGTACTCCCATCCTTGCTAATGGTTGATTTCCTTTCTTAGAGATCATCAGAAAAAGATTCTTTTTGTCCACAACTCGTGGAGTCTCCTAAATTATTTCGGAAGGTTATCCTTCTTACCTTCAACGTGTGCATGATTTCTCTCTTTATTCCCGCCGCACACATGAGAGACTAAAAAGCGATCTTTTTGAGTGCAATTATCATAAAACCCTAATGGTGAGGCGTAAGTCGAGGCTTATGATCACAATCGAATCCGAATTCTTTCATATGGTATGGTTACTTCTCGCTCAAAGACTTAAGGATGAGAATGCGTTCTTTGGTAGTTCTAACTTCATTACTAGCATGCATGAAACTCTATATACTCATAGCTTCTTGGAGGCTTGAGACTCTTTTACACTCGAAGTTGGAGAAGGTTTTGTGGGTACACCTCTGGTAAACCCTCACGAGACTACAACTCGTCCACTAGGGACACCTAGGGGTTTAAAGGCTTAGTGCATACGCTAAATGTATTCGAGAGACCTGCGATGTGGGTATAGTTAGGATTTCTTTATTTCTGTTTCACTTGAGGACAAGTAAAATTCAGGTTTGGGGGTATTTGATGAGTGCCAAATATTGCATATTTATACACCTTTTTATTGGCATTTAACTCATCTTTTGTGCTCAAGAATCGATATTATCCTGCATTCTCGTATTTTCCTTGTTTTCAAGAATAAATATTTGTATTAATTAATTTTGTGTTTTTAGGTAATAAATCAAGTTCGGAGAAACTGAGGAGCCAAAAGAGCGAAGAATTGGAGTCGAGCATCTATGGAGCAGAAGGCCAAAGCCCGTGCGCGCAACAGTTGCAACCCAACAAGTAGCAACTCATCTACAAGACCCGTGACCCGGATCCGAGCCCGCTCACTCTGAGCCATTGAGATCTCCTCAGCTACATCCAACGGTCGCTCCGCCTTGCACATCAACGTTTGATGCTCCCGCCAACACCAGCTTACTCCCGAGCCTTCCTCAGCCGTTCGTATCGTAGCCGCTTCATCCAACGCTCGCTGAGGCCTTCCCATCGTCCGTCGCTGTACCTTCTTCACAACGAAATCTCCTAACCCTATACCCTATCGAAACAACCCATTCCTCTCTTCTTCTTCTCTGTTCTTCTCCTTCTCCCGACGTAGTAGAGCTCGCTCTCCCATCCTTCTTCCTCTCCTCCCATACCGACCGCAGAGTTTCATCATCACCACCATCTCCTTCTCCCACCATCACCACCAACCTTCCCCGCAAATGTAGCCGCACCATCTCTCTAGGTCTAGGTTTTCTCTCTCTTAGCTTCTCCAACCCTAGAAGCTAACTTAGAGAAAACTAGAACTAGGGTTCTCCACCAACCTTCCCTGCAACAACCGCACCATCTCTCTAGGTCTAGGTTTTCTCTCTCTTAGCTTCTCCAACCCTAGAATCTAACTTAGAGAAAACTAAAACTAGGGTTCTCGACCAACAACCCCAGCATGGAGCTCTTAGACGCATGGACCAGAGGAGAGCACGATTCAGAGGCAATCAGAGATTGGGTTTGATTTATTTTCTATTTTATTTCGATTTTGAGAATTAGGGTTTGGGTAATTTTCCTTTGCATGTATAAATAGAACCGAACTGGGTGTGTAGAAGTGCATGCCTGGATTAGCCAGAGCAGCAATTTAGGTTTAATTATAGATTAATTGTTGTTTTATGATGTTCTAATTTAGTTGCTAGGGTTTCAATGAAACCCTAATTTCCTGATTGTGATGATTAACTGTGTTAAGTTGTTCTTGCAAGCTTAAATTATAAACATGTCTTCAAATTTAGCATCCAAAGCTTTTCTCTCACAATGGATGCCTTGTATCCATTGTAGTTAGGTCACAACTGTTTTGAGATTGCTACAGCTCATTCCTTAGGCACAATTACTAATTCCTTTGATTAGTTGTGCTTAATTAGACAACTAATACTCTGGGTTAGTACTTTAGCTGTCATTTGAAGCTTTATATGGAGAAACCCCTTAGATAGGTGGTGGAATTGACACCCTGCCCTTATCAGTCACAGGACAAGAAAGCTCAACTGAGTTGAACTTACAATAGGAGTTAGTGGTGGATTTGAAGACCCTAGTATCCCCACTGTCACTATCTTATACCTTAGTTTAGAGTCACTTCATTTCATCTCAGTCGCTTCGATAACAAACATATTTGTGTTACACCTCTAGGAATTCAGTAGAAAAAAGCTTAAGATCAACTCAGAGCACCACAAGTCTCTGTGGTTCGACCCGTACTTGCCACGTCTCCGATAGACGCCGTGCACTTGCGGTTATTACTCGTAGGCATTAATATAAACATCTTTAAAGGCCTACCATGAGGCACCGACCAGAAATTTTCTTTTGAGTGTGTGTCACCGTACGTTAATTCCGGGTAGAATGGTGAGCTACCCAACCTCCCACCAATAGAAGCACTACTCTTTGATCTCTTGAGTGCTAATTTTGTCAATCATGAGGGTGACGTCTATAGATGAAAGCCTCCTTCTTGTAGTTCGATTTGCAGCTAGCACCATTCTCTCTCTCGACAACAACGGATCCATAGAAACACTCTCATCATCAACAAGGAGCGAAATCAAAATCTACAAGGAAAGTTGGAAAAAGTTCACGGTTTATAAGCAACGGAATGAGAAAAAGAGCAAATTTCATATTCAAGTAAAGCAACATACAAATGAGCGGATTTTACATATATGTTGAGGACTTACAATACAATGAGGTAATTTTATATCCAAGTATGAAGACTTATTTATAAAAGCAAAGAATAGCAAAAGGTGAGAATTATTGAAGTTTATGATTTTGAGGCGATACAAGTTGTGAAGAATCAAGCGGTAAAATACTTCTCCCACGGCCATGGTTTATTTTGTATTTAATTTCTTTTGTTTCAAAAAAAAAAAAAAAAAAAAAAAGAAAAGAAAAAAAAATTAAAAAAAAAAGAAATATTTGTTTTGTTTTAATAAGCCGTGGGGAAGGAAAATCTATAAGGTAGTTTCAAGCGACAAGGATTTTAAGGTAAAAAGAGTTACAAATTGTTAAGGATTTATGAAATTCAAGAGTTTATCATCAATAGTTGAAACCGAAGACCAAGAAGATAAAGACGAGGAGCGGAAGACGTTTCTATTGGATGCCGTGAGAGTGGTGTTATCATAATTGGCGATCGGATGTGAAGGTGAGTAAGTAATCTCATCCTCGATAATAGTGGTTGATTTCCTTTCTTAGAGATCGTCAGAAAAATGGTTTTTCAAAATGTTAAAAGATGTGGGTTTTTAAAAATATTTCTAAGTTGTCCTTCCCACCATTCAACGTGTTGCATGATTTCTCTCTTCATTCCTACCGCACACATGTGAGAACCATAAAAAAAAAACCATCTTTTTGAGTGCAATTATCATAAAATCCTTTTTGGTGAGGCATAAGTCGAGGCGAAATGCTTATTGATCGTTTCTCAAACACGCGTTCTCTCATTATGGTGTGGTTATTTCTCACTCAACATTTAAGAATGAGAATATGTTCTTTAGTATTTCTAACTTCTTATTACTAGCATGCGTAAAACTCTATGTCCTCATAGCTCTTTGGATGCTCGGACGCTTGAACACTTTGAAGTTGTGAGTTTTTAGTTTGATTTGCTCGAGGACTAGCAAAGTCTAAGTGTGGGGGAATTTGATAGGGTGTAAAATACAACCTATTTACTATCTATTATTTATGCTTTCTCTGCTATTTTTCTTGTAAATTATGTATTTTACGCTTGTTTTGAGTTTTATAGCTACTTTGGAGTCGCACGGAGGAAAAGAAGAAGAAATTACCCAATTTGAGCCAAAAGGGCAAAAAGGTCATTTTACAGGCAATTGATATATGGAGCCCGGTCAAGGTTAAGGGCCAACTTTTGGAGAAGTACTAAGGGGCGACCACATGTATTATAGGGCACTCAATTTGGGGTGTCCCCTAGCCTGTGTAGTGGGGTATCCTTATCCATCCCCTACTTTTAACCCAACCCAGTTCAGTCGAGAAGATATTTCTCTTCCTTTCATTTTCACTGAAACTAAAAGCAGCCATGACTGCTAAGACCGAGAGAAGATCGATGATGGTTTGAGGCTGAATCGAATCAAGAACAGAGATGAGAGTTTGAGATTGGTTGCTGTTATGATGTTAGAAGTGAACTCAGTGGATAGTAGAAGTGGGATTCGATTTAGGTTTAGGGTTTGTCTGGAATTGAAGTACAGAGGTCGAGATTAAATCGAATGAACTAATGGTCGTTGTTGAGAATAAATTGATGGGTCTGTTATGGGTTCGAGTATGCAATGAGCGGATTCATTGGTTGGTGGTTGTGGTTGGTGGTACTGTTGAAGATGGCGAGTAAGGGTTTGTGTTGGTGTTCTGAGAGATTCAATGGAGAATATGATGATGCTTGTACCGTAGTCGAATCGGGCGAGTTAGGTCATGAAACCAAGAACAAAAGGTTACGTGTGGTCTTGTGAGATGGATATGGTGGCGATTTGAAGACACAAGAGAAATTGGCGATAGTGTTGAGAAGATGTGGATAAAGAATGGGTAATCGGAGAAGACTCTCATGGGATTGATGTGTTGATCGATCGAATCGATTCAAGTATGGTGGTTAGCTGATTTCGGGCAGTTCAAGATGCAACAGGTGATGGGTTTGGTGGAAATCGAAAAGGAAGCAAATGGCGGGATGGGTTTCGATCTCAAGTCTTTGTTGTGTCAAGAATGGTGGTGATTGAGATCCGGAGAAGTAAACGATCTTGCAATTGATTCGAGGGAATGAATGGGTCTCAATGCCAGTGCACATGGGAAGTATGAGTGAAGCAGAAGAAGAATGAATGTATGAAATTGAATGTGTTAGATGTATGTTAGGATTGTTACAGGGATTGGAGCTAAAGATCGGCCTGAAATTGGCCTGAGAAAGCCCTGAAATAAACGAAACTCGGCCGGTTTTCTGCACCGGCGAGTCAACTCGGCGATGACCGATCCAGCCGATCCAAAGACAAATGAGTAAGACCAGTCAGCCACCTAGGGAGCTGACTCATAGCTGACTCAGTGTCTAACTTCCCTCCTTTTGACCTTCTTGACTGACGGTTGACCCGTTTGACCGTTAGTCCTAACGGTGGACTGACGGAATATTCCGTCGAATATACTAGTGACGGACAGAATTTTCAGGTGGCCGGCGACGACTTTTCCTCCTCGGATTCCGACCATAATACGATTTTCCTAGGCGAGCCAAAAATTCCAGAATTTTCTATGGACTTCTCTCATGGGTGTGAAGACTTGGACTAGGAATTGGATGGAGAATTGGACTCAAATTTGGAAATTGAATTGCTAAAGGAAAAGGATTCTATTCCTTAGAAGATTTGGAGAATATTGAAGCCTATAAATAGAGAAGTTTTCTATATCTTTTACACCTCTCTACACACACAACACTTGTGTTTTTGCTTTCCATTCTTCTTCTTAATTATTTGTGTGAACTTGAAAATTCTCCTTTTAATTATTTTGTGTGAATTTCAAAAATATGAGTAGCTAATTTTATTATTGATTGAGGATGAATTCCTAGTTCTTAATATATGTTTTGAGTTTTGTTTCAATTCTATCTTGAAGTTTTTCACATGATTATCGTTTGTTTTTACTAATAGGAATGTTTATTCATTCATGATTGATTGATAGATTGTTTGGGTGGCCAACTAAATTGATTTGTTAATTGATCTAAATCTAGTGAAAGTTAGGGGATAAGTAATCGTTTCTTGACTCTTTACATAAGTAGCAAACACGAGACCTTGCGGAGGGATTCCTTGGAGCAATTGTGTGTGAAAACAACGTTAGCAAGTAGACCTTGATCTAAGAGTCTAACTACTAATATTAACCTAATAAGTTCATAAATCTTAATGCGTTTATTTAAATTACATCTAGAGTGATCTACTACTAGGTGGTTTGGTAAATAGAATCCGGTAGTCGAGAACTTCCGTATCCGGTGATACAAGGGATTTAGGGGTTTAGCACCGATCTAGCTGCTTTACCTACGGTTTGTGATAATTTGTGACTAATAACAAGTAGAAAAGAACATAAATTTAATCATTGTTTTGCAACGAAGAATGATTCCTTGGTCTTGTCTCTCTTATTGATTTCAACTTTATCTTTTAATTGCTTTGTTTATTTTCTTTTGCTTTTCACACCCCCCTTTCGTGACAATTTTTACAACTAGAATCTCTTGCTCCTCGTGGGAACGAACTTGACTTCCATTATATTATTTTTAATTGAGTGGAAATAAGATATTAATTTGATTGCACCTACGACACGCATCATTTGCCTTCCTAGTTAAAGGTCTTATTTTGCCACCCCTCATTTTGCATCAATATAACAGGTCTAAATATTCTTGCGAACATTAAGTCCCATGACATTGAAGTCTTGCGACAAAATCGCGGACGCGTTACACTTTCATGTAACGACCCATTGATCTTGTCTTATCAGTTTCTTAATATTTTTGTCTCTGCAGGATGTTTATGTTGCGACAATATGACAGGCCTAAAAAATTCTTGCGAACTTAAAGCCCCATGACATTTCCGTCTTTTGACACTTTTCAGCTCCCTAATGGAGGGTGCCGCCCTTATCATCTCCCTGGTTGCCCCTTCAAGGAGGCGTACATCGGCCATACAAGACTAGCTCCTCCCATCCGGTCTTAACAACAACCAGTTGTTTTCGCAGCCTCTTATCCCTTATACCTATAGGGCTTATGGTTACGAGGCTGCACCCTAAGTGGAGTTTTCTTCGGGCCGAGTGCAACCACTACACCAAATTTGTGGTTTAGCAACAGTGCCTGAGCGTTTCAAATCGGGGTTGTAACAGGTTTAAGCCGTTACAAAAGGGGGTGTAACAAATTTTAGTAACGAGCATGTCGCCATTACTAATCTTGGGTTGTAATGGCTAGATCGCCGTATTCTAAATTTTTACATGTGTTGCTAATATTTTGACTTAGTCAACGTTGACAGACTGCGCTTTTCTGGTAAAAAATTAGTAACAGTGATTTCGCCGTTACTAAATTTTTACTGAGTTTCAAAAAAAATTGACTAGGTCAATGTTGACCGAATCTCATTTTGCGGTAACAAGTTTAGTAACAGGTATTCCGTGTTGCTAAATTTTTGCGACAACAAAAAAAAAAAAAAGTAGTCTTTGTTGACCTAGTCAAAGTCAGATTCCCTCCCATTTCAAAATACCCTGCAAACCTCATTTCCCTAGAATAATTCCATTCAATACAATTCATATACAAACATGCTATCTTTCAACCATCAAAGTAATTACACAAGAAGTGGAAGAAAACATTGTTCTAATCACTATGTTTATCAAACTTTTGAATGATACTTAGACTGTATGATATTTAAGTTGTTGCCAAACATTCTAACATTAGGTTTCAGAAGTAGTTCTACAACATATAGACCAAGTATAAAAAGAACTCTCACTTGTCCATCTTCAGTTCACCAGCATGGTTAAACATCAATCTGAGTTCAACTCCTATGACTATATGTCAACCTGCAACATAGAACAATATTTATGGTGAGTTCATCAGTCATATGCAACAAAGATATATATCTCTGAATTGACAAACTAGAAAAGAGGAAGTCTATAAGTATTAGGTGCCCACCTGTGAGTTTGAAAAAGTTGAATTTGACTGCATCAGTGGAATACTTTCAGTAACATCCTGCAATTACCAGCAAGCCAGAGATCAAACATTTTACCAGCCTGGGGGAGAAAATGTGAAACAAAGAAAGAGAGACAAGTCTCACCTGGCATACTCCTCATAATCTTCAAGCAACATTTTACCAACCTGTTCATTCAAAGCCGATTAAAATGGTTATATCGGAAGCATCCGGCCGACTTTCTTTTTATCGATAGCATCTGCTCAACCATATAACTTTATTATTTAGGAGAAATTTCTACCATTATCCCTAGATGATAATAGCACCGGGACTTAATCAACCCCTTTGTGCCCCTGTAAACGTAATTGTATATCGATGGTTAACGACGACACTATCAATCAACACCATAAAAATAAACGATAAACTTAAAAGAAACAACTATGCAAGATCATTGAGGAAAAATGAAAAGAAATAAGTCCTTTGGTGGTTACATCCCTCATTGAATGATCCGGCAAGTCTAACATAAGTCCTGGTGCTATTTTTATATTCATGACTTCTACAATTTCAATTTTGTTCAAAACCCAGTTAACTTGGAGATACAGTACTGGTGGTAATTTCTCTAACAACCAGTTGTGTGCACAGTCAAGCACCAAAATGAAGAGCTAGTACAAAAGCTACAGGACGGGAAAAATTTCCTAAGTGAAGAACTAAATACAAAAGCTACAGAACAAATAAAATTTACGCGAATTTTATTTGCTGACATTATTAAATTGATACGCTAATGTCTACTTCATTTTGCACCTACTGGCTACAAACTATCAAACAAATAATGTAGAAATGTCAAAAAGCTACAGGACAAATAAAACACAAGCTACAGGAATACAATTTCAAGATAAACAACATTTGTATATTGACTCACATTAGGTATTGACTCAAATTATGTTTCTCATGATGACCTGTTAGATTATCATATGATAAGAACAACTGATGTATGAGTACTCATATAAAACAAAACTTTTGAATTACGAAATTACCTTCTTGATTGTGAGATATTAAATGATTTGGGATGGAACTCTTGCTTGTCTTCTAATATCAATCAAACGGTCGTTCCGTGGCATTTTTTTGTAGCTTGCTTGGCTGGATACAAAAAAGTTTCAGTTTAGGGATCTCTAACAAAAAATGTGAGTTACATTCAAATCAAAACCTGAAGTACATACAAAATCCCAATCATATAAACAATTAGATAAAATTATAATCTCACTATTAATAAGCAAAAGAGTTTCAACAACAATGTGAAAATTAAATCATTTAATAAGCAAAAGAGTTTTAACAACATCACACGATTTCTAGAGTTTACATGTATACTGCAGACCTTTGTGGACTTTGTTCCGCATTTTCCTCGTGCCCTCTCCATTTCACCTTAAAAAACTTGAAATGAGTTACGAACTTACGGTAGAAATTTTTACAACAATGAAAAGGTAAACAACATTCTCCTTTGCAACTAGCAAATAACAATGTGATTCTTAAATAAGATTCTAGTTGCATAATATCCACATGACTATGCCTGGACACACCACCCTTGTGCGAGAAACTCATGCTTCTTCACATGACTTACTTACATTTTGATCATCTTCTAGCTAGGGACTGCTAAATATTTGTTAAGCAAAGGAGATTTAACAACAATGTGAAAATTCTAAGCGAACCGGAGAGGGAGAAAGAAAAGAATGTTACCTAGATTTAAGGTGCGATAGGTCCAAAATGTTACCTACTTTCCCTATGGCTCTGCCACTCAATGTTTCTACATTTTGATCTTCATTCCCCGTGAATTTCAATAACAATTGTATGAGCAGCACAACTACTCTGAGCATGTTGCCACTGGGATAGAAGTTCCTGCTCAAGAGAAATCAAACATAGTAAAGAGCAAATTCATTAACCTTGTAGTTATTAGACAATCCAAAAGCAACATTTTCCCCACCTTAAACTTCACTCATATTTAGATCTGGTTGGAGAACTGCAAATACACTCCCCCACCTATGGGTAACATGCATCATCGTATTCATCCTTTCTATCAGTCATCATATTCATCCCTTCAAAGAAAACCATAATTACACAAAGAAATAGAAAAACAATGCTACAGAGAGTTATATCCCCATAACTCAAACCCCATACTGAGAGTTATATCCCAATTTTTTATATAAAAACAGACCATTAAATCATTAATGACTGTATACAAACACCAGATCTTAATATGAACAAAAAATGCAAAATCTAACAGACACCCAAATCATGCAGACCTAAATTAAACCCAAAAATTAAATTAGAACAAAACATTAAACTTATACCTAGATTTCTCCCAATTAGCAATTGCTTTCAGATGAGCCAAATTAGTGCTTCCAGCTGCAATAGAACAACTCAATTTCATTGATAAACAGAAAAACTACAAATATTAATCGAAACCCTAACTATTAAACTAAACCCTAACTACGAAGATGGAGAATAACACATGATGATGAGTATTGATTGACTTTCTTAAGAGGAAATCAGATGGAGTAATAAGTTGGAGTGTTTTCTTCAGACAGATTTATGAGATGAGATCCAGATAGTGAAAGAGTAAACTCTTCCTAAAAGAAAGATGACCTAATTATCAATCTTACCAAATAATTATTGGCAGATCTAGATGGAAATTAATGGCAGCAAAGTTTTTCAGGGCAGAGAAGATGGAGATGGAGTTAAGAGTGAAGAGAGAAAAGAAGATAATGTTTTTGTGGTTAGAAGGGGGGATAAATGCTGCAAAGGGAGTAAGGGTTGAAACATCTCTGCGCTTCCTTTTCGGTCTCACGAAATTTGGGCGGAATAAAAGGTAGGAGTGTTCCCCGCACACGCACTTTTAACACGATTTGATTACTAAAGAAATAGTAGTAACATGGGTGCAGCCGTTACTAAACCGGTCTTATTTAAATAATCGTCCTTGAACCGTTACTAAACTTTAAATGAATCAATTTTTTACGATTCTACAAATTGGTAACGGCTGCATGTTAGTTACTAATTTTAGT